>CATNEM010000090.1:1777500-1912500 GCA_950096795.1 Macrostomum cliftonense | reverse complement strand
AGACAGACAGACAGACAGACAGACAGACACACAGACACACACACAGACAGACAGACAGACAGACAGACAGACAGACACACAGACAGACAGACAGACAGACTGACAGACAGATAGACAGACAGACAGACAGACAGACAGACAGACAGACAGACAGACACACAGACAGACAGATAGACAGACAGACAGACAGACAGACAGACAGACAGACAGACAGACAGACAGACACACAGACACACACACAGACAGACAGACAGACAGACAGACAGACAGACAGACAGATAGGCAAACAGACAGGACAGGACAGACAAAAACAGACAGGACAGGACAGACCTGTACGACAAAACGCAAATCATTCAATAAAAACAAAACTATATGGGAAGTTCATCACCGGTAAAAATTGAACAAAATTAATTTGTGTCTATTTGAAGCGCGCATTCACTGACATCGTAGTATTCTAGAAATGTTCTTTATGTATACGAGTACGTATATAGACTCATATTGCATGAGAAAAGCTATTTATCATAGCCTAAATCTTGATCGAAGTCGCGGCAATCAGCTTTGCAAAGCTATTTCTGTCACTGCCTATGGGCCGCCTATCTCCCTCCCCCCCCAAAAAAAAGATATCTCCTCGTTCATTTTGTTGAGCTTCTCCTCAATAAACATGCATAGAATTTCTTGACCGCGGTCGCGATCCCTCTCCCCACGAGAAGGTGCTCGTTAGTCATCGCGCGAGAACGCTGAGCTCCCCCGCCCTCCTTTTAGCCGGTTTGACGATGCCTTATAATGGTTCGGCTGGTCGAAAGTCGTTGCAGCGAGGGCAATTACAATGGGACCCTGCGTGGCATGGCATGTCGCAGTGGCAGTGGAAAATTAGCCTCATTTAGAGGGCGGTTCCGTTGTTACATGTTTTTTTTAGCTACGGATACAGAAAGTGCAGAGATACACGTAGAAATGTACAAATAGAATCAGGAATAAAAACAGATAGAAAGAATCAGATAGTCAAAAAGACACAATAAAGACAGAAACTAGAGCTGAAGGAGAAAAAGAAACAATGAGCAAAGCATAAATACAAAGCACAAGAAACGGAAAAAAACACAAGGCGAGCCACAACAGACGAGCGTAAAGACAAAGCAGTAATAGACAAAAACTATAAAGCAGACATAGAAAACCAAAAATGCACAAAGACAACACGTCGGGGTTTGTTTCAAATTCCCTAAACTTCACATCCCGTAACTGCTGGTTATTTTTTATTCTCTAAATGCACGAGAATTCCCAATCCCCTAAATGTATTGCATTGCATTCCAATGCATCTAGGGAATGTGGTGAAGTTTAGGGAATATGAAATTTAGGAAATGTTAAAGCACCCCAACACAGGGAGCCACGAAGACGACTCAAAACTATAAACGAAGCAACCTTAAGTGTCTTTAGGGTGTTACAACAAGTCAATTATATAGCTTATTCCACATGGATCCTTCAGTGAATTAGTTTTCCAGGCAGTCACGTTGCTAACATTTATTCCGTTTAAAAATTTGATTATTATTCAAAATTATCTACAGCTAGATAGATATACTCGTACGGCACTCCAGGGAATTTCCCAAGTATGTAAGCGCACAGATGTTTTTTCACAGAGAGTAAACAACAGAAAGTGCATGTTGACGGTTTTTTAATACTTAATTAAGATGATAATGCATGAAATACAGCATCAGCACATATGTACTCGTATCGATCTATCTAGCTCGTATTTATCAATTAATTATAAGGTAAATCGATCGGTCAATCTATTGTCAATTTAATTATTATCCATCAATCGATAATTTCGTTCGTTTTCAGACTTAATTTGCTAATTACTACGAGTAAATAAAGTGAAATCGATTTGATTTTTGCATCAATCATTTCAATTTGTTTTGTTTTTTCAACAGCCTAATTTGACGTCTAGAATAAAATCCCATATGGGATTTTGTGTCCTATGCCACTTTTTTAGTTTCCACAAGCAAAATGTCCATGGGTTTCATCTTCTGAGGTTAGGGTTTGAAATGCCTACAGATATGAGGGGGCGAGTGGCTCGGCGGTCTAGCGCGTCTGCCTTGTGTGCCACTAGGGAAAATCGAACCATGGTCCCAGGTTCGATCCCGCCTTGTAGGTTGGCTATTTTCCCTAGTGCGGTTTCGTGTGCAGGGTCACATTAAATTGGGGCCTTGTGAACGAATTGGTTGGGCTACGGGCCAGTTGTGCAATTTACGCCCATAAGAGTGTACACTCCTGGAACCGCCGCTTGTACACCCTATGTGAGTGCGTGACTGGGTGCCGGCCTGTGTGCGTCTATGCCTGCATACCGTATTTAGTGTGACCGAACGAGTCAGCGCAATGGACAGTCATGCCCAGTCGCTGGTTGTGGGTCGATGTCGCTTTAAGCGTCAAAGTTCCCACAGCCCTCCTGCAGATTTAGCTTTTTTAGCTTTGTATATATTTTTCTAGTAAATATAGGCTCTCGAATAGCAAAAGCGACACCAACGTTGATTTATTTTTTGCGGAATTTCAAATAATGTATATTTATTCCACAGTTATTCCCTCGCAGTTGATCTACAGAGCTGCATGCCATCAACAAGACACGACAAACAAATTGATGAATGAATGAAGCGGCGGCGAGGGCGAAACGAGAGACAAACCAGCTGGACGGGAATGAGCGCAAAGCGGCAGCCAAATGGGATTAGTGAAAATGCGCTGCAATTAATCAGAGGCCTGTAACTGGGGTAGATAAAGTGGCAGGCACTAATAAATAGCGCGCAATTCGGCACTCTAGAGGTCGTCAATTAACTATTAACACTACAGAACTGCTGTCAATAATGACATCTTGTCAAATAAATCATTCTTAGTAAGCGCGTACCGATCTGAATGACACTTTAGATGTACTAAAGGACTGCGTGTGCAATTAGCTCAGTTATACGTAGAGGCAACCCGGGAAAAGCATTTTTTAAACGTTTTTTCTTCCGTTTTTGTCCGACTAATGACTGGAAGGTCCGGGGTTCGAGCCCCAATAGTATTAGTTAGACAAATTTGTGCCCTTAATCCTGAATTGCTTCAGGCCATCCAAACTGGAATCGAGTACCAGTCCAAACATTTAGGGAACGATTATTAAATTCATTTTTTATCTGCAGAAAGTGCAAGTTGAAGCAAAAGAGTAAAAAAAACTAATCTTGCATGCTATTTCGATCTTTTAAGTAATTCCTATACAGCACCGGATGAATACTTAAGCCTGACCGATGTTAGCTGTCAATAGGTCTGTCAACACACAGCCTCGTGATAGCCTCAGGTATACACGATAATTAATTAAATGAGCCCGATAGTACACCGATAAATCCCCCTTTTTGCTTGGAAAAAAGCAACAAAGATTTGATCATTTCCTCTCCAGACGAATTACATAAGCCAACCCGTGTGCGTGAAGCGAAACGCGTCGGACAAAAATTTTTTTGCGATCTTGTTTGATCATGAAATGATTCCAGACACAGTGTACCGTTTCTGTTTTAATTAAATTTACATGCCACATATAGGCGCCTATTGACTTAGGCTAGTTATATGACTTCAATCTGTTGGTAACAGGGCCTCATGCGATTTTGTTATGTACAGACTGCGAAATGACACAAAAAATAACCCGCACATATCAACATGATCGACATTTTATATCCTCGAATTTGTGACTCTACTCAAAATCATATAAAAATTCAACAGACAAGTTTCAGGCATTGCATACCGATTCTAGGTATCTATCTATCTATCTAGCTGGTTTAGCAAGCCAAGTTGCTAACTGTGAACCCACCTAATGCGATTAACCATTTTGCCAGCCTCCCCGAGCAGAGCTAATCCAAACTATAGCGCACTAAAAGAAGACAGACAGAAAGATCTGCAACACCTAATGAAATTAAGTCAACTCAGTCTTTGATTATGCAGACGCACTGAACTGTGATTGAATCCAGAAACAGACTGGGCTACCTTGTTCCCCTGCTAATTTCATTAATCAACCGTTGAAGCGAGTGAAAAGGACATCTCTGTTTTCATGTGACCTATCAGGCACAATATACAGTCTTTAGCCAAATTCGAATTGAGTAGCAGTTGCAATGCTTATTCAAGACGCTTATGTCAATAAGAAATTTGAAGGGATGCAGAATGATTTCGATACTGCGATAAAAGAGATTGATGTTACTTTTTTCGATTCCGCTCGTTAGCTTCAGCTGAACTAACTACTGACAACAGTAGGTGGTGTAGCAATATAAAATAAAAAAACAATAGCCATTATAATTTTTACTTTCAAAAGCTAATATTAGCAGAATCAGTAGCAAATTATTTTTTTATTATTTTATTTTTTTAACGTAAACTAGAAGTAATAGCGTCGAAGCAAGCATAGCAACACTATACCAAAACAAAATCAATTTCACATGCACTTCAAAGCTGGTAAATGCAAGCACTAAATTAACACTGACAGCTTGTTTTACAGCTATGTATCTAGGGTGAGAAAAACAGAAATAACAAGTGCCAACGCAGGGACATAGTTTGGGTATAGTTTGATAGTTTCCTAGTTTGGCGCCGAGTAGGTTTTCTAGTTAAGCGCCGAGTAGGTTTTCTAGTTAAGCGCCGAGTTGGTTCCCCAGTTTGGCGCTGTGTTGGTTCCCTAGTTTAGCGCCGAGTTGGCTGGTTCCCTAGTTTGGCGCCGAGTTGGTTCCCTAGCTTGGCGCCGCGTTGGTTGGTTCCCTAGTTTGGCGCCGAGTTGGTTCCCTAGCTTGGCGCCGCGTTGGTTGGTTCCCTAGTTTGGCGCCGAGTTGGTTCCCTAGCTTGGCGCCGCGTTGGTTGGTTCCCTAGTTTGGCGCCGAGTTGGTTCCCTAGTTTGGCGCCGAGTTGGTTCCCTAGTTGGGCGCCGAGTTGGTTCCCTAGTTGGGCGCCGTGTTGGTGCCCTAGTTTAGCGCCGTGTTGGTGCCCTAGTTTGGCGCCGTGTTGGTTCCCTAGTTTGGCGCCGAGTTGGTTCCCTAGTTTGGGTGTCATTTTTATCAAAAGTTGCGGCGCCCCCAAACCAGTCTAATTAGGCGCCAAAACAAGCCATCAAGCAGCATTTTGGCCTTTGGCGCCAGCCTCTGCGCACAACTGTTTAGCCAAATTCAGGCGCTCAGCTTCGGACAAGTCCGGCCTCAGCCTGGCCACGATGGTCACATGCCGGGCGAGCTCGCCAGCGTCAAATGTCGTCGTGGACGTCGCTGACCCGGACGCCGAGGCAATCGGCTCGGCCTCCAACTTGAACAGATTGTAGGGCCGTCCAGCACCCGCCTCGCCGGCCTCAACAAACCGACGCTGCCGATCGACGTCTTCGGCGTACAGAATCGGCCGAACAAACTGCGGCGGAGTCGGGCGCTCGAATCGGGGCTCCTCGGCTGGCGGAAATCTGGCGTACACTTCGTACCATAGGGGCGCGCCATCTGGCGCCACGGCGCCGCTGCGGATCAGGCCTTGGACGCGGCTGAATAGCGGCGTGAATCGCTCTAAACGGCTGCCGGCCATTTTTATAATGCGGAAAGCTGAAATTTTGATTTCATAGGCAGCGCATTGAGAGATCGACTCAGGTAAGAGTGTCGGCTATAATCAGGTGAGAGTGTCGGCTATAATCAGGTGAGATTATCGGCTATAGTCAGGTGAGAGTGTCGGCTATAATCAGGTAAGAGTGTCGGCTATAATCAGGTAAGAGTGTCGGCTATAATCAGGAAAGAGTGTCGGCTATAATCAGGTAAGAGTGTCGGCTATAGTCAGGTCAGAGTGTCGGCTATAGTCAGGTAAGAGTGTCGGCTATAATCAGGTAAGAGTGTCGGCTATAATCAGGTGAGAGTGTCGGCTATAATCAGGTGAGATTATCGGCTATAGTCAGGTGAGAGTGTCGGCTATAATCAGGTAAGAGTGTCGGCTATAATCAGGTAAGAGTGTCGGCTATAATCAGGTAAGAGTGTCGGCTATAATCAGGTAAGAGTGTCGGCTATAGTCAGGTGAGAGTGTCGGCTATAATCAGGTGAGAGTGTCGGCTATAATCAGGTAAGAGTGTCGGCTATAATCAGGTGAGATTGTCGGCTATAATCAGGTGAGATTGTCGGCTATAATCAGGTGAGATTGTCGGCTATAATCAGGTGAGATTGTCGGCTATAATCAGGTAAGAGTGTCGGCTATAATCAGGTAAGAGTGTCGGCTATAATCAGGTAAGAGTGTCGGCTATAATCAGGTAAGAGTGTCGGCTATAGTCAGGTGAGAGTGTCGGCTATAATCAGGTGAGAGTGTCGGCTATAATCAGGTGAGAGTGTCGGCTATAATCAGGTGAGATTATCGGCTATAGTCAGGTGAGAGTGTCGGCTATAATCAGGTAAGAGTGTCGGCTATAATCAGGTAAGAGTGTCGGCTATAATCAGGTAAGAGTGTCGGCTATAGTCAGGTGAGATTGTCGGCTATAATCAGGTGAGAGTGTCGGCTATAATCAGGTAAGAGTGTCGGCTATAATCAGGTGAGATTGTCGGCTATAATCAGGGAGATTGTCGGCTATAATCAGGTGAGATTGTCGGCTATAATCAGGTGAGATTGTCGGCTATAATCGGTGAGATTGTCGGCTATAGTCAGGTGAGATTGTCGGCTATAATCAGGTGAGATTGTCGGCTATAGTCAGGTGAGAGTGTCGGCTATAATCAGGTGAGATTGTCGGCTATAATCAGGTGAGATTGTCGGCTATAGTCAGGTAAGATTGTCGGCTATAATCAGGTGAGATTATCGGCTATAATCAGGTGAGATTGTCGGCTATAATCAGGTAAGAGTGTCGGCTATAATCAGGTGAGATTATCGGCTATAGTCAGGTGAGAGTGTCGGCTATAATCAGGTAAGAGTGTCGGCTATAATCAGGTAAGAGTGTCGGCTATAGTCAGGTGAGAGTGTCGGCTATAATCAGGTGAGAGTGTCGGCTATAATCAGGTGAGAGTGTCGGCTATAATCAGGTGAGATTATCGGCTATAATCAGGTGAGAGTGTCGGCTATAATCAGGTAAGAGTGTCGGCTATAATCAGGTAAGAGTGTCGGCTATAATCAGGTAAGAGTGTCGGCTATAGTCAGGTGAGATTGTCGGCTATAATCAGGTGAGAGTGTCGGCTATAATCAGGTAAGAGTGTCGGCTATAATCAGGTGAGATTGTCGGCTATAATCAGGTGAGATTGTCGGCTATAATCAGGTGAGATTGTCGGCTATAATCAGGTGAGATTGTCGGCTATAATCGGTGAGATTGTCGGCTATAGTCAGGTGAGATTGTCGGCTATAATCAGGTGAGATTGTCGGCTATAGTCAGGTGAGAGTGTCGGCTATAATCAGGTGAGATTGTCGGCTATAATCAGGTGAGATTGTCGGCTATAGTCAGGTAAGATTGTCGGCTATAATCAGGTGAGATTATCGGCTATAATCAGGTGAGAGTGTCGGCTATAATCAGGTAAGAGTGTCGGCTATAATCAGGTGAGATTATCGGCTATAGTCAGGTGAGAGTGTCGGCTATAATCAGGTAAGAGTGTCGGCTATAATCAGGTAAGAGTGTCGGCTATAATCAGGTAAGAGTGTCGGCTATAATCAGGTAAGAGTGTCGGCTATAATCAGGTAAGAGTGTCGGCTATAATCAGGTAAGAGTGTCGGCTATAGTCAGGTGAGAGTGTCGGCTATAATCAGGTGAGAGTGTCGGCTATAATCAGGTAAGAGTGTCGGCTATAATCAGGTGAGATTGTCGGCTATAATCAGGTGAGATTGTCGGCTATATTCAGGTGAGATTGTCGGCTATAATCAGGTGAGATTGTCGGCTATAGTCAGGTGAGATTGTCGGCTATAATCAGGTGAGATTGTCGGCTATAGTCAGGTGAGATTGTCGGCTATAATCAGGTGAGATTGTCGGCTATAATCAGGTGAGATTGTCGGCTATAATCAGGTGAGATTGTCGGCTATAGTCAGGTAAGATTGTCGGCTATAATCAGGTGAGATTATCGGCTATAGTCAGGTGAGATTATCGGCTATAGTCAGGTGAGATTATCGGCTATAATCAGGTGAGATTGTCAGCTTAAGTCAGGTGAGATTATCGGCTATAATCAGGTGAGATTGTCAGCTTAAGTCAGGTGAGATTATCGGCTATAGTCAAGTGAGATTATCGGCTATAATCAGGTGAGATTATCAGCTTTAACTAGGTGAGATTGCCGGCTTTTTTTTAGAGGAAATCGCTTTTAATGATTCGAAACGTGGATCTCTGGAAAGCAGAAGCGAAAACTGCCAAAAAAAATTCCTAATATCCTTACTTAAAGTTTAACATAAAGTTAAAAAAATCTGAGACATCAGGCAGTCTAGCAGCGGCAAGCAAAATGCTCAAGTAGTAAAAAAAATCTGCATTAGAGTCCATCACATTTATTTTACTTGAAATCGAACTCAACAGACCCGCTTCCAGCACGGGAAGATTATCGATCAAAGCAATGCCAATCAATAATCGTCATCTTCAGCTGCCAGAGTCATCCTCCTGTTCAGCTCCTCAGCAGCCGCGGCCGCAGCATCCGCCTCAGCCTTAGCCGCTGCGGCTGCGGCCGCCTCAGCTTCAGCTTGCTTAGTCCTGGCTTCATCATCAACAGCCTCGTCCCCTAACACGTCACAGTCTGCTTGGTCGTCCTCTTCCAGTCTGAGATCCAACACTTCTAACGAACTGCCCGGAGACCTGGATCGAAGCAAATCTTCCAAGGCTCGAACTCCGGCTGGCTCCATGGCAACTACTAGTTCGAGCTGCTGCTGGTCGTTGGACCCCGCAGAGTCGGAGATCACTCGGACGCACAGAGCCAGAGCGTCCGAGCGGAGCGCCGGGTCGGCAAGACGGAGCCGAGCTCGCATCAGGGCGCGCTGAATCGGCAGCTTGCCGGCTGAGCGAAGGGCCCGGATGCCGTCCAGGGCCTGGGCCGATTGCGCAATGCGGGTGAGTTATTTGATCTCCCGGTTGAGAGTACAGGTGCTAATTGCTCTACTTATCCGAAATCCAGGTGCTAATTGCTCTCCTTATCTAAAATACATGTGCTAATTGCTCTCCTTATCGAAAATACATGTGCTAATTGCTCTCCTTATCTAAAATACAGGTGCTAATTGCTCTCTTTATCTAAAATACAGGTGCTAATTGCTCTCCTTATCTAAAATACAGGTGCTAATTGCTCTCCTTATCTAAAATACAGGTGCTAATTGCTCTACTTATCCGAAATCCAGGTGCTAATTGCTCTCTTTATCAAAAATACAGGTGCTAATTGCTCTCCTTATCTAAAATACAGGTGCTAATTGCTCTCCTTATCTAAACTCCAGGTGCTAATTGCTCTCCTTATCTAAAATACAGGTACTAATAGCTTTCCTTATCTAATATCCAAGTGCTCTTCTTTGTCTAAAATTCACGTGGAAGCAATTGTGATATTTTTTTATTTTTTCGAGAAATATTATTGACACAATACAAATGGTCATACTTTCGATTTTTATCTGTTATGAAAGCGCATCGTATTGCCTATTTGTTGCTACTTAAACATATAAATTACAATAAATTTACCTGCTGCTTGCTAGACTTATTCAATTTGACAACAAAATGAGCATCTTTTAGTGCAGCTTCAATGGCCACGGATGTGTAGGGCCGTTTAGTGTCCGGATTGAGGCATCTGTCAGTTTTTTGGTAGAAGAAAATTTCCAGCGTTAAAGTAAACTACAAAAACTTAGGATATTTTGCATCAGCTGGGAGCATTTGCTTAGAAGCAGTCACCTAACCTGTCGGCAATCAACTTAGCAATATCCTTGAGCATCGCCTGTTGCTGAACCGAGCGCTCCTTTTCTGTTAATTGAATTTCGCCTTTATTCAAAATCAGCTGACAAATTTCTGACGCGTTCTCAGTGCCAAACGCCTTCTGCATGTCCTCTCGCCTAGCAAACTCGCCTTTGGACACGTTAGAAAACACAGCCTCAGTTTGAAGCACCTGGCTGAGATCTTTTTCAATTTTGTCGCGCCAAACTCGCACCTTGTTAGGATAGCAGGCAATTTCAAAGCGCTGGCCGCCACGCTTCATGCGCACAACGGACACGTTGGTCAGGCGCTTCTGATTGGTTGGCATCTTTAGGGCGCACATTCTGATTGGCCTGCCACTATTTTTCTATTATTTAATGTGCGCAAACTAACTTGGCTTGGACGTTATCTGGGATTCTCTAGGTGCTCAATAACTATTTGAGAATTGCTGGAAAATTCATTGCAATAATGTTTTGGTGTTTCAATTTCAATATTCTCCGCTTAGATACTAAACCCATTTTCTTTGAATAAGACTTAAACCATGGAATAAATTCTTATAAATTTGGTTAGGTCATTAGAGAGAATAGAATAACAGAACTATAAATGAGCAAAATGCACAATATATTCTTAAATGGGCCAGATGCCTAGCTGTAGAAAATTCAAAGCACATTAATGACTTGAATGAATGATATATTCAATGAAAGGCATAAAATATTAAAATATTAAAACAATTAAAAAATTAAAATAGATTTATTTCTATTAATTATTGCAACTTAAGGGTTAATATGGCTGCTACTATATGAAACAAATTAGTAGCTTAGCTCAATGTCTAGACTAGATGTAATCTATAGTAGCAAATCATAATTATTGAATGGAACTTAAAGGATCCATCTTCTGAAATTCCAATAAAGCTTAGATAATAGCTTGATTACAATTGTGAAATCTTCTTTCTATCTACAAATAATTACAATTAGAGATAATATATTTATTACTTCATAATAAGTATACTATATTGACTTTCCAAGAATACTATAATTAAGTGTGCTATACCTACATAACAACATTGTTTAAGTAAGCTTTAGTAATTAATTTTTAATTTAATAATGCATAGCTAAGTTCCTGCAAAAAGGAAGAACCAATCTAATCTGAAACTTATCTTAAGCCCTTAGCCAAGATTGGCTTTGCCTCAAATAACAATTGTCCTTTATAGACATAAAGATATATAATTAAAGAGTTAATGAGCTTTAGGCCAATTTTGAATGGTCTAGCAATATTTTGAATTGATATTAGCAAGGTTATAGGAATTTTTTGTTTGCCATTTTTGCTTAAAAACAAACTAATCTTTAAGGTAAATCTAGTAATTTTTTTTTATATTGAAACTTTCAATATTGTATCATAATGTCTATTTTATAACCAAGTTTTTTAAGGCTTTTAGCTTTTCTAATTCTTTAAAATTTGCATTATTGCAAAATAATTTGCAAAGGTTTGCAAATAATTATAAGAATTAGGAATTATACAAAAAAACTAAACCTAGGGTAAAGCATTATCAACCAAACAAGGGGTCTTCAAAATCCAACAGTCATTTAGTTCTCATGAATCATGAATCACATTAAAAAGACAAAAAACTTTTTAACAAAAATGCCACTATTTTTTCATTTGAGATATACAATAGCTAGGCCTATCCCAATATTTTTACTTCTTTCCAAACCTTGCCTTAACTTTAGGGCATAACTATGGTTTCATTTGTTATATTAGGCCTCTATTTTATTTAAAAAAGTGACAAGTTATTAGAGATTATGACAAATTGTAGTTTAGAAAAGATTACCCACCACCAAAAAAGTTTAAATTAGAGTTCAAAGTTACAAGAAAGGTAATTATAGGGGATTATAATGTGACACCCAGTAGAGAAAGTTGCCAAATACATTCTGTGGATATAGACAGTGCCACAGAAATTCTTGTAGATGAGTTTCTAATAGACTGTCACATCCCATACATGTTGTGAAACTTTGCCTTGCAATTTGCCCATGTTCCCTTGATCATGTTTGTATGAACTATTGGGTCCTGGGGGTCTACAAAAGGGAGCCAATGGTTTACAAGCACATGATTTGGCTATAGATGCTGGAACGAATTTGAAATAAGAAACAATATAATGAACAAAACCATAGTTAGGCTAACTTTAGCTACTGCATTAATGCTTGAAGGAATAAAATCAGATAGCTAAACAACAACTTAATCAATTTCAGTAATTACTTACTAAAAACAAGCTTTGCACATTTTTTCAAGTTACTAAGATAGAAAATTGCTTAATATAAGGTGAAACAACACATAGACAATATATGTACATATTATAATATTATTGACATATAGAATCTACCTTGGCTGATTATCAAAGTAATTGTATAACCTATCAAGTAGTATAGACTATACTATAGGGCTAGCACAGGCACTTTTAGCACTAATTTATTTGGCCTAAGCCCTTAATATCCTATTCCAAGCTACTAACAAGCACAAATAATTTAGTAAATTGTTATGTAATTTGACATTTAGTGTTTGTGCACACTGCTTGCTTAAATTCAAGACTCAATGTGCATTTGCGCTAGGATACTGGCAGTGCTTATCCCCACGGTACCGTCGGAATAATATTTTGCTTATTCCCATGGAACACTGCCGAGATAGGGGCAGAGAGTGGGGGCAAATGTGAGTAGGGTGGACTAAAGCCAGTAAACATATTGGCTAGGTACAAGGGAGCAGAGTACATGCACAAAAAGATATACATAAAGGGTAGCCACAGGAGAGAGAAAATATTAGCTAATCAACTGGT
The DNA here is from genome assembly GCA_950096795.1 of Macrostomum cliftonense. Classification (NCBI taxonomy): domain Eukaryota; kingdom Metazoa; phylum Platyhelminthes; family Macrostomidae; genus Macrostomum; species Macrostomum cliftonense. The sequence continues at coordinate 1,899,856 of CATNEM010000090.1, read as the reverse complement.
GCAATGAAATTTCCACGACAGGCTTTACTCTCTGTATTGTAAATCAACCCACCATGCGGGAGGCTAGCTGAATCATATTTAAGTTACTCATTGACTTCAACATAATCAACAAACTGTTGTGACAACCTTATCATATTTGGTGATGATCTATACATGTACGTGTAACTGAATTACAAAAGGGATATTGGACAACGTTGCAGAGTTCTGCGTAATTTATAAATCCGAAATCAACATACAAAAGAGATATTGACATCCTAATAAGTTGTAACTCCAAAAATGATATGCAAATTGGCTGCTTCTTCAGGGCCGTAGCAGCCAATGACTTCTTGTGGTCCTTGCTAGCCCTAGCAGCAAGTAGACTTGGTTCTAGAGTTGAATTTAACTATGGTTCCACATGAATACAAAGGGGCCATAGACACACGCAATAGAAGTTAGCAAAAGTGTGTTCATCCGATTCTTCTCTCAAGAAAACTGGTGAAATTTCTGCAATCGAAATAGTGCATAGTTCGATAGAGTAAGAAGGCAGGATCGAAACGCATATCAAAAGATGAGATTTGCATCCGCTTCTAGTCAAGTGCAATCTTTAATTTTATGTCGAAAATCTGCAAATTTCTTATCTGCGTAGTGTATTTTTTTCATGGAAATTGGACTCCAAATTTTTTTTCAAGAAACAAAGTGTCCGTCCTTCTACGTAAGGTGTCCTTGGCTACGATATGACAATTAGACGACTACGAGCCTCTTCACGAAAATCGGCTCTAGAACCAGAACAATTCTGATTCCAGAACCAGAATCGATCGAAAAATGAAGAGCACCGAACAGAACGAGCGCATTATAACCTTTAAATACATCTAAAAGTGTAGCGTTCGCACTTTTAAACTTCCAGAATATTCTATAACAATTACGAAATCGAATAATGTCGGTAATTTTCTAGAACATTCTATGAATATATATTTTTATGCCAAATGCCCCAATCATTATATATTAATTAATAATGTACAAAAAATAATAATGCCACTTTACTTAATTCGTCGCTAATAAAATATTATATATAATTTGTTATAAATGTAAAGAATTTTCCTGAAACTTCCGTAACCCACTCAATTAATATAAATATACACGACCAACCCATCCATAATTTCATCCGTTGCATCCTTCTCAACCGTTCTATCCGATACCAATATCTCAACTGAAGAAGCCAACCTAAGAACCACCGCCTTACCCAATTTATTTCCCGCCGGCTGCGTGGACCGGCGGGCCGAAGCCACTACAAAAGGCATGTAATTCAGTGAATTATCATTCATTAAATATTTTCTGTCCATGACTTAGAGCCGTAAAACTATTTTTTCGAATTTTAAAGCACGTAAAAAGTTGTCCTCAAACTAATTATTCTCAGTCGGTTCGAGAAATTTTCTCGAACCATGTTCAAGAACCAGAACCTGGTTCCGAACTGTGTTCGAAAAACGGAACCATTGATATGAAGAGCTTCGAACCGGTTCGGTTTTTCGAACCAGCAATATGAAGAGGCTCTACCACGCAGTGCACTTATTAGGGTCGCTCTCATTCTGTAATCTCCAAACGAAATCATACAAAAATAAATGTCAGCTTGCATTTTGTTTTCAAAAATTTTAGCTGTAAATTATCTCTCAAGGCAGGCAATAGCTAAACTACAATACGTTGAAAAAATGTACCTCTTAAAACCTCAAAACCTCATCGAACCTCCAATGAGTGCGGCTTTATCCTTATGGTAGTCTGCCAACTGTATCTGGGCAGTGTTCCGTGGGAATAAGTGCCGCTTTATCCGCACGGAAGTCTGCCTATCTCGGCAGTGCTCCGTGGGAATAAGTCCGGCTTTATTCGCACGGAAGTCTCCCTATTTCGGCAGTGTTCCGTGCGGATAAGCAAAATATTATTCCGACGGTACCGTGGGGATAAGCACTGCCTACTAATGTTCTGTTCTGAGCAATGAGTGTATGCGTATCTTTGACTCTAAACGTTCTACCTGCGCGTATGTGTGTGGGGTGGCCACTCAAGCCCAGCCCCCAAGGCTAATCAAGGAAGTTAGGTAATGAGCTATGCCTCGTGCTAGATACAGCTGAATAGCTCAAAAATTGAATAAAAAAACCACACAAGAGAATTGGTTTTCGTGGAAATCGAAAATTAAATTTGCTTAGGTTCAACAAATACTAATGGGAAACTCCGTCTGCTAGAATCTATGATTTTCTGGGAAGAGGGTATTATTTCTTTAGCCAAAAGCATACGCTTTAAAGCAGACTTTGGATTTATTTTCGACGGTAGCTATGACAATTTAAAATATATAAAAATTCTGGATTTCGATCAATCTTGGTTTCGTTCGACTAAAATCCAATAAATGCTTTGATGACTGCTGAATCAGTTGCATAGAATGGTGCCACCAGTCCGTTTTACCAGTCCCTTCAGTCTTGGTTTTGGGAGCAATAGAGTAAGCGTAGTCAGGCTGTAGTCAACAGTTGAGTTAAAAATAAATTGACGCCCTGACATTCGCTTTACATTTGAGACACCGTAGACAAAATTTCTTTATCCAAGAATCGAAGCTTTTATAGCTTCACGATAGTGTCTTCTTTATTTATTATGGCAACAACTGGGCAGCGGAGCCAACGCACGCGCAACTTTTGGAATCACCCGAAGTTGCTATCGGACAAAATATGTGTAGCTATCACGTGACAGCAATCAACTAATAGACAATAGCGACTTGCATGTGTGTTGCCAGTGGAGTTGGCCAAGTAATTCTCAAGGTTGCGTCCATGCATGGAACTGATGTACGGATCAAGTAAAAAAAACTATAATGGGATGTATACGCGTATTAGGGACTCCAAATAACGCATACCATTCTGTGGAACGTGCAGTATAATCTCTTTTACAGGCACTTACTCGTAGATAAGGATGCGAACTAAATGGCGTCTCCTGATGCATTTCAGAGTGCCCTTCGCGATCGCAATACCCACTCTACCATCATACGTTGGATCATGTATATGATCTCCAACCGTACGGTCACTGCCCACCTTCTTGGGCACACTGCCACTACCAGAGTTTGTAAAGGAGGCCCACAAGGCGGCGTCCTCACTCCAACTCTTTGGAACATGGTCATCGACGCTCTACTCAGGAGCCCTGGACCAGATCCCGTCTTCAAAGTCGGCTATGCGGACGACGTTACTGCTATCGTGGCAGGACCCTCGCCCAGCACTCTCAGGGATCTCATGCAAACCTTTCTTCGCAGAGCAGAAACCTGGGCCCGCAGCAATGGTCTTAAGCTCTCTGAGCCAAAGACTGTCGCTATCATGTTTACCAGCAAAACCCGCTGGAACATTAAGCCTCTGCAGCTCTACGGCAGAGACATTGCCTTCGCAAAGCAGACCCGGTGCCTCGGGGTAACTCTCGACCATAGGCTTAACTGGTCTAGCCATGTGAAGGCTAAAGCCAAACGCGCCTCTGCAATTCTAGCCCAGCTTCGCCGGGCGCTTGGCACCACCTGGGGACTGTCCCCAAAGCGTTTGTGGTGGATCTATACCTCTGTGGTTAGACCCGCCATTACCTACGCCTCCTTAGTCTGGGTAAGTGCTACCCAGATTAAAAGCCATGCAGATAGGCTCAACACAATCCAAGGACGAGCGTGTCGGCTGATCTGCAATGCTACCAGATCCACACCTTTTGCTGGTATGGGAGCATTTCTCGACCTGCCCCCCCTCGACCTTTTTATTAAAGGGGAGGCGGCTAGAGCAACCCGGCGGCTCCTTGACGCCGGTATAAACTTCCGCTATATGAGAGCACCAGCTAAGTGGAACCTGGTCCCACACAGCGATATGTGCCTCAACATCCTCAGTGAATGCGAAGCTTACCAAGTCCTCACGGACAGCATCGCTTCAACGCTCAACGTGAGACAACGCTACTCGGTAGCCATCGACTCGCGTGACTCCATTAGTGACAATTGGAACCCTGGAGAGATCCACTGTTATACTGACGGTTCCAAGCAGTCAGCTAACACCGGTTTCGGTGTCTGCATTATTCTCAATGGGCGGGTCATCGCCACCCACGCCCAGTACACTGGAACCAGCTCCAGTGTCTTTCAAAATGAAGTCCTAGCTATTAGCTCGTGCTCAGCAGAGCTTCTCGCCTCTGGCGTTGCTGGCAAGGACATCATTTTCCACTCTGACAGCCAAGCTGCACTGCACGCCATCTGCAGCTGCAGTGTCAGCTCAGCAACAGTCCTGGACTGTGTCAAGCACCTCAACGTGTTGGGCTCATCCAACAAAATCACTCTTAAGTGGGTGCCGGGACACGAAGGTTTCCGGGGAAATGAGCTCGCTGATGCGCTTGCAAAAGCCGGCTCATCTGGATCCTGCATTGGGCCTGAGCCCCTCGTCCCGACCCCCTCCTGTGTCATCAACTCACGGATCAAAACGTGGGTCAAGACCCAGCACTACTCGCTCTGGGCGAACTGCATCACTTGCAGGCAATCTAGAGGTGCTGTTCCACAGCCCTCTCGCCAGCTCCGGAACCTCCTCCTCCGGCTTTCGCGGAGGGACATCCGGGCTGCCACTATGACCCTCTCAGGCCATGGTTGCTTCTCCAGGCACCAATACCTGCAGGGCAGCATTCCTAGCGCCACCTGCAGCTTCTGCAACTCGGGTGACGAGTCAGCTGAGCACTTCGTCAGCATCTGCCCCGCCTTCACGCGGGCCAGACTTAAATTCCTCGGGCCACACACTTCTATCTATGATGCGTGCAAACCCGAAAATTTTAACCAGCTCATGCGCTTCCTCCGGGCAACCCGCAGGGCTGAACTCCCAATTCCAGGGAGCAACATAGCTGCCGGCGACACCGAGGGACCCCCCTGGGCGACGCCAACCATTCGTCCATAACGGCGCGTCGGTCGTCCAGGGGTTAGCGGAATGGGCGGTTGCGCCTTCCCGCTGCGTCCCCTCTGGGACCTCCCTGCAGCTAAGTCAAAGTAAGTCAAATGGCGTCTCCATGCTGTGGCCATACACGGAAAATAAATCCAAACTGGAAAATGAACGGGGAATAATAAACACAAACAACGTACAAAGCAAACTGGCCGCAACCATGCAGCAAAGCAATAAAATACTGCATGTACATCCAAGGGAGATTTTTCACCCCGTTATTCTTCTTTCTTTCTTCTCTTATAAAAGATTAAACTGCAATTCAAGCCGTATAATAATACATATATGAGCATTTTAACCCATACAAGATTCAGTTTTAATATGAATTTGGCTTGATAACAAAATCCATGCCATTCCATCAAACGCTAAGCGCATTCTTAGGGCAAGGAAAACAGTTGCGAGTCGTATTATGACATGAAGAAATACTTTAGTTTCAGCCACTTCAAAGAGAGCAGCGACAATTAAAACGTTCTTTTAGCAGCTTCATTTGTCTAATTGTCTGCTTCTATATTTAGGCAGATCTCTTTTATCGGTAAATGTAAATGTTAGAAAGCCAGTTTAGGGCGGCGCAGGCAAGAACTTCGGCCCCAGGCCAGGCCACCCGCACCGACCCACCCTTTGAAAACCTGCCACAATCCATAACATTCACGCGTTCTCCTGCTGACTAGGGTCTTCTGCCCGCTCTCTCTTCACTGGCTGACTCATTATAGAAAGCAATAGAAAAAATTAGAGGGTAGGCATTTAATTCGGGCAGCACGCTGAATTCTCTTTAGGGTAAAAAACAGCACAGTTTTTCTTTCGCAAGCAAAGTGCATCGCTGCTAAGCCATAAGCCATGAACGATTTCCTGAAGAATCACCTCACAGCGCGTAACGCTCTAATAGGAGCCGGTACTCTGGCAGCCGCGTACACTCTGAGGTCTTTGTACAGGTCCTCGCAGCTGCCGCCCGGGCCGCTGGGACTGCCGCTGCTAGGCCGCCTGCCCTGGCTAGACAGCGACCACTTCAACGAGAGCGAGGAGGCGATGCGAAAGAAGTACGGCCCGATTTATTCGTTCCGCGCCGGACAAAGACTCATGATCGTCGTCTCCTCCTACGAGATGATAAAAGAGATGCTGAAAGACGAGGTATTCACTGGGAGAATCTGGCCGCCGCAAGCTGCCGAGCTGTCCGAAGGTTGCGGCATGATTTTCAGCGAAGGCAAGACCTGGGCTGAGCAGCGCCGAGTTGGAATGCGGGTGCTGCGTGACTTCGGCTTCGGCAAGAACGAGTCGCTTCGACTGATTGACGAAGAGGTGACCGCTATTTTGAACTCGCTCGAGACCAACAGAACTGAAGTGGACTCGTCTCGCCTGTTTAGCGAGTTGGCTAACGGAGTCATTGCCATGCTGGTGTTTGGCAAGCGCTACGCCAACGAAGATCCGAACTATGAAAGTTTTCTCACCAGCGCTAAAAAACTGTTAAATGACAGTTTGGCCAGCAGCCTCACTCTGCTGTTCCCGACCTTCGCTCCCCTGCTGAAGAGGCTGCCAATTACGCAGGAGGCCACGAAAGCTACTCTGGCTATGCACCGGTTCTTCGAGGAGGAGATCAAGAAGAAGGAGGCCGAACTCACCGATCCCAACGCCGAGCCGTTGTGCATGTGCGACGCGTACATCCAGGAGAGACGCCGATCGGAGGCCAGAGGCGATTTCTACACGCACAGGCCATTCCACCTGGTGCGCATCTGCATGGAGATGTTCATCGCTGGGACCGATACCACCTCAAAGTCGATGGAATGGCTGCTGGCGCACATGTGCCTGTACCCTAAAGTGCAGGCCAAGGTGCAGCAGGAACTAGACAACGTTGTTGGACGCCAGCGTCGGCCAAAGATCACGGACCGGCCGGAGCTGCACTACATGCAGGCGGTCATTGACGAGAGCCTCCGGTACGCGTCGCTTGCCTTCAACAGTCTGACGCACCGGGCCATGAAGGACACGTGTTTCCGCGGCTACAGAATCCCCTCGGATGCTGTCATCGTCCCGTTTGTGTACGGCGCCCATCGGGACGGGTCCATCTGGGCGAAGCCGGACGAGTTTTATCCCGAGCACTTCCTTGATCCGGAGGGCAAGTACACGCCCTCCAAATGCCTGATCCCGTTCTCCATCGGTCGCAGGATTTGTCCGGGCGAGTCGCTAGCCAGGCTTGAAACCTTCATGGCGTTTGCAGCCATCATGCAGAATTACAGCGTTAAATTGGCCGCATCGTGCGAGCACAAGGCCGAGGAGGTGGAGCGCGGGCTGACCACCACACCGCGCCAGCCCGGGCTGCACACGCTGGACTTTGTGTCGCGCTAGCTGCTAATCCGTACCAGTGCGTGCGCACTCGAGCTGTCAACGCTATTATTGAATTGATACAATTACTAAATTAGTTATTATTCTAAGTAGTTTTTTGTCTAAGATATTCTGCCCCCTCAGTAACAAGTGATTTAGCCAAACATGGGCGCTGCACGAGAACCTTAGTATCTTCTGATCTAGAATTTGTTCATCTAGTTTTAATCGCTTTATATTGTTTCAATTGTTTCTAATTCCTTCTCCCATTGTTTTTTAGAAAGTTTCCTTGGTAACAAAATAAAACGCTTTAAACTACAAGTATATACTTACATTAGTAACTATTTGTAGCAACTAGTGTAAGAAAAATTGTCTTTAAATGAGTTTTATGAACGAGAGGCTCTCACCGGTATATCTATACGCAATATGGAGCCAAGGACACCTTGGACGTCTACTTAAAAGTAGAAGGACGGGACACTTCTTTGCTAAGAAAATTTTTTGGAGTCCAATTTTCGCAAAAAAACACATTACGGAGATAGGAAATTTGCAGATTTTCGACATAAAATTAAAGATTGCGCTCGATTGGAAACAGATGCAAATCTCATCTTTTGATATGTGGTTCCTGCTTTCTTACTCTATCGAACTATGAGTGTCCTTATTTGTGAAACATTGATCTTCAAATTATTTCCCTTCTAAAAAATTGTCGCGTCAGAAGGCAGGAAACATATCAAAAAATGAGATTTTCAACTGCTTCCAATCGAGAGCAATCGAGCGTAGTGTATTTTTTCGCAAAGATTAGACTCCAATAAAATTTTCCAAGAAACGAAGTGTCCCGTCCTTCTACTTAAGGTTTCCTTGTATGTAGCGCTATACCATGGACTTCTATACTTAGCAAAGAGGCTAAGTATACGAGCGTAGAAGTCCATGGCTATACGCATTGCGCTCTAGTCTAGAGATATGGCAAAACGAAATTAAAGTACACCACTTATACTTATAGATTCATGAAAAAAACAATTGTCTATGGTTTGGCTAGTTGAAGTCAGTCTTATGTCTAACTTTAAGTATGCTTAGTCTGCGTTATTTTCAGACAAAATTCCAAGCAGAAAATACCTAAAAAATTACATTAACCAACAAGATGGCACGATCGTCTTCTTTGATCTTCGCCGCACGGCTTCTATTGTGGCTAGCGCTGATGCTATTCAGCGGGTTCTGTCTGGCTAGAAATTTCAAGTACACCGGCCAACTAAGCAGAGAAGAATACAGGATTTACAAAGACGGGTTAATTGGTGGAATTGAAAACACATTGTTCATGCACTATCCAGCCCAGGTGTTCTCCTGCGACTTTCCTGTTAATTATTTTCGTTTTAGCGATTTTGTTGACGGCATAGCTGGTGAAGACGTGTTTGAGCGGTGAGTAATATATGGATTGATGAAGGGAAGGGACGACTGCTCGTTTGACGATTTTTAGAGCATTGATGGAAGGTGACTCCCCGCAAGAGTCGGCATCTAGAGCCCTCCCCATCAACTTCTAACTTCCTCTTCTCCCTGTTGTTCCCCTTTTTCTCTCATTTTTCTCCTACTATTCCTTTGGGCTCTTTTATGCTACTGTCAGTAATTGAGGTCTCCGGACTCTTTTTTTTGCAAAACTACTGTTATACTGTTAGTAGTTAATTGTCACGCGCCTGTACATTCTAAATCTGCGCTTAGCTACACTCTAAAATCACACCACCTTAGCAACCTGTACCTCTCAGGCACTTAAGTCACGTGATGGTTTTCTAATGCCCCAACTCGCACTCTCCGCCTCATTGCTTTATTCTCATCTGCACTTCATGAGTAGTAAAATATTGTTACTACAGACTCTACTATCTCCTTTGGAATCTTTGCCTGTATATTTGTCTGCAGAGCCCGAACTAGAGACTTAAACTGTCGTTTAATCTGGTATTTTGGCGTGCTGCGATTGGCTTTTGCGCATAATAAATATCATTCATTCGAGTGATCAGTCCATCTTTTCGCATCGTTGGGGACGGTTTCAGGTTCCAGGGTCGGCTTCAAGGACACCTTAAGCAGAAGGACGGGACACTTCGTTTCTTGGAAAGTTTTTGGAGTCCAATTTTCGCGAAAAGATATGCTACGGAGATATTAAATTTTCAGATTTTCGACAAAATAAAAGATTGCGCTCGATTGGAAGCAGATGCAAATCTCATCTGTTGATATGCGTTTCCCGCCTTCTTACGCATCGAAGTAAATACGTCTTAATTTGTGAAAAATTGATCTTCCTATTATTTTTATTGATATTGATTCCCTTTCGTCAAAATCTACTAAATGCCAAATAGCCAATCCAGAGAGAATCGAAAATTGGCATGCGACTGGACCAGCAAAATTATCCAAAATACTGATTAATAGAAACGTAGTTTAAATAAAGTAGACTTTGTTAGAAGAGGATCAGAACCTGCCCAAATATTATTTTTTTAAGATTATAATTTTCGACGAATGCTTTTACAATTTATAGATCAATTGTTACTAATTAAGACTTACATAGTTCGATAGCGTAAGACAGCGGAAACACATATCAAAAGATGAGATTTGCATCTGCTTCCAATCGAGCGCAATCTTTTATTTTATGTCGAAGAACTGCAAATTTCCTATCTCCGTAGTGCATTTTTTCGCGAAGATTGGACTCCTCCAAAAACTTTCCAAGAAACGAAGTGTCCCGTCCTTCTACTTAAGGTGTCCTTGGTCTAGGCCTTACTTCGGTTATGTGCTGTCTCTCTGATCGCTAAACATTCCCATTTCTATCGGGATAGAAAAATAATTTTACGTAAGAATTAGAGCTCTAGCGCAGCTTAAACCTCAATTGATTGAAGCCAATTTTAAATCTTAATTTCTAAAATACCCTTTCGAAACAACACAGGGCTCGAACCTTTACGAGTGGTACAGAAGGAGAATATTTTACGTACGTCTCGCGAGAACTATTCGACACCTGGTCGTCGTGCTATCAGAACTTCATCACTCGCTATTGCATGTTCATCGTAACCACGAGCGATAGGCTATTTGTCAATCGGATTCGAATGTGCAAGCATATGTACTTTCCAAAGACGCCGGACAATACACTGGCAGTCCTCTACCTAGTCCGCGAGGTGAAGCCCTACATCAATTTTCACATGCGGGAACACATCAAAACCAACCATTATGCAGCGACATTTTCACCGCATGGCCTCTACCCGCTTGGCCTGGAGTACGTCTTCGATTGGAACTACTTAGGCTACGAAAGTACGCCGGAACTGGCGTACGCCAACATTAAAACGGCGATTTTCGGCGGCCTGAGCCTGTACACGGAACGGCCACACGGCCCCCGAGCGGTTGCTTATGCTCGGTTCACTATGCTAGCCGATTCTTGGGTGATGAAGTTTATCGAGATGGTGCACGCGGCCTTGTGGACGAGCGTCTACAATTATCGAGGGTGAGAATTTTCGTTCAGAATGCGAGGGATCAGTGTACTTTTTTTGCTTCAATTCTGCTGTAAAATATCCAAAAATCCTAAAGCTATACTTAATTTAAATTAAATTTGCCTGTAGTGGGTGATGTAACAGCAGCTGAATACACGTAGCTATCTAGTCTGCGAGTAGCTAGCTATTATGAACAAGCTATCTAAATTGTGGCCAGGTTATTTGACTGCGAATCGGGAATTCCAGAGTTGTTCGAAGCTATTTTTAGACTGCGGTCTAACTGTTTCCAGGTTATTTGACAGCCAATCGGGAATTCCAGAGTTGGTTGTAGCTATTTTAAGACTGGGGTCTAATTGTGGCCAGGTTATTTGACCGCCAATCGGGAATTCCAGAGTTGGTTGTAGCTATTTTTAGACTGGGGTCTAATTGTGGCCAGGTTATTTGACCGCCAATCGGGAATTCCAGAGTTGGTTGTAGCTATTTTTAGACTGGGGTCTAATTGTGGCCAGGTTATTTGACCGCCAATCGGGAATTCCAGAGTTGGTTGTAGCTATTTTTAGACTGGGGTCAAATTGTGACCAGGTTATTTAACCGCCAATCAATAATTACAGAGTTGTTCGCAGCTATTTTTAGACTGCGGTCTAATTGTGATCAGCTTAATTTCGTGGACTTCTGGGGCATTTTTATTATTAGAGATTTATTTAATTTGTCTTGTATTCTTATATTAATTTTTGGAATAATTTTGGGCTTAAGTTTATTTGCTAAGTTTTATTTAACTTTTTTTCATTTCGTTTTCCCCAGGCGCCTGACTCACGAGCTAACCAACGCCTACCAAGACTTGGAGCACATCCAGCTGCAATACCTGACTCACATGTGCGCCAAACTAATCGAGCGGAAGAAGAATCCTTCCAGTGCAGTTGATCCGCCAGACGTTGTCAGCATGGACATGTGCCCGAACCCCTGCCGTCTGCCGGACATCTGCGCGAGCCGGCCGCACACCAGCGGCAGCGACTGCACACCGATTGGACTCGGCAAAGAGGACTTCAAGTGAGCGGGCCTGCATGCGTCATTCTGTGCAGCAGCAGTTGCTAAACAATCAGTCTGATTACGATAATAACATTTTTTTATTTCTCATTTCAAAAACTTTTACCTCGTATTTTGCTGGTTCTTATTTCAAGCTACGGATTATAAAATTTTTTATTCTCATTTTAACGAATCTCATTTCAACGAATCTCATTTCAACGAATCTCATTTCAACGAATCTCATTTCAACGAATCTCATTTCAACGAATCTCATTTCAACGAATCTCATTTCAACGAATCTCATTTCAACGAATCTCATTTCAACGAATCTCATTTCAACGAATCTCATTTCAACGAATCACCTTTAAGCGAATCTCATTTCAGCGAATCACATTTAATCGAATCTCATTTCAGCGAATCACATTTAAGCGAATCTCATTTCAGCGAATCTCATTTCAACGAATCTCATTTCAGCTAATCTCATTTCAGCGAATCTCATTTCAGCGAATCTCATTTCAGCGAATCTCATTTCAGCGAATCTCATTTCAGCGAATCTCATTTCAGCAAATCTCATTTCAGCGAATCTCATTTAGCCGGATCTCATTTAGACGAGTCTCATTTAGAAAAGTCTTATTTCGACGAATCTTATTTCACCGAATCTCATTTTAACGAATCTCATTATAACGAATCTCATTTTAACGAATCTCATTATAACGAATCTCATTTTAACAAATCTCGTTTCAGCGAATCTCGTTTTAACGAATCTCATTTTAACGAATCTCATTTTAACGAATCTCATTCCAGCGAATCTCATTTTAACTAATCTCATTTTAAAGGAATCTCATTTTAACGAATTTAGTTGGAAAAATCTCATTATCAAAAAATATTTATTAGCTTCTTTTCTTACTCGATTATCGAACTTGAAGCTTCTTATATTTCGAGGATTCCCAAATCGGCGGCTCTCAAGTCAAGGATTTTCAGGCCATAAACCAATCTTATCCGTATCAATCGCAGATGCGAGTGCATGGCCGGTTACGCTTGGAACCCGCTAAGCTTGAGCTGCGACGAATCTTTCGATTGCAACCGGGACTGCCACCCAGCGAACACCCGCTTCTGCTCATTCGTGCCGGCCATGGAGCTGGCGCCAGATCAGGTTGGCTTCAACCGTCTGAACAGCCGCGAGGGCCACCTCCGCTGCTACTGCTATCCGGAGTTAGAGGGTGCCAAATGCGACCGGCCCAGAAACGCTTGCAAAACTGGCAGCTGGGTGGGCGCGCCAAACGGTAACGAAAGGTGCCGGGTGGATTTCGGCGGCGTCTGCACCCCTACGGTAACTAACTAACTAACTAACTAACTAACTAACTAACTAACTAACTAACTAACTAACTAACTAACTAACTAACTAACTAACTAACTAACTAACTAACTAACTAACTAACTAACTAACTAACTAACTAACTAACTAACTAACTAACTAACTAACTAACTAACTAACTAACTAACTAACTAACTAACTAACTAACTAACTAACTAACTAACTAACTAACTAACTAACTAACTAACTAACTAACTAACTAACTAACTAACTAACTAACTAACTAACTAACTAACTAACTAACTAACTAACTAACTAACTAACTAACTAACTAACTAACTAACTAACTAACTAACTAACTAACTAACTAACTAACTAACTAACTAACTAACTAACTAACTAACTAACTAACTAACTAACTAACTAACTAACTAACTAACTAACTAACTAACTAACTAACTAACTAACTAACTAACTAACTAACTAACTAACTAACTAACTAACTAACTAACTAACTAACTAACTAACTAACTAACTAACTAACTAACTAACTAACTAACTAACTAACTAACTAACTAACTAACTAACTAACTAACTAACTAACTAACTAACTAACTAACTAACTAACTAACTAACTAACTAACTAACTAACTAACTAACTAACTAACTAACTAACTAACTAACTAACTAACTAACTAACTAACTAACTAACTAACTAACTAACTAACTAACTAACTAACTAACTAACTAACTAACTAACTAACTAACTAACTAACTAACTAACTAACTAACTAACTAACTAACTAACTAACTAACTAACTAACTAACTAACTAACTAACTAACTAACTAACTAACTAACTAACTAACTAACTAACTAACTAACTAACTAACTAACTAACTAACTAACTAACTAACTAACTAACTAACTAACTAACTAACTAACTAACTAACTAACTAACTAACTAACTAACTAACTAACTAACTAACTAACTAACTAACTAACTAACTAACTAACTAACTAACTAACTAACTAACTAACTAACTAACTAACTAACTAACTAACTAACTAACTAACTAACTAACTAACTAACTAACTAACTAACTAACTAACTAACTAACTAACTAACTAACTAACTAACTAACTAACTAACTAACTAACTAACTAACTAACTAACTAACTAACTAACTAACTAACTAACTAACTAACTAACTAACTAACTAACTAACTAACTAACTAACTAACTAACTAACTAACTAACTAACTAACTAACTAACTAACTAACTAGAAAAAATAATACATTTTGACTAGATCGGATCGAGCCACTACGTTTGCACCTGCCCGAAAGGCTATCGCAGCGACAAGTCTTTGAGGGAGGATAACTGCTTAGCGAGGCGGACCGCCTGCGATTCCGTGATCTGCGCCAACAATGGCGCCTGTCACAGTTCAACAAACGGCGACAATTTCGAGTGCGTGTGCACTCCCGGCTTCGAGGGGCGGCTTTGCGAGAAACAAATAGTTTACCAGTGGACCTTCTGGAGCGACTGGAGCGCCTGCGATTCCCTGTGCGGCCAAGGTTGGCAGCTCAGCCGGCGGGTGTGCTGGAATCGGCAAGTTGGCCGGCCGGATGCTCGACGACGCTGTCCGGTCGGTGAATTTCTTTGAATATTTTAGCTAGAAATCTCGAAATCAAAGCGTTTCTGTGGATTCCATATTTTTCAAAACCATAAGAGCCATTCAAAATGACGTCAAAGCCAATCAAACCCCACTAAAACCACATCAAAACCTATAAAACCACCTCAAACCCCATAAAAGCCACCTCAAACCACATCCACGCCACCTCAAAACCCATAAAAGCCGCCTAAAATCACGTCAAACCCAACCAAACCCAATAAAACCACCTCAAACCACACCTACGCCACCTCAAAACCCATAAAAGCCGCCTAAAATCACGTCAAACCCAACCAAACCCCATTAAACGACTCAAACCGCATCAAAGCCACTTTAAAACCAATCAAAAGTCACGTCAAAGAGAACCAAACTCCATAAAATCACCTCGAACCCACCAAAACACCTCAAATCACACCAAAGTCACCTCAAAACCCATAAAAGTCATAATAACCCCTCAAACACAAGTCTAAAATAAAGCTTTAAAAGTTTATCACATCAGCGAGTTAAAATTCTGAATTTTAAGTATTAATACAATCGAATGCGGATAATAAATGTGTGTAAAAATTAGGCCATTTGCTAAATAAACATTCCAGGGAAATAATCAGACGCTGAGAGTGTGCCACAAGCACTGCCTCACAGAGATTCAAACCAGTCACTACATCGCAATCGGCCTACTAATGGAGCTATTATTCCGCATGGGCCTGTCAATCATAGTCTGCTTTTTATTCCTCAAAATTTTATTCGACATGCTGTTTCGCGAGTCTGACTACGTGTTTGTGCGCTACCTGCGAACTGTGTTGTTAGACCTGGTGCGCCGGGCTGTGGGTGCTAGAAAAACTTAGTGTTGTGGTTAATATAGTGTTGCTACTTTGAATCCTAATCGATCTAATAGCAAATACTTGCTGTGAACATTCATGATTGCTGATTTTATTCTTAGTCATTTTATGCGACTAATTTGTCTAAAATGCATTGGCTTGATTATGTCTTGAGGCTGTATAATTAGGCAATATCCCTTCTTTGGACGCACCCAATCGAAGAACGTCCCACCAGCCAACCCATTAAAAAGTCTCTAAGAAACTACTCACTAATGAAACGCAGCTACTACAGTATATGCCCGGCTTATTGACTCGTCAGATTATTTTGGTGGCTATCAATGTTATAAAACGGCTACTGCATTTACATGGGATTCCTTCCAGGCATCAACAACTTGTAGCCAGGAAGGAAATCCTGCCTTAATTTAACGTTGCCCTAAATTTTCGTGTTTCGATTCCAGCTAACCCAGCCACCTGCGGGCATAGGCTCCTAAAACTACCCCTTGACGAGACGGGGCTCCCGAACACTGGACCGTCAGCTAGTTTAGGGCGTCACGCATCAGATAAAGCACAATAGCCGATAAAAGGGACTCTGCACAGGGCATAACGATGGACTGGCGAGCTCTAACAAGGACTTTTATAGGGGTGCAGGGGGCCTCTTTCGAGGTGATTGGCGGAGGGAGTGAAATTGAGGGGCTATGCCCGCTGACAAGCCTAGGCGGGCTGCTCCATGCTAAAAGTACGTTACTAATCTCAGGGGTTTTATCCCATGTAGAGGTTCGTGGGGCGCCTGGCATGGTTAAATGAGAGACTCTTATCAGCCCCAATGTGTGCACGGCTTTTAGAGGGTTTTATGATGGATAAAGGAAAAGAAATGATCATCTAAAACTGCGTCTTTGGCCAAAGCTGTCTTTAGGTTTGGGATATTCCCTCCATACATTCTATTGGATAGTGAAATTAAAAAATATGCCCCCTCATAAATTTTACTAGCTGAAACTTTAGTTGGGAAATTCTATTCCTTCTTTCTAGTAACCACAGTATAGCGCTACGAAATTCGTGACTGGAATTCCCAAACTAAAGCTCCAGTCAGTAAAATTCATGAGGGGGCATATTTTTTAATTTCACTATCCAAAGTACGTTCGTAATAAACGAAGTACGTTCCGTTCGATTGAACCCGAACAATAGAGCGGAGGAGGGGTGGGCCTCAAGGTCAACTCGTGGTTTCGCAACTCAGGGGTCACCCGATGAGTCATCCTCATTACAGAAAAACGGGCTGTAGCACGCCCAACTGCATGGGAGTAACTGAGTCACGCATAGCGATGGAACACAGAAGGTGATAGAGAGCGAAAAGATTCTGGGTGGCCAAGCCAGGATTCATCAAATCCCCTAAAACGGCCTGGCAGAAAAGAGTGACAACGCGACAACCACAGGCACAAGGACCATTAGTAGGTTCTTGTTTATAGTTAGTACGACTTAAGATGTTCTTGCATCCAATTAGTATCTTTGCAATCAACCATCCGTACCGCGGTGTGTTTTTGTTTGTGCGCGTGGGGGTCAATTTACAGTGCAGAATGTTTGACGTGACTCTATACCTGAAAGTAGTACCAATCTGCGCCGGCTAGCTTGGACTTTAGACGCAAATAATCGAAAAAACGAGATCATTTAATGCGCGAGATAATGCCCAAAATATACAGAGGGACTATTAGAAGGCCTTAGCTACTTAAGACGTTCTTGAATATACATCGCTTCAAGTTGCATTTACCAAGCGGTTTTATTACCAGATGTACATTTTTCTATAATTTTCTGATTTATAAAAATGTTTGCTTAGTAATAAATTGTAAAACTACTGGCGATCCCAATGATCCTCGATAATTTTTTAAAGTAGAGATTACATTATGAAAAATTAAGTTTATATCGCTGAATTTAATTTTTTGTTTTAACTACTTAAATTTGGCGCCAATTCACTGTCATTGTCAACACCCTTTTCTCGAAGTTGGTGAAGAATTCAAAACTCAGTTCTGCTTTCCGCTAGGCCTAGTCTTTAAAACATTATGCATAATATAATGCTGTGTTTACTTCAGCTTAAGCTATTCTTGCTCACTAGATACTCATTTGCTTGTTCGTTATAACCTGTATTTGTGCAATTCCTGTGCGTGACCCACAAAATAAAAAAATCGCACACTAAAATTGACCTACGGACTACGGTGCACTACCGCACTCTTTCTCTAACGAAAAACCCAGGTCATAACGATGACCTAGTTAAAAGAGGATGCGTTTTGATTGATTTTTGTAGATCTGCACAAGTTAGGACTATGCTAGATTAATAGTATGAGTTATAGCTAAATAACTTCTAATTTGCACGCTATTGGCATTGGCCAATGATTAGGTCTGTTAAAATATTGCTTTAAAACAAAAAGAAAATATTTTAGTTTTTACTTTTATAATTTTGCCTGCTTTATTGATCAAGATCCAGTAGTAAAATGTGTAAATTATGTAAAAATACTAGACAATAGTTACACTATGGTAGATTAAACTGCAGCCCCTTATAAAGATTAAGCCTAGCCTAATTGCTTCCCATGCCAATAAGTCCAATTTTATCAATAATGCCATGCAAGTATCAATTAAGCCTAGGTTTTCTGTGCAATGCCACTTATATTAGGGATTTTATAGCATATTGACTCTCTAAATCACATGCTAAAATTTGACCCAGGATGCAAATTTGCTTTTGATTTATTAGTTTTTCTTTTCATAATATTTTTGCAAATTTTAGGATTTATAAAATTGCATTTTGACTCTAAACCTAACAAATCCTAATCCTGATATTAGGGTCAGGATATAAAATTGCATCCTATGTTTAGCCAAAAACCTAGAATGTAGGCCTACCCTAAGGCTAATATCTACCTTATTTTAATAGCAACTTATAGGGTTATAAGCTAGTCTAGTGCTGCCACTGTTTTTAATAATGTATTATGTATATAGATAATATAGTGTAGCTACCTAAGCATTTCTATATAAAAGCATAACTATTTGTACTGATTTACCTTTAGTAATGGATACTAGTACTATATAAGCAATAGTCAGGAAATTGGCAGTTTGGTCAGAAAATTCCAGTGCACAAACACAATTTTTTGTGCAAAATGGTGCAGAATGGCGCATAACAGAGCACAATAGTGCACAATGGCGCACAATGGTGCATAAGCACTGCAGACACAAAGGGTCTTGGTGCACAATGTGGTGCAAATTTGCCAATATAATTGGCAAAATAGGCAAATTAAGTAGCAAAAGGGTAAACATGTGGCAAATTAGTGAAGATTTAGAGGAGATTGTAAGTAAAAACTTAGTAAATAGGAAGCTATTTAAAAGAAATACTTTGTGGGACCTTTTTTGGTCCTTCAAACTTTTGGTACACATTGAATTTTTGTACCAGTGCATGGCGCACAATTTTAGGATAGACAAAAAATTGTTCTGCATACTCTTTGCCACCTTCCTGAGAATTTAGGGTATATAAGCACTATTTGTCCTTGATTACAACTATAATAATAGCTTTACAAAGTATGTAATAAAACAGGGAGGCATTTTCTTAGAATTTCCTTTTTTTATAATTAAAAGGTACATTAAAAAGTTCTTTTTGGTCCTTTATCATTTTTTTGTAAATTACACAAAACAAAGTTTTTTCTAATGCTGAAAGTTAAGTCCATGGCCTAAACCTTCCTAAGTTTTTAAGCCTTAGCTAGTGACTATTTCTGAGCTACAATCAATTATTTGAGCCACTCTTCTATTTCTTGGTCATGGGAGAATCTTTTTCAAAGCAAGACATCTAGATCTTGATGAAGTTCCAATTCCTGCAAGGAAAGAAGCCTCCAGAAATGTTTATGAAGTGTGTTCAAAAAAGTTGCTTTTAGTGCTCAGCAAAAATTAATAAAAAATATATGGAACAATTGATGGTGGCAGTCAGAGCACATTTTATCTTCTGCTCACCTATAACTATGTGTGGCACCCATGCTGAATTTCTTCTGCAGGTTGAGATACTGTCAGAATGGTGTATATACTACTAACTTCCATTCTATTAATTCCTTCACTCCAACATCTGCTAGCTCTTTGCAAGTCAGTTGCCAATAATCATCTAGAAGCTCCTGCACTTTCTTCACCACTGTCTTATTGGTGGTATTAATTGGTCTTCCAGAGCAGATGTTGACCTCAATGCTCTCTCTGCCTTCAGCAAACAACCAGAACCACTTTTGACCAGTCTGTTTAGTTGGTGCACTGTTACCAAACACTTGCTGAAGCTCTCTAAACATCTCTGGAGGCTTCTTTCATTGCAGGAATTGGAACTTCATCAAGCTCCATATGTCTTGCTTAGAAAAAGATTCTCTAATGACCAAGAATGGCCAAGAAATAGAAGGGTGGCTTAAATAATTGCTTGTTGCTTAGACAGTCACCAGCCAAGGCTTAAAAACTCAGGAAGATTTAGGCCATGGACTTAACTTTCAGCATTAGAAAAAAATTGTTCTGTGTATCATTTAAAAAAAATGCCAAAGGATCAAAAAGAACTTTTTGAATGCACCTTGTAGATACGAGGTAATTCTCGTAATTCTCTTACTAATTATAATGGTTTATCTGAAAGAACTTTTTTTGCTAATCAAACAGTGGTTCTTGGCAAAAATTGATATAATCCTGTTCGTAGTCTTTGCTAGTGATAGAGACAGACTAAATGGTCAAATTTGTTATTAGTATGCCTTATAATAGATCAAATAAATTTAGTTAAATAATTTTGTTATAAATAAATAAAAATGATAATTTAACTTTTCACAGTGTTATCCTTAAATCAACCTAAGTCCTATTTATAATATTTTAATAACTTTAATTATCTAGGTGAAACCAAGAATTTGCCTATTTATTACCAATATTAATAATTTTTTAATTTGAACCTATATGCATATTTTATTTATAAATCTTCCAATAACAAGATTTTATGTAAAAAAATAAATGTATACAATGCATACCAATTCCTATGACATACATATCCAAAAAAAATTAGCCATGTATAATGTGTAATTTTTAATTTAGAAAATATATATATATTTTTTGTCAGGATATTTATATGCAAGGTGTGCAAAATAAATTTTCATAGTCTATTATTGTTGCTCAATCCCTTTATTGTCCTTTCTGTTTGATATTTCAGACCAGCTGGTTTCTCTGTGGTTCAACTGCATAATAATAACTTTCCAACATAGCAAATTTCTAACACAACAAATTGTAATAGAAAACAATGGCCAGTCTGACTAACTGCCCCAGCTATAAGCGTCTTGGCGATTTGTATGAGAAGAAAGGCAAAAGTCTCACCCTGAGACAGCTGTTTGACACTGACGCTGATAGATTCAATAAGTTCAGGTGAGCTTTGGTTTGTGTTTCTATTGGTTGTTCTGGAGAACTTTAGCTAGTTAGTTAATTGCTTCAGGGAATACCTTCAAATTTTTTAATAACTATTCACTTTTTTATTAGAAAAACACCCTTAGCAGTGAGCCAGGGATACTAGAAAATTCACTTTTATTTAGGTGTTTAGGAAAGTCAATTAAAGTAATGTAATTAATCCTCATTTGAATGATCAGGTAAAATCTCCCAAGCAGTGAAGTGATTTTTTATGCAATGTAATTAACTTAATTGAATAACAAACAAATTTTCATTTAGCCTGAATCTTGCCCTGAGCAACGGTACCATTCTAGTGGACTACTCGAAGAATCTGATCGACGCGGAAATTCTTGAGGCTCTTATCAAGCTGGTTGGTGATTTAATGTTTCTGCAAAACTTTTATTTGGTCTACTTTTAAGATTTTCTAGGAAAAAGACAAAGCGGATACCAGGAATGTACATAATACGCTCACAGGCGGGTCGATGAATTTTGCCAGCAGGAAATTTGCTAGCCGAACTTTGCTAGCCGAATTTTGCTAGCCGAACTTTGCTAGCCAAACTTTGCTAGCAGGAAATTTGCTAGCGGGAATTTACAATGAATGATACAATAGTTGTGAAGAATCGATATCAATAACATCAATAAAGAACCAATGTGCTGTTATTTGTGTTATTGTACATCAGCTCAAATTTAGCAAAACAAGCTGCAGTAACCTGATTTGGACAATTTTAAGATATTTTCCGGTGATAGTGATAGCCACCGTGCGCCCATTGCTGGATACCATGGGGCCTCACAATTGCCGCGTTTTCTCAATTCAATTCAGCCTAATTACTAACTAAGACTTATAGACTTATGAAGAATAGTTAGTCTATCCGGATAGACGGTTGGCTAGTTTGTTCTTTTTGCACATGGTCACACCGATTCACCGATAGAATAGTGTACAGTGTAAGTCCTCGCTAGCAAAGTTCGGCTAGCAAAATATTCGCTAGCAAAATTCCTGCTAGCAAAGTTCGGCTAGCAAAGTTCGGCTGGCAAATTTCGGCTAGCAAAATTCGGCTAGCGAAATTCTCGCTAGCAAAGTTCGGCTGGCAAATTTCGGCTAGCAAAATTCGGCTAGCGAAATTCTCGCTAGCAAAGTTCGGCTAGCAAATTTCCTGCTAGCAAAATTCGTGCTCCCTCACAGACACACACCCTAAGCATGTACATACAACGCCCACAGAAGCACACCCAGAAATGTACATGCCACGCTAACACACACACCCCCTACATGTGCACACCACGCCCACGCACAAACACACCCCTAAGAAATGTACACACCACGCCCACACACAAACACACAACCTCATAAATGTACACACCACGCCCACACACACACACCCCTCAGAAATGTACACACCACGCCCGCACAAGCACACCCCACAGAAATGTACACACCACTCCCACAAACACACACACCTCAGAAATTTACACATTACGCACACACACACACGCACACCCATCAGAAATGTACACACCACACCCACACACACGCACACACACCCCAGCCCTGACAGGTACATGCTACGGCCACACACACGAACACCCCAGAAATGTACATGCCACGCTAACGCACACACCCAGCCGTGTACATGCCACACTCATGCACGTACCCCAGACATGTGCACGCCCACACACACACAGACACACACACACCCCAGAAATGTACATACCACGCCCACACACACCCTAGACATGCACATGCCACGCACACAAGCACAAAAACACCCCATAAATTTACATACCACGCCCACACACTCACACCCCAGAGATGTGCATGCCACGGCCCCACACACACACCAGAAGTGTACAAACCAATCCAGCGCACAAATACCCCTTCAGGCCGAGGAGCGCGAAGTTGAACGCCGCCGAGAAGCCATGTTCAACGGCGAGCGAATCAATTTCACAGAGAATCGCCCAGTACTGCACATTGCCCTGCGACACCGCGGCCCGGAGCCCATACCGGAGGCCGGTGGCGTCGCCGACGTCATGCCCGGCGTCCGGGCCGTGCTGAGCCATATGCGCGAATTCACCGAGGCGGTGCGCTCCGGCGCCTGGCTCGGCTACACTGGCAAACCAATTGAAGACGTCGTCAATATCGGCATCGGCGGCAGCGACCTCGGCCCGCTAATGGTCACCGAAGCTTTAAAACCCTACGCCGGTCGCATTCGGGTTCATTTCGTTAGCAACATCGACGGCACCCATTTGGCTGAGTGCTTGGCCAAGCTCAACCCGGAGACTGCGCTCTTCATCATAGCGTCGAAAACTTTCACTACTATTGAGACGCTAACTAATGCTGGCAGCGCCAAGTCTTGGTTCCTGGCCGCGGCTAAAGACCCGGGCCACGTTAGCAAGCATTTCGTTGCCTTGTCAACCAACGGGCCGAAAGTACGCGAATTCGGCATCGACGAGAAAAACATGTTCGAATTCTGGGACTGGGTTGGCGGCCGCTACTCGCTCTGGTCCGCTATTGGCTTGTCAATCGCTTGCTACATTGCCATGGATAATTTTGATCAATTGCTCAACGGAGCTTACGAGATGGATCAGCACTTTAGGTAGGGTTTTTTTGAAATTTTTTTAATTATAAACTTTTTCGCCATTTAAATAGATATTCTTCTTCTGTCGATATGTAGCGTAAATAACTTAATTGCCCATTGAAATTTGCTTCTACAGAACTGCTCCGCTGCGCAGTAACGCCCCCGCCCTGCTAGGCTTACTGGGCGTCTGGTACATCAACTGGCACGGCGCTCAAACCCACGCCCTGCTGCCCTACGACCAGTACATGCACCGGTTTGCCGCCTACTTTCAACAGGGCGACATGGAGAGCAACGGCAAGTCTGTTACTGGCGATGGCAAACGCGTCGCCTATAACACCGGGCCTATTGTGTGGGGCGAGCCCGGCACCAACGGTCAGCACGCTTTCTACCAGCTGTTGCACCAGGGCACCAGAATTGTCCCAGCCGACTTCTTGGCCCCCGTGCACACGCATAATCCAATATCTGGCGGCGTGCACCACCAGATACTGCTGTCTAACTGTCTGGCGCAGACTCAGGTAGGATTGTGACGGGCAGATCAATTAGACAGACAAGTGTTACTCAAGCAGATGTAAGCATAGATTGGCATAAAGAAACACCAATAGACAGACAGACCGACAGACAGGCATACAGACAGACAGAAGGACAGACAGGCAAACAGACAGACAAAAGGAAAGACAGACAGACAGACAGACAGGCTGGCAGGCAGACAGACAGACATAATGACAGACAGGATTACAGGAATACAAAGCAAAATTAGCAAATCTTTAGGAAAACATCTTCAGAATAAAAGCAATTTAACCTAAAACCCGACAGCCAAGCATAGTTACAGTAATTAAAAAAACGATTTTTGCTAAAGCAAGGAGCTAACCGTATTCCTAAACAAAGAGCTAGATAATAAGCCATATCTACGTCAAACTACGCAGGCCCTGGCCTTCGGCAAGACCCTAGCCGAGGCTGAAACCGAGCTGCGCAAGTCGGGCGCTGACGACGCCGAAGTGGCCGCCATCGCGCCGCACAAATTATTCGAAGGCAACCGGCCGACTAATGCGGTGCTGTTTAATAAACTGGACCCGTTCACTCTCGGCGCCCTTATTGCCATGTACGAGCACAAGATCTTTGTGCAGGTAAGTAAACGAAGGTGTAGGAGGCCATATTTTTATTTCATTATACTAATGCATGTTTGTTGCAAAAGCTACGAGTATAAATGAGATTTATTTAATCAATTTCATTAGATCTTATAAAATTACTTTGAGAACTCTACTTTGAATTCTACTGTCTTTTGCTATTAAATTTTACGGGATTTTCCTTATGGATTCTACTGGATTCCAGTTATAGATTCTACGGGATTCCCCTTTTGGATTTTACGGGATTCCCCTTTTGGATTCTACGGGATTCCCCTTTTGGATTCAACGGGATTCTCCTTTTGGATTCAACGGGATTCTCCTTTTGGATTTTACGGTATTCTCCTTTTGGATTCTACGGGAATCCCCTTTTTGGAATTTACGGGATTCCCCTTTTAGATTCTAGGCGATTTCCCTTTTGTATTCAACAGGATTCCTCTCATAGATTCTACGGGATTCCCTTTTTGGATTCAACGGCATTTCCCTTAAAGAGTATACAGGATTCCCCCTTTGGTTTCTATGGGATTTCGATTATGGATTATATGAGATTTTACTTATGGTTTATACGGGATTTCCCTTATATATTCTACGGGATTCCCCTTATCGATTATACGGGATTCCCCTTTTGGATTATACGGGATTTCACTTTTGGATTCTATAGGATTTCTATTATGTATTTTACGGGATTTTCCTAAAGATTTTAGGGGATTTCCCGAATAAAACTTTACGGAATTTTTATAAAGTATTCTACGGGATTTCTCCAATCAATAAATTTTATGGGATTTCTATAATGGATTCTACGGGATTTCCCTATTGATATCGATCGGATTTCCTTAAGTTGGTCCTGAGTGTCTCCTATATTTGCTCCTTAGTTACTTCGCAAACGCATGGATATTTTGAACTTGACGCATCATCATTACTAAAAAATCGCAGGGCACAATCTGGGGCATCAACAGCTTCGACCAGTGGGGCGTTGAGCTTGGGAAACAGCTGGCCAAGATTCTGCAGCCGCTGCTACAGGAGCCGGGCAATACAGGCAGCCAGGACGCCTCCACCAATGGCTTGATCAACTTCATCAAACAGCAGAGCGCCAAGTGAAGCGCCCAACAGACACTACTGAAATTTTTTTCTAGCTAGCTTCATCGGACTTTTAGTAATAGCACTTGAAACTTTTTCCCCCGGAAGGAATTTTTTTTCGTCCACGCTTAGGCTGATTAACTTGGTTAGAGATTGTTTTAGTAGTTTTAGTAGTATCTTAAGCCTATGATACACTTTTTTGTAGTAAAACTATAATATGCAAAATTGATACTACTAAAACTACTAATAGTAATATCTTTTTTGATTATTTATTAGCAGCTTCTAAGCTTCATCATCATACTAATTCACCTGTCGTGACCGACCCTCTTCTGTCTAACCGCATAGCGACGCAACAAACAGATTTTTTCTTCAATTAAAAACTTGTTTTTCAAAATCAGTTTTTTTCAACGCTATGAATCGATCGGTAAGTTGGCTTTTTCGATCCCGCGCCTTCTAGATATAATTGTTTTCTTAATATTTTCTAATCAGAGTATCCAATGCTTCATAATAGACTCATATCGGTTCGTATTTTTTATAGTATTATTTATTCAATACCACCCCCACTTCACCCATCCCTAGCTGTTAGTAGTTTTATCTTGCTAACCATTTTGTATTCGAATGTTTAATTTTTTTCGTTCACGTTTAGAACAAATTTTCAGTTCTTTTTTTCTCACACACCTTCCTTTAAAGATAAGCCCGGTCGTTAAAAGTACTATCCCTACGCTTAATTATCTCGTCGGATGTATTAGTAGTACAATTTGATTTATTATTACAATGCTTTAAATGTAGCTTAGCTATTATTAGAATGTCATTAGTGTTTTTTATATAATTTTCTTAAACATTATTATAATATAGTGCATGCGGAGCGCCTAGTTATGCTTTGTGATTTAATATAGTGTCGGTCTGCCATTTCCGGTGCTTTTTGCTGCCGGTTACCCAGCTTTGCTAGCCTCTCAATGTTAAGTTAGCCTACTTTTTTAAAACTTTAATTATCTGATTGATACAGATGATCCTATAATCTTTTGAGCTGATGGTTAGTTTTCTTTTCCACGCACACGTTTTAAGTATTTTAAATCAATAGTTATTGTGTTTTTTTCTTTCTTTGGCTGCACTTTTCTATAGCTTGCTTGACTAGACTAAACAAAACTGGAAGTTATTCAATTCTAGAATTAAATTAAACTATTCCTGGTTTCTGTTTCCGCTGCCCTTTTCATTCATGGCTTCATTTAGAACGCGTTAAGTCTTTGTAGCTTATTTTTGAAGATAAAAAGAATATCGAGACTAAGATAGATATGATGCAGAGACGAAGATATAGAGGATATAGACACTGGGATATAAAGGATATACACACTGGGATATAAAGGATATAGACACTGGGATATAAAGGATATACACACTGGGATATAAAGGATATATATAGACACTGGGATAAAAAGGATATAGACACTGCGATATAAAGGATATACACACTGGGATATAAGGGATTTAGACACTGCGATATAAAGGATATAGACACCGGGATATAAATGATATAAACACTGGGATATAAAGGATATAGACACAGGGATATAAAGGATATAGACACAGGGATATAAAGGATATAGACACAGGGATATAAAGGATATAGACACAGGGATATAAAGGATATAGACACAGGGATATAAATGATATAAACACTGGGATATAAAGGATATAGACACAGGGATATAAAGGATATAGACACAGGGATATAAAGGATATAGACACAGGGATATAAAGGATATAGAGATTGGGATATAAAGGATATAGACCCTGGAATGACCTTTAATGACCTTAGAATAATAGGAAATCAGACTTGAAAAATCCCAGGAAAAGAGATAGCCAACAAACGCTAAACTTGCAGCTAAGCTCAGCCGCTTCTATCTAAGCCATCGCCATGTCCCTAAAAGCTGTCTGCGTGTTGAAAGGCGACGCCGGGGTCGCCGGAACGCTGCACTTTGAACAGGCGGGCGACACGGTCAGGGTGACGGGCGCAATTGAAGGCGTGGCGCCTGGCAAGCACGGCTTTCACGTGCACGAATTCGGCGACAACACCAACGGCTGCACGTCGGCCGGGGCGCATTTCAATCCGACTAAACGGACTCACGGCGGCCCCGAGGACGAGGAGCGACACGTCGGCGATCTTGGCAATGTTGAGGCCGATGCCACTGGCAAGGTGGTTAAATGTTGATTTTTATCTAGAAATACTTTTTCTAGAGTTTCAATAATTCTCCCTACGAGCTACCTTGGTATATCCCTTTAACAATGTTCGAAATTTTATCTTAAATGTTTAATAATTTATTTAAGTGTAACTATCTGTCATTAATTCCCTTGAAAGCGTAAGAAGTTCCCTTTAGAATGTAGGAAATTCCCTTGATAGTATAGGAAATTCCCTTGATAGTATAGGAAATTCCCTTAATAGTATAGGAAGTTCCCTTAATAGTATAGGAAATTCCCTTAAAAGTATAGGAAATTCCCTGAAATTATAGGAAATTCCCCTGATATTATAGGAAATTCCCCTGCTATTATACGAAATTCCCCTGATATTATACAAAATTCCCTTTATATTATAGGAAATTCCCCTATATTATACGAAATTCCCCTGATATTATACAAAATTCCCTTGATATTATAGGAAATTCCCCTATATTATAGGAAATTCCCCTGATATTATACAAAATTCCCTTGATATTATAGGAAATTCCCCTATATTATAGGAAATTCCCCTATATTATAGGAAATTCCCCTATATTATAGGAAATTCCCTTGATATTATAGGAAATTCCCTTGATATTATAGGAAATTCCCTTAATAGTATAGGAAATTCCCAGATTAAGGAAAGTTCCCTTGAGAGTAATGGAAATACCCGTTAAAATTTTTTTTAATTCCCCCTAAGGGTATTAAGCATCTTTAGTCTGTGTGAAATCTCCCTAGCAACGCAGGAAATTCCCCATCCTGCCGAAGCGACAAACCATTTGGAATGCAACCTAACGCCCAGCCAATCCCCTACCCCAAACAGGCCACCGTGGAGATCACCGACAAGCTGATCAGCCTCACCGGCCCCAACTCCATCATCGGTCGCAGTCTGGTTGTCCACGCCGACATTGACGATTTGGGCCGCGGCGGCGTTGAATTGAGCAAAACAACCGGCAACGCCGGCGGCCGCCTGGCCTGCGGAGTGATCGGCATCTGTCCGAATTGACTGGCGGGGTTGTCCGCTAGCAGCAGGCTTTGATGCGCTGGCCCGTTGTTTGGTCGGCTTGTTGATTTCTTTTTTTTGAATTGAGGTGAGAGTTAACTGGCTTTTGTTGGGGATTGGGATTCGTTGTGTCTGTACGAGCTCCTTGTATCAGTAGGGTTGTTTGTGTCAGATAGGGTTGTTTGTGTCAGTAAGTAATTGTTTCTGTCAGTAGGGATTTTTTGTGTCAGTAAGTAATTGTTTGTGTCAGTGGGTTTTTTGTGTCTGTAGGGATTGTTTCTTTCAGTAGCGATTGTTTGTGTCAGTGGGGATTTTTTCTGTCATTAGGGATTGTTTGTGTCAGTAGGGATTGTTTCTGTCAGTAGAGATGTTTGTGTCAGGGATTTTTTGTGTCAGTAGGGATTGTTTCTGTCAGTAGAGATGTTTGTGTCAGTAGGGATTGTTTGTGTCAGTAGCGATTGTTTGCCAGTGGGGATTTTTTCTGTCAGTACGGATTGTTTGAGTCAGTAACGATTGTTTGTGTCAGTGGAGGTTTTTTGTGTCAGTAGGTATTGTTTGTGTCATCAGGGATTGTTTGTGTCAGTAGGGATTGTTTCTGTCATCAGGGATTGTTTGTGTCAGTAGGGATTGTTTCTGTCAGTAGAGATGTTTGTGTCAGTAGCGATTGTTTGTCAGTAGAGATGTTTGTGTCAGTAGCGATTGTTTGTGTCAGTAGGTATTGTTTGTGTCAGTAGGGATTGTTTGTGTCAGATGCTATTCTTTCTGTGAATAGGAATTAAAGTTTTGAGTCTATATTCACAATGCCAGGTAGGATTTTCAGATTAGATTAGAATGTGTTTAGGCGGGGTTCTCAAATTATATGTGATTTTATATTATTTTTAATTGCTTATAGTATCAGAATGATTATTTTATGGTGACAGTTGATCCAAAGTCTGTTTTTTCCTTTTCAGCCCCGATCTGAAGGTCAGTGATTCCTCCTTTTCATCAGACCGTTTGAAACCGTTGACTTCGCTTATTTTTTGGCTTAATCGCCGCCTCGTTTTTTCCCGAAAGTATACTCCAAAAAACGTAGCAATTACATTTTTTTAGAAAACTACATAGCAACAAGATCAGTTTCATCTCTATTTTTTGTCCATCTTTATGTGTAAGTGCACTATTTATTATTCTCTCTGTAGTTTCTCATCATAAAACTAGATTATCCAAGCTATATTCCTACTATTCACCATTCAGCAGCCAATAAATAATGATTTTGATTAAAGCGCTTTTGCATCCTTAAATAAAACACCCCAGAAGCACACTACTGCAGCTAAAAATAGTAGTGCAACAGTTAAACAGTTCAACTATCTTAACTGTTTTAGTTTTGTTGCGTTTATTTAACTTAATTTAGTTTTGTTATTTTTAAATACGCTAGGATAGATTTAGCAAGGCTGTTAGAGATCCACCACTTTATGAGGAAGATTAGTGAGGAAAAATCCTTTGTCTAAATTACATTATGTAAAAATATCTTTGTCCAATATGGCCCTCAGAGTTAAGAGGACAGTTGAAACAGACTACTTCGGGAACTTTACAAGGATCAAGGCAGAAAACCTGCAGACACCAGAGCGGGAAACCCACAGACACCAGAGCGGGGAACCCACAGACACCAGAGCGGGAAATCCACAGACACCAGAGCGGGGAACCCACAGACACCAGAGCGGGAAACCCACAGACACCAGAGCGGGAAACCCACAGACACCAGAGCGGGAAACCCACAGACACCAGAGCAGAAATCCACAGGCACCAGAGCGGGAAATCCACAGACACCAGAGCGGGAAACCCACAGACACCAGAGCGGGAAACCCACAGACACCAGAGCAGAAATCCACAGACACCAGAGCAGAAATCCACAGGCACCAGAGCGGGAAATCCACAGACACCAGAGCGGGAAATCCACAGACACCAGAGCGGGAAACCCACAAACACTAGAGGGGAATCCACAGACACCAGAAGGGGAATACCACAGATACCAGAGGGGAATCCACAGACACCAGAGTGGGAAACCCACAGACACCAGAGCGGGAAACCCACAGACACCAGAGCGGGAAACCCACAGACACCAGAGCGGGCAGATACGTACTGGTCACAAAAGCACTAATTCAAATGGCGCATCACTTTCAGCTGGCTATGTGAAACAGGGCAATTGGAATCCAGCTCGCACTGATCATTCTCCAGCCACATTCTCGCATTCTGCCAACAATCTTGTAAATCAGCTCCGCAGCCAGCTGCAACAAACTTAGATTCCATAGCTGCCCTGGCCCGCCACCAGATGCCTTCCGGTATGCCGATCAGCATCCGAGCCCAGAACACGGACCCGGAGTCCATCTTTGACAAGATGGAGCGCATTGGCAAAGGCAGCTTCGGCGAAGTGTTCAAAGGCATCGATAGGCGCACTAAAGAAATTGTCGCCATTAAGATTATCGATTTAGAGGAGGAGGAGGACGAGATTGAGGATATCCAGCAGGAGATTAACGTGCTCTCTCAGTGCGACTCGCCTTATATTACTAAGTGAGTAGTTTGGTCTGTATAACTCTCTCTGTTGTTCTCTAAGTAAGCTGTTGGTTAAGCCGCCAGCCTCCCAGATCCTCAGTTTGATGAGGCCACCAGGCTCCCAGATCCTCAGTTTGATGAGGCCACCAGACTCCCAGATCCTCTGTTTAATGAGGCCGCTAGCCTCCCAGATCCTCAGTTTGATGAGGCCGCCAGCCTCCCAGATCCTCAGTTTGATGAAGCCGCCAGCCTCCCAGATCCTCAGGCTCTTAGTTGGGGCCAGCAGCCTCCCAGATCCCCAGTTTGATGAGGCTGCCAGCCTCCCAGATCCTCAGGCTCTTAGTTGGGGCCAGCAGCCTCCCAGATCCTCAGTTTGATGAGGCCGCCAGCTTCCCAGATCCTCAGGCTCTTAGTTGGGGCCAGCAGCCTCCCAGATCCTCAGTTTGATGAGGCCACCAGCCTCCCAGATCCTCAGGCTCTTAGTTGGGGCCAGCAGCCTCCCAGATCCTCAGTTTGATGAGGCCACCAGCCTCCCAGATCCTCAGGCTCTTAGTTGGGGCCAGCAGCCTCCCAGATCCTCAGGCTGTTAAGTCACACTACAAGGTGCAAAACTCGGCCCAACCCCGCAACCGCCAGGTACTACGGGTCCTACCTGCGCGGCACAAAGCTGTGGATCATCATGGAATACCTTGGCGGCGGCTCCGCCCTGGACCTCATCAAAGCCGGCCTACCAGACGAGCAGTATATCGCTATCATCCTACGCGAGATACTCAAAGGCCTTGACTATCTGCACTCGGAGCGGAAGCTGCACCGCGACATCAAAGCGGCCAACATTCTGCTTAGCGACAATGGCGACGTCAAATTGGCCGATTTCGGCGTCGCCGGCCAGCTGACGAACACCACGTCCAAACGGGTGACCTTCGTTGGCACCCCGTTCTGGATGGCGCCGGAGGTTATTAAGCAGAGCGAATACGATTCCAAAGCCGATATTTGGTCGCTAGGCATCACGGCTATCGAGCTGGCCAAAGGCGAGCCGCCTAATTCCGAGCTGCATCCCATGCGCGTCCTCTTCCTCATACCGAAGAACCCGTCGCCCCAGCTTACTGGCAACTATTCTAAAGCTTTTCAGGACTTTGTCAATGCTTGCCTGGATAAAAATCCGGAGAATGTGAGTGTCAAGCTGAGATTATCCACTCTTCTCTATTATTCCATTTACCTATTCTCTCTTCTCTTCTGACTATCTGCCTTCTCCACTCTCCCATCTGTCTTCCCTCCATTCCGTTTAACTACTCACCTCTTCTCTTTCTCCATGCTCTCTATCTTCTTTCCGTTTTTCTTATCTACCTTCTCCACTCTTCTCTCTGACTTCTTCCGCTTCTCCACTCTCCCCTAAATCTTCTCCCCCTTTTACACTCTCCCCTAAATCTTCTCCCCCTTTTACACTCTCCCCTAAATCTTCTCCCCCTTTTACACTCTCCCCTAAATCTTCTCCCCTTCTCCCGTCTTCCCTAAATCTTCTCCCCTTCTCCACTCCCCCCTAAATCTTCTCCCCTTCTCCACTCTCCCCTAAATCTTCTCCCCCTTCTCCACTCTTCCCTAAATCTTCTCCCCTTCTCCCGTCTTCCCTAAATTTTCTCCCCCTTTTCCACTCTCCCTTAATCTTCTCCCCCTTCTCCACTCTCCCCTAAATCTTCTCCCCTTCTCCCGTCTTTCCTAAATTTTCTCCCCCTTTTCCACTCTCCCTAAATCTTCTCCCCCTTCTCCACTCTGACCTGAATTTTTTCTTTTTCCCCACTTTTCCCTCCACTTTCTCCCCCATCTCACCTGTTGTGCTCCACTTTCAGCCTCCAATTCTCCCCTTACTTGCAGCGCCCGACGGCGAAGGAGCTGCTAAAATTCCCCTTCATCAAGCGGGCAAAGAAGACGGCCTACCTGGTGGAGCTAATCGAACGATTCAAGAACTGGAAGGCCCAGGGCGGCGACCGCGGCGACGATGACGACGACGATGATGACGACGACGCCGACGGCCTGATCGACGACGAAGGTGCCGGTGCCGATCGAACCGGCACATTCAAATGGACATTCGACGGTACCGTCAAAGAGGCGCCATCAATGGCATCGGTGGCTACATCGGCCAACGCGTCGTCCTCGGGCGCCGCCGCCGCCGTCAATTCGCGCGTGCCGCCGCCGAAAGTGGCGCCGAAACCGACCGCCAGCATGCTGGCCTCCAGGAACAGCGCCGTCGGCCCGTCATCTTCCGCTTCGTCTGGAGGCGAAGCCGCCGCCGCTGCCGCCGGTTTGTCCTCCTCCTCGTTGTCTTCTTCAGGCGGCCATCACGGCGGCGACCTTAGCGACGTCTGTTCGGCGAGCATGTCGCAACTGGTGCTGCCCGTCATCGCCCAGGCCAGAGCCACCGTCAGGCTGCATCAGCAGCAGCATCAGCCACCGCCGCCGTCCAGCAGTTCAGCAGCCGCGGCCACCTCAATCGACCAGCTGGCAATGGCGCTGACGATGGTGGACGCCGCCCAGCCGGAGGTCGTCCGCGAGCTGGTCGCTCGGCTCGCCCGCCACCTGCTGGAGGCCGCCCCGGCGTTGCCAACCCAGCGTAGGCGCGCCGTTATTGAAAAACTCAGCCGGCCTTTGTAGATGAAAGTTGGATTGACTGCGGACACTGAAGGATTGATTTGATTATTTTTGTGCTCCGTTTTTCCTGCTAGACTGCGAGTTGGATAGGGAGAAAAATACGGTTTTGGGGTGTGTAAATTTATCATATAAGATCAGAGTTATTTCATGTTCGTTTCCCCGAAAAATTTTTCTTTATGTAGTAAGGGATAATCATTAATCATTATGTAGTGAGGGACATGGGATTTACACTTCGGCCTGGAATTTTTCTAACAGGAAAGTTAACAAACAGGGATCCACTAGGGTTCACTTTTATGGCATGTAACAGTGATTCCCCCGTAGCTATTTTTAGTACCTTGGATTTTCCAGAAGCTATTTTTAGTAACTGTGATTCCCTTGCAGCTATCTATAGTACCTGGTATTCCCTATTAGCTATTTATAGTACCTGGGAATTCCCAGTAGCTATTTTTAGTACCTGGGAATCCCCTGTAGCTATTTTTAGTACCTGGAATTTGCCAGTTGCAAGCTAGGTTTCGCCGAGGACGAGGAGCCTTGGAGTTAGCTGGTATTTCTACATTGGTAGTTTTTTCGCTTAACAGATTCCCTCGTCAAAATGTGTCACTTATTAATTAACTCAATAAAATAAAAGTTTGGCAATGTGTGATACCCAGCTTCTATCGTGGACTTTGCAAGTCTGTACTCGCTTCATTCAAAAAGAAAACTAAATCAACGTAACGCTAGTTGTATAAACTTTGTATTATGTATGTGCTCTATAACTATTATTACTGGCAGTTGTATTTAACAATCTACTGATTCATTTTTTCTTCACTGGAAACTTCGAATAAAGGCTTTAATAAAGCTTTAAGTTGCTACTAAGTAGTAGTTTTATATGCGTATAAAATTTGACTTAGTATTTTGTTTATTACGGGTTGCGTATTGTCTAGCATTGTTTGAAGTTATTATTATTGAAGTTTTTAGAGATTTAGAATAGCCAGTCTGCCCAGATCTTTTGGTCTTTTTTTCACTACGTTGGGATTGCCACTGTCTCAATGGTCCTCGAAGTGTTCGATATACGAAAGGCAGATATGAAGATTGTAGATTTTAGGCAATACTTGGAGTGCCTTGTGTGTGCCGGGTGTGACAGTGTGTTTGTTAATTGTTGATTTGTTTTTTTTCCCAAGTTTCGTTTCGCTTCTACTCTACTCATAGTAGTTCGATGTGGAATAGAATTTGTTTGTTTTAGTATATTTATTTAAAAAAGTTGTCACTTTTGATCAATTTTTGTATTACTATTTTTTCTATACGCTCGTATATATATATTCATATATATATAATCGTACCTGTTGCCATTCGTTAGTAATATATATATATATGTGGCTGATCGCTGTGCTATCTTGTGCACCCCTTCTTAACCCCTCCTCCTCATTAAACCTCGAATGTACGTGTTGTGCGCGCGCTCGTATGTTTGTGTGTGCACAAGTGCAGGTATTAGCTATAATTTGTACGGCCGATGAGAAAGCGTACCTGTAAGTGTTAACGAAGATATTTTTATTTAAGTTTTCAATTCAACTTGCGTTTGTGTCGTCGCCGTTTTGTTTTGTTCAAATTGATTTTTTTGCTCTACGATATTTGCACGTGTTTAAATTGTGCCGATTATGTTTCTCTGATTTTTCTCAACTCTAACCGTCACCGCTTCACACTGGCTGCGCCACTGTTAGCGGCCTAACCTGTCTTCTATTTTCTAAAATGAGCGGTCTACTGTCTTATCGCTCTGTGACTGCCTTCTCACCCCCCATTCTCCTCACTCCTCTCCCTTCTTCTCGCTCTTTAACCTCCCAACCCTCCTTTCACTCCGCATCCTCTCCCTCCCAAATCCCCGTTCCCCTCTCCCCTTCCCTTCCCCACTCCCCTCTCCCCCTTCCCCTCCCCATACCCCTCTCCCCCTTCCCCTCTCACTATCCCCCTCTCCCTCTTCCAATCCCCTTCTCCCTGTCCCCTCCTCATTCCCCTCTCCTCTTCCCCTCTCCATCCCCTTCTCTCTCTCCCCCTCCCCATCCCTCTCACTCTTCTTAATCTCTCCCTCCCTACTTTTCTTTTCCCTATTCCTCCTTGTTAGTATTTTCTTTACGTCTGCGTACACTTCTTCTCACTTCCTCTTTCCCCTATCCTATCTTTCCACTCTCTACTCTCCCAATCTTTCTCTACCCCTATCTACTCAGTTTCGTCTCTGCCCAGTGCGGTTAGAATTCTGTTACTGCTTATTGCTCACCGCCGCCTGCGCCCATAGTTTAGCTATTTTTTTTATTATCGGTCAATTGGACGACTGGTTGGAGATACTGAGTTGAATAAAATTTGTAGACTTGAAAGTATTTGACAATACGCTCTGGAAATAATCGCACTTGCGGTTCACTGATTTAATTTCGGTAAATTTAAACTGATAGCGTTTTTCTTTGTCCCTCACCGCGCTATTACCTGCTACATATTATCTCTTTGACAATGGTTTTGTAATAAATCGCAAAAATCGCCTAAATATATAAGCAGGCGGGCGCTATAAGTATAAAACAAGGCGTATTTTGATGATTTTTTCAGAATAAATTAGCTGTTTATTTGTTTGTGTCGTGTGTTTCAATGCGCAAAAATTAACCAACTGTGCGGCTTATTTTCCGAAAACTCTTTTAATTATTGTGTTTAACTGAAAATTTTATTTCAATTAAAGAATCTTGAGAATCGCCTCTGCATGATCCGCCCCTGCATGATCCACCCCTAAGAATCGCCCCTGCATGATCCACCCCTAAGAATCGCCCCTGCATGATCCACCCCTAAGAATCGCCTCTGCATGATCCACCCCTAAGAATCGCCCCTGCATGATCCGCCCCTAAGAATCGCCCCTGCATGATCCGCCCCTAAGAATCGCCCCTGCATGATCCTCCCCTAAGAATCGCCCCTGCATGATCCGCCCCTAAGAATCGCCTCGGCATGATCCGCCCCTAAGAATCGCCCCTGCATGATCCACCCCTAAGAATCGCCCCTGCATGATCCGCCCCTAAGAATCGCCCCTGCATGATCCACCCCTAAGAATCGCCCCTGCATGATCCGCCCCTAAGAATCGCCTCTGCATGATCCGCCCCTAAGAATCGCCCCTGCATGATCCACCCCTAAGAATCGCCCCTGCATGATCCGCCCCTAAGAATCGCCCCTGCATGATCCACCCCTAAGAATCGCCCCTGCATGATCCGCCCCTAAGAATCGCCTCTGCATGATCCGCCCCTAAGAATCGCCCCTGCATGATCCTCCCCTAAGAATCGCCCCTGCATGATCCGCCCCTAAGAATCGCCTCGGCATGATCCGCCCCTAAGAATCGCCCCTGCATGATCTGCCCCTAAGAATCGCCCCTGCATGATCTGCCCTTCCGAATCTCCCCTGCCTGATCCGCCCTTCAGAATCTCCTCTGCCTGATCCGCCCTTCAGAATCTCCCCTGTCTGATTTATCCTAAAGAACCGCATCAATGTGACAGCGATTTTGATTGGGATCTGCTGCGATTTAATTATCACTGTGGGAGTTTTCTTGCAGCCTACAGGGGAATTTAATTTATGGTAGAACTGTCGCTGATGCACTGAGTATTTTATACATTTTTACTTAGCTTAAATATAGCAGTAAATAATACTTCATAACCTCGACACAGCATTGAAGCCGTAAGAAAATCAAACGCCTTGTCCATTTATCTAAAAAAAGTTGGCAAACAAAAATAATTTTAATCAAGCTATCAATCAATCAATCAAATTAATTATGATCTGTCTTAACATGGTTGACAGTGCGTGACAAAAATCAGTTTCCACGAATTTGTGCGGTACAATTACATATGTCGTGTTATCCTCTTACAAGTAGCTCTTAATTTTTGTTATAAATACAGAAATCTTCGGCGAATAATCTTCTGTTCTGTGTTGCTAAGCCATAGGTACGTCATCTCGCTATTTTTCTCCTTGATGGGAATAGCTGTCATCCAGAGTTGAACCAGGGATGACCATCGGGCTGAGCCAGCGGCAGCAGCTGCGACGGCGTGCGGACCAACTGTGGCTTGTCGCTGCATCTTCGGCTGCTGGCTTCTTGCTTCTGATTGGCCTGCTGCTGCTGCTGCACTGGGCGTGTCTGGCGGCACGGCGGCGGCGCAGCGATCGGAGCTCCGTTCTGGCTGCCGACTCGGTGCTGGAGCTGCAGCAGCCTTGCCAGAGGCGCAGGGGCAGCTTGAGGTGATCTATCTATCTATCTATCTATCTATCTATCTATCTATCTATCTATCTATCTCTCTATCTATCTATCTGTCTATCTATCTATCTATCTATCTATCTATCTATCTATCTATGTATCTATCTATCTATCTCTCTATCTATCTATCTGTCTATCTATCTATCTATCTATCTATCTATCTATATATCTATTTATCTATCTATCTATCTATCTCTCTATATATCTGTCTATCTATCTATCTATCTATCTCTCTATCTATCTATCTGTCTATCTATCTATCTATCTATCTATCTATCTATCTATCTATCTATCTATCTATCTATCTATCTATCTATCTATCTGTCTATCTATCTATCTATCTATCTATCTATCTATCTATCTCTCTATCTATCTATCTATCTATCTATCTGTCTATCTATCTATCTATCTCTCTATCTATCTATCTATCTATCTATCTATCTATCTATCTATCTATCTATCTATCTATCTATTTATCTATCTATCTATCTATCTATCTATCTATCTAATCTATCTATCTATCTATCTATTTATCTATCTATCTATCTATCTATCTATCTATCTGTCTATCTATGTATCTATCTATCTATCTATCTATCTATCTATCTATCTATCTATCTATCTAATCTATCTATCTATCTATCTATCTATCTAATCTATCTATCTATCTATCTATCTATCTATCTAACAGCCTCCAAATCAATCTTTCTGACAAATGCAGCTAAAAATCTTAACGCACACAAATCGCAGGCTCACGCAGGTTAGCGTCACAGTCGACTCGCAGCCGAGTGGCATCTCACACTCGCAAAATCTTCAGTCAAGCGCTTGCGCTGGGAATAGAATGGAAAGTTTCTCGGAACAGGCATTACGAAGTATTTGGAAGCCGAGGTCCTTTACTTGGCCGCAACTGCCTACTATCAGTACGATTTCTCAACAAAACGAGACCAATTCGATGGAAGACTTAATTACTAATGAATTTCCCGGGTCACACGATAACCGCTTCGGGATAAAGTACAATTCAACTAACAACAGGTTCGCTCTTAACTTTTGTAGTGATGCCGATATGTAGCGTATAATAAACTTCAAACGGAAATTCTTTCCATTTCAGCCGTTTTCCCAGCGGCACGGGAATTCTGTTCAATGCTCCCCTGTCAAGCGAGGATCTGCGCTGGGATTACTGATTACGCATTAACGAGACCATATAAACATTAAATAACATTGTAAAAAAATTTATACAACAGCCTTTATTTTATTGTCCCTACCAGCAGCAGTTGTGTCTGTGTGTCCCTTCCAGCTGCAGTTGTGTGTCTCTGTGTGTCCCTTCCAGCTGCAGTTGTGTGTCTCTGTGTGTCCCTTCCAGCTGCAGTTGTGTCTGTGTGTCTGTGTCCCTTCCAGCTGCAGTTGTGTCTGTGTGTCTGTGTGCCCCTTCCAGCTGCAGTTGTGTGTGTGCGTGTGTGTCTGTGTGTCACCCCAGCTGCAGTTGTGTCTGTGTGTCTGTGTGCCCCTTCCAGCTGCAGTTGTGTGTGTGCGTGTGTGTCTGTGTGTCACCCCAGCTGCAGTTGTGTCTGTGTGTCTGTGTGCCCCTTCCAGCTGCAGTTGTGTGTGTGCGTGTGTGTCTGTGTGTCACCCCAGCTGCAGTTGTGTGAGTCTGTGTGTCCCTTCCAGCTGTAGATTTGTGTGTCCCCAGCTGCAGTTGTGTTTCTATCTTTTTTCAGTTCCAATATTAAGTTTGCTTCCTGTTCTCCTGTTACAGCTGATACACATAACCACTTCGTTGATATGTTTCTGCTTTAACAAACACACGCAGTTGTAATTCAATCTTGAAATGATGACAATGGAAGCACAGTGAAGCTAGGTTACTAAAATTACTGACACTACATCCAAACGAATCATGATGTTTGCCATGCAGCTTAGGCAGCTATTTAGTTACCATGGAAACATAAACAGACGCGAATCGATGGGAATAAGAGTCATTCATACAAGCTCTGGAATTTTCGAATTCAGCCTAATATCGTATAGGCATGCTCCACATTGCACTGTTTATTGGGCAAGTCACCCTGATTATCTCTGCTGAGCTTCATGCATCATGGTAAGTTTTTTTGTTTTTTTAATCTTTTAGAAGATATTTATTGCTGTTGGATGCTTATTCATCCACTCGTCACTTTGTCCAACGGACAGGCATTGAGCTCGACTTGTTGCCTGATGGAGCAGCACGTCAAGACAGCTGTCCCACTGACCCGAGTTTAGTAGTTCTGGTCAACATTCGCAGCGATATCGAGTGCGCTGCGAAGAGCTTCCAGTTGAGGTCTGGCCGCGGTCAGGAGCAGCGGCTAGCCTTTGGCTTCGTCAGGGGCGTCTGCGCTGTGTCTGACAGGGCCGAGTGTGTTGCCAACGGTCTGGCTGTGGTCTACCATAAGGGCGAGTTCTTGGGGGGACTTTATTTAATCAGCTATGGAATCCGAAATTTGTATTTTGAGATTCCAGAGCTCTGGTAAGTAAGTTACATGTGGCTAATCAGATCGCATTTTCACTGAAAACCAATAGGTACTATCAGTACTCCGACTGCAACTTCTTCGACTGCAACTGCTCCGACTGCAACTGCTCCGACTGCAACTGCTCCGACTGCAACTTCTTCGACTGCAACTGCTCCGACTGCAAATGTTAAAGTAACAACAAAAACAGTTAAATAATTACAGGAATGATGACGTCATGTGATGAGGGCATGCAATCTGGGTCTGTCACTCACACTGGAAAAGTAAAATAATCAATAAAAGTACTGAAAGCTCCACGTCGAGTATTGCTTTTCATTACCAACTGACCGGAATATATGTTGGAGATACTCGTGCATAACATACAGCAGTTTGGGTTCTTAATTTGACTGCTATCTGCCCATACTGATCCGTAGCCTATATCCTATAGTTTCCCCATAGACAGTCGCTGTTAGTAGTATGACACGTTTAGGGGCAAAATTAAAACGGAAATTTCCTGGGAAAAGGTGTTGAAATTTTTGTTAAAACGATGTCTCGAGGTGATTATTTAAGCTATTGACTGCTTCTGACAGTTTGCTGTCAGCCTGTCAGTCAATTAAGTGACCTGTTAAGTAAGTACAGGTACATGTGCACTCTACTGCATCTGCGTACGCCAAAATTTTACATATAGCTTTAAGCTCCAACATGTGTACGTAGAGTTTAATATCTTTTTTATGCACATTGCATTTTTAATGTACAGCCAACGGTACAGCCGCAGCTAGCTGTGCGCGGCGCATCAGAGGGCTGTGTACAGCTGCTGCTCAGTCCTGACGGGCTGGAGGGGCTGCAGCAACACCTACCCTATAAATCTTTTTCCAGCTCAAACTGGTACCTGATCTCAGCTGGGTGGACTTAGGTATTGCAGTATTCAGTGCCTTGATCAAAGGTGCAAATAGAAAAATTAACTTTTTAAAACAAAAATCACGTGTCTAGACAGTTTAAAAAGCAGTGCAGTACCTAAATCAGCCAGAAATTAAAGAAAACATAAAAAAGGTAGCGATTTTTCGGTAAAGATCGTTACTGTTTCCGTCTACACATGGTAGCGCGCCGAACAAAAAACAATACGTTTTGTTTTTTTTGTAAAAATATGGCTGCAAGGAATCTGATATAAAAACGCTAAAAACACTCCGACACGAGAGGGATTTTTCAGCATGTGTAGCTATATCCAATTTCTTAAGCATATAGAATAGTATATACGAGTATTGTCTAGTTGATACAAGAAACTAGTTTTTTTATTAAGCTTCTGAGAGAATTGAATCGATAATTTGGTCACAAGCTGCAGGTGTGCACGAAATTCACAGACCAGCACCAAATAATCTTATATACTAAAGTTGAGTTTGTTTGTTTGTTTGTTTGCTTGTAACAGAAAATCTTGCGAACGAAATGACCGATTTTCTCCGGTTTTGCACCATTAGATGGCAAATTGTCCGGAATCGGTACACGTATTTTTAATATTTATATACTAAAGTTGAGTTTGTTTGTTTGTTTGTTTGCTTGTAACAGAAAATCTTGCGAACGAAATGACCGATTTTCTCCGGTTTTGCACCATTAGATGGCAAATTGTCCGGAATCGGTACACGTATTTTTAATAAGCTATCCAAATTAAAGAGGCCTTTCAATTGTCAAAAAACATGTTTTTGCCCATCTCGCTTTCGTATTTTTTCGGCAGTGAGAGCTTGCAAACGGTTTTGGCCATAAAAGTTGAGAAATTGTGTCTAGTTTCATTTGTACCACAAGTTTTTTCGGAATTTGTTCACTTGGAAATTGTTCACTAAGTAATTTTTTTCTATTTTTAGAACTTCCTAATCAGCATATTTAAATAAATACGAGAACTGATGCGTGGAAAACAGTTTAAGCAGATATATGTAATGCATGGTTAATATAGATATACATGTAGAGTCAATCAGCGACACCCAAGTTACTCCATACAATTCACTCCTTCTGATTGTAGACGAACGAACAATTGTTGAACTCGCACCCAGAAAATTGAAATCCAGATGGACCCGGCTTGGACGTAGCGACGAACACTTGGCTGCGCACCTCCGTTGACGGCTGCTGCTCCTCCACACGGCCAATTTGGTTGGGCGTGTCTGCTGGTGATCCCGCCTGCAGCACGTCGCTAGACGGCTCCTGAGTAGCCTGCCGCTTCTCCGTAGGGCCGGACTCGGACTGCATCCGTTCACCGTGTAGCGCACTGTGCACAGCCATAGCCGCACGATAGAGACTGGGATCCCGTTGAATCTTTAAATAGCCGCGCACGCTCTTTTCGCACTTGTGGCCTGTAACGGCCATGATCTCTTCAACGCTGTGGCCAATCGAATGCAGGTCGCAAATCCGGGTC
The DNA here is from genome assembly GCA_950096795.1 of Macrostomum cliftonense. Lineage (NCBI taxonomy): Eukaryota > Metazoa > Platyhelminthes > Macrostomidae > Macrostomum > Macrostomum cliftonense. The sequence continues at coordinate 1,856,674 of CATNEM010000090.1, read as the reverse complement.
ACCCTAGACGAATGAATGGGACATTAAGCTATACTTTACATTATTCGAAAGTACAGTGGCATTCGACTTACCTAACACAGTGATTCGTGTACTGCTTGTGTAGACCAGCCTTCGTACTCAACGTCTTCATGAAATTGTTCCAGTAGTTCTTTCCGCGATTCACCATCGTTGAAAAGCCCTTGCCTTCTCCCTTTAGTGGCTTTGGGAATAGGCAAGCATCCTTGGTGGTAGCTGGTAGACGGTCTAGGTAACGCTTCAGGACTGCGGTGTCATACATGCGCATCATGCGCATACACTGCGGTGTCATGCTTGGCATCAGCAGTAGCGCCACGCTTAAGTGGCATTCGACCACGATTTTTTGACGGCAAAGGCGGTAGGTAGGCATATTCACGCCCCTCGCTGTCCAGCGCAAAGAGAATTCCATCCTTCTTCATTAGGTGTTCCACATGTTCCTGGCCGCGCTCACCAAAGGTGTACATCAAAGTAAAGAATACTTCATCTTGCAGACGTTCGTCGCTGGAAATCTTTCCGTCAGACTCTTTGAAGTAGCGCATTAGCTTTTCCATGTCCTTCGGCTCGATTGGAACATAGTGTTTGGCGTCTCCACCAGCGGCCACAAACTCTTTCGCCTTCATCTCTAGCATCCGGTTGGAACTTGCGAAACAGTCTTCAGTCTTCAAATTAACTTTCCTCTTAAGGTAGAACTCGAAATACCTCTGGATGCCAGCTCTAATACATACCAGCGAAGCCGGAGAATATTTGGTCCCCTGCTTGGTCTCCAGGGTATAGTAAAAAAACCTTAGATACTCGTTCAGCATTGTCGATTCCATGGTAGACAGGTCGGCGGTATTGCTCCTCATCTTGACAAATCGTGCAAAGCGGTCTCCATGCTCGAACATCTGCTCTCGGGTTGTACGCGGCAGGGCTTGGAGCACCGCAGTATCCATGGCATCAACGTCGGCGAAGCAAACTCCGTGCGTGTTGGCATCACTGGCAGTCGACGGACCCGGTTCGTTAGTTTGATTGGTCGATTGTTCTGTGCTGGGTTCTTCGTCAGGCAGAAGCAGATTATCACCGAGCTGGTCATGATCAGACAGGTTGTCATTCTCCAGAAATCGGATGAACTCCATCAGCTGGTCGTCGTTGGCTTCGTCGCGTCCTCCCATGCTCAGTTCGCTGAGAAATCCGACCTCGTTGCCGGTCAAACCATTAATAGAATCAATTGGTAGATTTGCCCAGTTAATCATGTCGTTCAGGCAACTCCAGTCTTGTCAAATGGGCTTCTCCTAAGTTTTCCGATTTTTTATTCACAGCTGCCCGTGTGAGTTGAGTTGAGGTCGACACTGTATAGTCTATGGTCTTCTCGCTGGGCCGATTGCTTCACTTCCTATAGTCTATGGTGTTTCCTACTGTACAGTCTATATAGTCTATGGTTTTTCTTGCTGTGTAGAATGGCTACAAAACAACTTCATAATTTTTCTTAGTGAACAATTTCCGCGTGGAGAAATTGTGTTATATGTAAATTGCACGCCAGTACAAATGAAATTCAACACAATAACACTATTCGGAGTTAATGCTTGATACACAACTGCCATACCGCGTCTCGGCCTACCGGCCTCGACGCTATGGCAGTTGTGTATCAAGCCTTAACTCCGAATAATCCATCATTGTTGGGAATGCTAATAGTTCATAGACGAAATTGTAGGCTGCTTGGTTTTATGTAGCCCACTGCTTCCTTTCCTTCTTTCTTCTCTTAGGTTTTTGAACCCTCTAATAGTGCTTTATCTATTTAGCCCCACTGTATGATGGTGTGAATGAATAAGAATGAATATAAAAATTGATTTATGAATATTCATATTGAATTATTGAGATATTGAATTATAGATACGGTGAATAAGAGAGATTATTATGAATATTAGTTAATCAATTGCGATAAATAACTGTACTAAATACTCTCCCCGAAGGGGGGTCAAGTATTGCTCCCCGTAATAAGATCGTAGTCTTATTACGGTCAGAAATTTGTATTTAGTCACAGTTGGATCAGAATATTTGTATATTTGGCTAGCCGAAATGCTGCATACTCGGGGGTAATTCTGAATGCTTATGGGAAACGCTGCATGCTCGGGACTTGCTATATGCGGGGAGGGGGTAATTCTGAATGCTTATGGGAAATGCTACATGCTCGGGGGAAAGGCTGCTTTGTGGATAATTTTCAATGCTCGTGGGAAATGCAACATGTTGGGTAATTTTGAATGGTCAGAGTAAACCTGTTGAATGCTTGGGGTAAATGCTTATATGGTGGGTATATAGTTCTAAATGCTCGGGGAATCCGACAAGGACCACTAGAAGTCACTTTTACACTAGGAATCCTTGAATCCTATATGCTCGGGGTAATTCTGAATGCCTGTGGGAAATGCTGCACGCTCGGGGGAATATTACATGCTCAGGGAAAATGCTACGTGGTCGGTAAAATACAATGAAGTCAAATTGAAAAATGGCTACCTTCTGGCAGAATCTTTGAATATCTCGACGGTCCGTGGATAGCTGGCGACTCGGTTGATGCTCCATCAGATGCGCAAAAAATTTTGTCCATACCCTAGATTACCTTGTGTGTGAAATGAGTTATTTGCGGGTGCATTAGTTTTGATTGGAACAAAATCAACTCAAGCGAGATCAGGCATCAAAAAAAAATTTTTGGAATGCTGAATAACCAATTTATTTAACGCTTCACAGAGCTGAAAGTTAAATTCCAAGCTCAGTTATTGAAATTTCTCTAAGGTCAGTAGCTAGTCTCTCAACCAAAAACTCGTTGTTGCCGTTCAGGTTGAACAAACACAACATCTACTTCGAAGCGGTGAGCGTCGAAGCACCCGATCCTGAGTCCGACGTTCGTCGCAGAACAGAGCAGGCGATGAAGCTGCGAAGCTCCGGCATGAAGACTCCGGCGAACAGCAGCACGAAGGCGGCGCTCGTCACCCCGGTCATCAGGGTGAGTCGCCGAGTTCCGTCGCTCACCTTGGCGGCCGTGTCGGCTCCCGACGAGGTCCTCAACGACGTTGACTGACGAATGACGCGCAGGATGAGCAGGTAGAGAGCCACAGACAGAGCGGACGGCAGGAACCAGAACAGGACCACGTAGGAGATTCCGAATGCATTCAGCATCGCTGGGTCGTGCTGGGAGAAAATCACCCTGCAGGACTTCTCTAGCGACGTGCCATTCTCAATCAGCGTCTTTTCAAATGATGCCGAAATCCAGCAGAACGGAAACTCGACAAACGACGGCGAGGCGATCACGAGCAGCGCTCGATGGCGATGCACGCGAGGTTGTAGACGCTCATGCTCACCAGGGACCAGTGCAGGGCCTCGCTGGGGATCAGCTTGCAATAGAGAAGCCACAGCCAGTCTGGGACGCTCTGCGGTGGTAGCGGCAGCAACGGTAAATACTGGATAGCAACCAGATTGACCAGCATCAAGGAACTGTCGATGATTGTCTGGCTTCGCAGCAGTCTGGTGCACAGTTTCGTCCCGATCTTCTGACGGAAGCTGAACGTCAGAAACAGTCCGTCAAAAATGAGAGCCAGCGACAGCACAACTGTCAAGGCGATGCGAAACCTTTCTAGTAGGTCCATCACCTTCTAGGTTGGGTTGCGTTCGGACCTGTTTTAGTTGGGATTTTTGCTCAACTAGATTTCCTGATTCTCCTGTTTTTATAATCCTCGCTCAAGCTTCATCATCGAGACGTGACTCCATTGGCTGCAGGCTGCGTGGTCCTGTATGCTTGTGGGCAACACATCGATAGATCAAAAAAAATTTTTGTAACCTACGCCTATGCTATGGAATTTGAATAGCTAAGAAACAAGTTAAAGAACTTGAAATTCACATTAATCCCTCAAGAACTGATTACAAAACTAATTGCATGATTAATAATTTCTACTATAATACGCCTTGCTATCTTGGAAAATTAATTTTTGTCTAATAAATTAACAGGTACTCAAACAGGTAGTCAAATTGACAGGTAATCAAACCGGAATGTTGCCTTGAGCCAATGACAGACAAGCGTGCGCTGATGTCATTCTCGACGTTGTTAAATCAATATACGAGTATCTGCACAGTCTTGTGATTTTCTCAGAGTAGTAACTGAGAGCTGCCTCCCCAGTTAGCAAGTCCTGAATTCCTTTTCTGCGCTTTGATGGGTTTGTTCAATTGATTGATGGCTTGGAGCGACTCAGATACCGGTACCAGTATCCACTTAAAAGTACTCTGGCATCCCACTGTTAACTCCAGATCAGTGGCTTACATATTTGGATCCTATGAGAACAGGACCATGTAATTCAATGAAAGATGGGGAGAATAAGAAATTTCTCAGGGTGAGACAAGACAAACCCCGCCGCCAGCTTGAGCATGCGGACCGCATCACCAGACGGCCCTGTTATGTCAAGCTCAGCATCCTGAACTATTTTTATTGCTGGGGTGGGGTTTTAATTTATAAAGCTTTTTGCGACAATTTGTCAACGAACAGATCTCTTAGCGAAGAAATTTTAATTTCATACAGTACCAATTGAACTGATCGAGTTCTGAATGATATGCTGTGCGTTCTCAGTTTTTATTCGGAATCAAATTAAAAATTATAGTAATTATTTTATCTGGCTGCCACAGCACAAGCATAAGCAAAAGATAACCGATACCGCAGCGTCTGAGCGGCCCTATTTATTTTACGAACAGACGATTAGTTTGTACATGGTGCTGAGTTTCTTAGCTGCAATTCAGCTACACCCCAGCAGGAGATCTTCACATCATTAGCGTAAGTCCTTGTCTTAGCGAGGGGGGTAATAATTAAACAGATGCCCAGTGAAGCAATCAGAAATTTGTGAAGGGGGGCGGACCCTGATGAGTTTGGTTTGAAGGGAGAGCGGATCGGGTCGTTATGGCTTTTTCGTGAAAATTTACATGTACATGCTTGGTCCCCCTATACTGCTTTTTTTCTTCCTTCACCCGAAGGGGGGCGACTGCCCCCGCCCTCTAAGTTGCGCCACTGCGAGGCGCCTGCAGTTCATCACTTAAAAGATGACTAAATGTAAATGCATGAGAGCAGTATGGTATCGAGAAAGCGTAAGATTAGGAAATTGATGGTCAGGGCGATTCTCAGGAAATGTAATGATTATGGGGAATCTCAAAGTACTTTTAGATTTAAGAGTCCAATAATGCTTCTAGCAAATGACAGAACGAGCAAGGTGTAAAGATTGACGCTGGGCAATAAATCATGCTTCAAACTGTGAAATTTAACACGAAATGAAACCCCAGCACAGGACTTACCATGCAGACGCCATCATGCAGGCGCCGTAGAACTATATAGTCAAGAAGTTTCCGGCCTTAAAAACTTTTAAAACACAGAATTACTTCCAAAAAGCAACTCATACTTAAAGAGTTCTATACTTTAACTACCTCAAAAATATAAACTCAAAACATAAATAATTTCTTGATTAGAAACAGCATAATTGTTCATCACTTCAGTCCACCAGTGTTTTTGCGAAGAGCAATCGGCTTTGAGGTTTTTTGCAGAAATGTAGCAGAGTTGGTCGTGTCTCGTCCAAGAACCCAGTGGTTCACTTATTTATTATAAATTTACACTTTTCTTCCGTCTAAAGACCAAGGACACCTTAGAGCCTCTTCATATTGCTGGTTCGAAAAACCGAACCGGTTCGAAGCTCTTCATATCGATGGTTCCGTTTTTCGAACACGGTTCGGAACCAGGTTCTGGTTCTGGAACATGGTTCGAGAAAATTTCTCGAACCGACTCAGAATAATTAGTTTGAGGACCACTTTTTACGCGCTTTAAAATTCGAAAAATAGTTTTACGGCTTAAAGTCATAGACAGAAAATATTTACTGATAATTCATTGAATTACATGCTTTTTAGATGTATGTAAAGGTTATAATGCACTCGTTCTGTTCGGTGCTCTTCATTTTCCTATCGATTCTGGTTCTTGAATCAGAATTATTCTGGTTCTAGAACCGATTGTCGTGAAGAGGTTCTTAGTCTGCCGAAGACCTGCCCACGTTTTTAACCTGAAAACTATTATTTCAAAATTGACATAATTTTATTATCTAGAGAATTATTTAATATAAAATAGGCTTGTGATGAAGCTCTTATAACATTTTATAAGCTTAATGCACTATCGTTGTTAAAACTATTACAATCTATTTCTAGAAAATTATGCGTGCGTCATCAAATCCATTTAATTACACTTTTTTCACTTTCCAAGTTGCGAAAAATTAACGAAGTAACATCAGTTGGCTAATAAAGACGCTAGAGCTGTGATACTTGCATTTTTCTTCTACTCTTCTGCACAAAATGAGCGGCTGGTGGGATTGGATTTCCGGATCAGTGTCAGGAATTCTTGGCTATTTAGGGCTTTGGAAAAAAAGTGGAAAGCTGGTGTTTCTAGGACTCGACAACGCAGGCAAGACAACTCTTCTGCACATGCTAAAGGACGATCGCATGGGAACGCATAATCCAACGCTCTATCCCACAACAGAAGAGTTGTCGATTGGTGGCATGAAGTTTACTACCTTCGATCTTGGTGGTCATGAACAAGCAAGAAAAGTTTGGAAGACCTATTTTCCAGCAGTTGATGGCATTGTTTTCATTGTAGATGCATGGGACAGACAAAGGTAAGTTCTTTTATTTGTGTTTATTCTATAACTAAATAATTGGCTTTTTAGTCTTTGTATAATGAAGCAATGTCCTGTCAGGTGATCTAATTTAAGATAGGCCTAGACTTAAGTTAGGTCTTTACTAGGCTGTCTTGTACATATTAGGCATATACCTACTAAATGGGTTTAAGATGCAATTTTTTAAAGTTCCAATTAAAAGGTCTTTTTTGTGAAGAATTAAAAAAATCAGGATGCACAATCGCATCCTATATTGAATTTCAGGATGTGATTCTCAAAGACAAGATGCTATAGCATCCCTATCACACAAAAACTAAACCCAGAAGCTACAAAATTTTTTTTTGGGTGCCAGTTATTTTGTCAACTGCCATTTCATCAACAAGTTGACTAAGTGACTAGCTTAAATGGGTGCCCCAGTTGAAAGTTAAAAAAGTGTTGGTTGAAAGTGACCAGATTTTTAAAAAGCTATTGATCAAAGGTTAATTCACAAAGTAATTTAAGGTTCTAAACTATTTAGTCAACTACAAATATGTTTATAATGGAGCTTATCAATAAAAAATATTTATCATATTTCATTCACTTATTTTATACACTTCCAGCATTTAAAGTTGTAGCAAGGATTCCCTAAGGTCTGCAGAGTGATCATTTCTAGGAAATGCACTGTCAATTTGAATCTGGTACATTTTTTAATTAGCAGTTTTTCAATTTTTAAATAAGAATAGGCTCTGAAGCTGAAAATTAAGAAAATTCTTTGCCTATGCCCTAATAATGTCATTTAATTTGTTTGTATAGGCCTTGTATGATTTTTAAAGAATATATGACTTTGATGTAATGTTTTAAGTCCATAAAATACATAAATATTAATGTATTAAATGCAATAAAACAGTTAAAAAAGTGCTACAAAATATTTTAAAATTTCATTTGCACTAACAAATAATTTTATTGATAGCAAGGCTACTAAATTATTTTTATTAATATTTTAAATGTATAGTCACTATAGCCTATTAGTAAGCACTAGACTGGAGCTTCTGATCTTTACATAAATGTTTTAGCTTATCAGATTCCATTCAGTCCACCAATTATATATAATTTACTGTTAATTCTGCTAATAAGATCCTGTAGTCATGGAAGACTATAAACACAATTCATGTGAATATATGCAAATATATTGGGGTAAAAGATTATTTGCTTTTTTTATTTTCTTAGAAAAGTAGTTTAAAATTTATACATAAATTTGAATTAACCAATTTATCAAAAGACAAATCTTCTGACCTAAAGGATTTATGACTTTTACAAGTGTACATGCAGAAACATTTTGACCCAATGCAGATAAAAAAGGAAATAGCCAAAAAAGAAGACAAATATCTAGTTTAAAATAAAAATATTGGCTCTCCTATGTGTCTATGCAGTTCTAAAATTTCTCTAAATTATAACTTAAACATCTTATTTAGCTTGTAAGATTTGAATTAAGTAATTTCATGTGATTGCTAACAACTTTTAAACAATTTTTTTTTCAAATAACTTGAACCTCCCCCCAGGCTGGAGGAGGCCCACGTTGAGTTAGACAATCTTCTAGCCGATGAACAGGTGGCTAGCGCTCCCATCCTGGTGCTTGGCAACAAAATTGACAAGCCTGGCGCCGCCTCCGAGGAGGAGTTGCGCTACTATCTGGGCCTGCACGGCCGCACCACGGGTAAGAGCGACGCTCGCAGTAGGAACGAGCTAGCCCAACGCCCACTGGAGCTGTTCATGTGCTCCATTCTGAAGCGTCAGGGCTACGGCGAGGCCTTCCGCTGGCTGTCCAACTATATTTGAGGGACTTCGAGCTATTTTGGAACTCTGAATGCTGAATAATATTGACAAAAATTGATGAATAAATGAGACAACAGTTTGATTGGCCTGTCCAATTTGGGGTATGGAGTAAAACAATAACTGGAAGATTCGTCTGCCTCCCTAACTTACCTACCGAAACCTTTTTGTTGTCATTGTCACTTCACCGAGCCCCTTCCCTCGCCTACGTTTGCAACTAGGTTTTTTTTGTCCAATTGATCGCTTTATTTATTTATATTGTAGCTACAGTATAGTACTTTATGATTACTAATATCGTGTACTGTATCATACGTGTGCTTACTAATTATGTTTAGTAGCTCTTTCTGCCTTTCTCTGCTTCTGGTTGTTTTTCTCACTCTGTAGCTCTCGCTTCTTCTATCTTACAGATTGCTAGCTCGTCAGCTTAAAAAAACTAACTTGAAAAAAAACGGAACGTAACAGATTTTTTTGGTTAAAATTAATTATCTTTTAAAATAGCCAGGCTCATGAAGATAAGATAGTAGCTAATAACCCTCATATATTTCTGTTATTAAGTAGCTTGATAGACATTTAAACTCCAGCACGTTATTCTCAGTTCATTGTCGGTTAAAAAAATAGGTTTTTGCCGCTTTTCTCTTCGTTTTTTTGTTGCCGCTGTAAGATTTCAATTGCAACCTCTTTCTGTGTAAAAAACAACTCACTTTCGATCAGATATAAACTACTTATTACTGATGATTATATTATATTTAGCATGGCTTCCTAAAAGCGTCAACCACTATCAACTTTTAACTAACTAATTTTCCCCTCTTGTACTTCAACAATTGCACTAATTCTGTATTGCTTACGCCTTACAGTCGCGGTTTTCGGTAGATCCCCTCCGTTTAATATTTTGTCGGTCAGAAATTCTCTTTCTCTGTGTAATAAATTAACTAGCTAGATGAGCGACAGTAGTTGAAGTTAATGTAATTATTTTTAGTGTGAAATTAAAGCGGAAATAAGACGGACAAGAATTAATAATAATAAAGTCGTTTAGCTGAGTGACTGGCCCGTTGACACAACAGTCAGTTGTCAAGGCTAATGCTTATTACACATATTATGAATATTAAAATACTTACATTGTACGGCTGGCGTGTTTCAGTCACTTTTTCTTTAATTTTCTTAATTTATCTGCCTACGTAAACCAGGTGGCAGTGACACGTACCGACCTTCTCAAACTTTAACAACTCAAAAACCGACCTCTGGACTTGGGACTTGAGCCTACCTGGTATAGATTACTAAGGGTGTGTGTGTATTTATTAAATGTAAAATTTGGGCTAGGTTCAGCAAATATTAGCTACAAGGCTAAATAAATGAAAAATTCTTCAAAGTAAAAGTTCTCGAATTATTGTTTTGTTAAGATGCAGAAGATATTCAAATTTTGCTAGTAGCGCTCGTCCTAGTTAGACGCGTTTTATTTTTACTTGGACTATTAAAGAGCTGTGTAAGTGTTATAATTAGATAGAACTTTTCCAAAAAAATCCATAAAATAAATATCGTTACAAAAATAATGCTAATTAGCACCGTAAAAGTAGATAATAAAAATTACGCCAAGTAAATTAGGAAATGCTAAGCACTCAGTAATAAATAATAAGCAATAAATAACCTGTTAGCAGATTAATGCAAGAAAGCAGCCAGCAAATGCCGAAATAATACAATTAGTTGCGATTGATTCAAAGGAATAATAAATGACAACGGAGTACAGAAAATATCAATCAAATAAATAAGCGCAATAGAGCACCGTTGGTTGAATTTTTTAGTTTAAAAGCCGGAATTAAAAAAATACGCTTATGCGACAAATCATGCTACTTTAAGTAAAAAGTAAAAAATATTTACAGAAAGATTTGCAGCTGAATTTAAGGCGTTAAATCGCTCGATTTTGTTGCTCGAATTTGAAAACCAAATCAGAACTGATTAGCCAGCGAACTGAGCCCGCTGTCGCATTGTGACCGGGGCCCGCCTCCGCCACTGCCGATTTTGTAGCCACCGCTGCTGCTGCTGCAGCCCGTGGCGGCGGCGGCCAGGGCTGCAGGCGGCAGGACGCTGCTGCTACGGAAGCCAACGCCGGACTGGAAGGCCGAATAAGAGCTGCTGATGCTGACGTCGTGCGACTGCTGCTGCTGCGCCGGATTGTAGTGCACATGGTGGTGTAGCTGCAGGCCCAGCTTTTCCGGCAGCTCCTTTAACACCGAGCCGCCGCAGTCCTGCTGCTGAGCCGCCTGCTGATAGCGCTTCAACGAACGGCGAAGCAGCTTGTTGGCGGTGGCTTGGGCTGCGGAAGACTTGCCGGACTTCAGCTGCAGATATTTTGGGTTATTGGGCCTCGGTCTACTTCAGGACAGTCTTACTCCACTGCTCTTTGATTCTCACACACCCTTGAGTCTCACATGCCACCCATCCCTAAGTCTCACATCCCACCCATCCCTAAGTCTCACATCCCACCCATCCCTGAGTCTTACATCCCACCCATCCCTAAGTCTCACATCCCACCCATCCCTGAGTCTCACATCCCACCCATCCCTGAGTCTCACATCCCACCCATCCCTGAGTCTCTCGAATCCCACCCATCCCTGAGTCTCACATCCCACTCATCCCTGAATCTCACATCCCACCCATCCCTGAGTCTCACACATCCCACCCATCCCTAAGTCTCACATCCCACCCATCCCTGAGTCTTACATCCCACCCATCCCTAAGTCTCACATCCCACCCATCCCTGAGTCTCATATCCCACCCATCCCTGAGTCTCTCGAATCCCACCCATCCCTGAGTCTCACATCCCACCCATCCCTGAGTCTCACATCCCACCCACCCTTGAGTCTCACATCCCATCCATCCCCGAGTCTCACATTCCACCCATCCCTGAGTCTCATCTCAATATTCCCTGATCCTTAATATCCAACTGCAACTGCTTACCTTATCGATTCGACCTGCTACACAGCCGACCTTACTCTGAAATTTGTGAAATTAAACGGGGGAAAATGTAAGATAAAAGAAGATTTTTTATGCAAGGCTCTCTTTAACTGCAGCAGTTGCATAGCATAAAAACATTACCCAGAAATAAAAATAAACTATAAATCAAAATAAAAAATAAAATAAAAAACGATAAGGATGGTCGCGAGGATTGCATAGCCTTCTTAGAGTTAATCAGCGACTAGGCTGGGTTACATCGGGGTTAGAGGGGATAGAAAATTGGGGTGGGTGCGCAATAACGGGCAGGAAAAAATCGATAGTTGATCTCAACTGTCTTACCAGTTTAACACTTCAGCCTGTACCACTTTAAAGGTACGTTTCATAGGGGAAAGTTAAAAAATAATTTCTGTATTTTTTAAATACCTGATTTTTTATGGTTGATGGCGGCGCAGCAACCTGAGTAATAATTTTATAATGGATTAATTAGTAGCTATTAGAAAGTAGTAACTACGAGCATAAGTAGTATAATAGACTGACAATAGAAAGTTACCGCATTGAATTACGATTACTAAGCCAGCAAAATAAAAAAATTAAATCAAAGCCGTGCGCAAAATAATAATTAGACTTTGGTGCGTAAATTATACTACTAATAGTAGGTCGGCATAGTTTTACCGGAGTGATTTTTCTGCTACTAGAAGACTTGGCGGCGGAATGAGCGGCAGCGGGAGTTCGCATCAAATGGGGCCGGCCAGAGGCAGCTGATTTGGCTGCCGAATAAGCCGAAGCAATAATCGCCGACGATTTCAATGGGGTTTTCAGCGTTGACGAGGGAGTTGCTGGAGTCTAAATTTAGATTGATGATTGACAAGGTAACTAGGAATATATTTAAAACTGAAATACCTCGTCATATAATGAGTCTAAATTAAAAACCTTAAAAAGGTAAGCAGCGCGAGTAACTATGACTATATTTAGAAACTAAATTACCTCGTCATCTAATTAGTCATATAGCAAGCTTAAAAAAAGGTAAAAGGCGCGAGTAACTATGACCACATTTTGAAACTAAATTACCTCGTCATCTAATTAGTCATAAAGCAAGCTCAAAAAAGGTAAAAGGCGCGAGTAACTATCATCGTCGCCTAATAAACGGTTGTTAAAAATCCGATTCTTAGTCGGCTCACCTTGCAGACGAGCTTGCTGGAGTTGTGAATAACCCGACGCTGCATCGGACTGGCCGGCTTAGATCCAAACTGCAGCTCCCGCCGCAGCGTAGTCTCGTGCTTCTCCATCCGGCGCTTAGTTTCGTTTTCTTTCTCGGCTTGGGCGCGGTACTTCTCCCCGGCTATGAACTCTTCTATTGGCTGGCCGCGGACAGTCAAGACGGCGTCTTCGCTAGCTGCCGCCAATTGAATCAGTTCAGCCTCCTTGGCGGCCAGAGCAGTCTGGGCTCGTTTCTTCTCCCGTTCAAGTCGGAGCAGTACGCCACCGCGGTTGTTGAGTACAGCAGGATCTTTTAGGCGTTGAAGCAGCGTTTGGAGACTGTTCCAGCCGTTCTGAGGTTGGTTGAGGTTAGAGATTGAATGTACATACAGGTTAGAGATTGAATGTACATACAGGTCAGAGAAAGAATGTACACACAGGTCAGAGAGTGAATGTTCATACAGGCCAGAGAGTGAATGTACATACGGGTCAGAGAGTGAATCTACATAACAGGTGAGAGAATGAATGTACATACAGGTTTTTACAGGTTAAAGATTGAATTTACACACAGGTCTAAGAGTGAATTTACACAGGATAGAAAGTGTACACATAGGTCTGAGAAAGAATGTACAAACAAGTCAGAGTGAATGTACAAGCAACTCAGAGAGTCAATGTACTCACACGTCAGATTGAGAATGTACATACAGGTCAGAGTGTGAATGCACATAGAGGTCAGAGAGTGAATACACATACAGTTCAAACAGTGAATGTACAAACAAGTCGAACTGAATGTAAATCCATGTCAGTTAATGGATATACACATGTCAGAGTGAGCAGATCAGAGTACATAATAATTCCAGATATCAGTGAAACTGACTCTAAAAACCTGTTTCCTCACCAGCCAATCGGCGACGCAGCTATAAAACTGGGAATGCCTGTCGAACCGCTGACGCAGACGAGCCGCCACAGCTTCGTGCCGATCCAGCAGCTCCTCCGTCCATTCCTCCGACTCCAGCAATGGCCTGAGCTCGTCCAGTTCATACGGCGCCGCCAAGCAAAGATCGAACAATTCGACTATTTCGCTACGACAATCGGCAATGCATTCGCGCAGTTTCGGCACAACCAGCTGCCGGAGTCTGGCCAGCTCCGTCTCCATGCGGCGCAACGTGTCCGCAGTTGGCTGCTGCGAGGCCGCCAAACTCTCCCAGTACTGACGGCCAGCGTCCGCGCTGAAGTTTGTCGGTCGGTTTGTCTTTGGGTTAGGTTCTCCGTCACTGACCCTACCCTTCTCCCCTGTCTATGGCCTTCTCCGTCACTGACCCTACCCTTCTCCCCTGTCTATGGCCTTCTCCGTCACTGACCCTACCCTTCTCCCCTGTCTATGACCTTCTCCGTCACTGACCCTACCCTTCTCCCCTGTCTATGACCTTCTCCGTCACTGACCCTACCCTTCTCCCCTGTCTATGGCCTTCTCCGTCACTGACCCTACCCTTCTCCCCTGTCTATGACCTTCTCCGTCACTGACCCTACCCTTCTCCCCTGTCTATGGCCTTCTCCGTCACTGACCCTACCCTTCTCCCCTGTCTATGGCCTTCTCCGTCACTGACCCTACCCTTCTCCCCTGTCTATGGCCTTCTCCGTCACTGACCCTACCCTTCTCCCCTGTCTATGGCCTTCTCCGTCACTGACCCTACCCTTCTCCCCTGTCTATGACCTTCTCCGTCACTGACCCTACCCTTCTCCCCTGTCTATGGCCTTCTCCGTCACTGACCCTACCCTTCTCCCCTGTCTATGACCTTCTCCGTCACTGACCCTACCCTTCTCCCCTGTCTATGACCTTCTCCGTCACTGTCTCTACCCTTCTCCCCTGTCTATGACCTCCGTCACTGTCTCTACCATTTTCTTGTCTATGACCTTCTCCGTCACTGTCTCTACCACTCTCCCCTGTCTATGACCTTCTCCGTCACTGTCCATACCCCTCTCCCCTGTCTATGACCTTCTCCGTCACTGTCCATACCCCTCTCCCCTATCTATGACCTTCTCCGTCACTGTCCCTACTCTTCTCCGCTGTCTATGACCTTCTCCGTCACTGTCTCTACCATTTTCTTGTCTATGACCTTCTCCGTCACTGTCCCTACTCTTCTCCGCTGTCTATGACCTTCTCCGTCACTGTCTCTACCATTTTCTTGTCTATGACCTTCTCCGTCACTGTCTCTACCACTCTCCCTTGTCTATGACCTTCTCCGTCACTGTCCATAACCCTCTCCCCTGTCTATGACCTTCTCCGTCACTGTCCCTACCCTTCTCCCCTGTCTATGACCTTCTCCGTCACTGTCCCTACCCTTCTCCCCTGTCTATGACCTTCTCCGTCACTGTCCCTACCCCTCTCCCCTGTCTATGACCTTCTCCGTTACTGTCCATGACCTTCTCTCTGTCAATGACCTTCTTTGTCACTGTCCCTACTATTCTTTGTCACTCTTCTCTTCCACTGTTTTAAGACTCGCCCCGCTTTTTTACTACTCGTATTTTCAATATTATTTATCTAAAAGACAGACTCCTCATTACTTTAGCTTGCGCACCCGCCTAGACAAGCACCCTAGCAACAGCAGATACCTGTCAATTTGCAATCGGCGCCACAGAGTCCGCATCTGGGCAATGATGCAGAGCAAAGACAGGCGCAGTCGGATTGTGTGCAATTTGCAAGTGAACATATTCAACTGCTGTTCGCGTTGGATTAGACCGCACTCGTTATTTAGAACTTTCTCCGGCGCCAGATTGGTCAGTTCAGCGGACATGCCAGCTTTATCGGCGCTGGTAGAAGCCGCTGACACTTCGTTTAACAATTCTGAGTACAGCTGCTTAGCGGCGGCCAGTTTATTATTGACAGATTCTAACAGGGTGGACTCTTGCAGAGCCTCGCCGCGGACCATGTCAACCATGAGATCGGATACCCAGCCAAGTATGACTGGCAGGCGGGACTCCAATTGGAACTGGGTGGTCATGCCCATGCGACGCCAGATGCCCAATAGTTCGTCGCATTTTGTATTGATTAGTTCTAGCATGCTAGCGCGCATTCGCTGCCTGTGTTTGGGGGTTTTGTGGTGCAGTGTTGAGGTTTATCAATACTGTCATGTTTATAGTTTTGCACATTGATTTAGTATTGTATTGTAATTGTATTTCCAAGGAATGATTTTGCAGACTATTTAAATACTAAATAAAGTTGTAACTGCTCCTATGCCTTCTAAGTCCAACATATTGATATCAAATCAATAGATTAAATTTAAATTGCTGTTAATTACTTTTAGGGGACATCCTAATCCTAAAAAGTAATTTAAGATCAATAATTTTTTAGTAAAATTATGTTTTTGATACTGATCACTGTCAACTAGTTGATAAATTGAATAGAATTTAAAAGGCTATTTGCAAAAAGGTTGATGAAATAGCCAAGAAACCAAGTGATGCAATTGAGGTTGGGGTATTAAATTAGATATAAATTTTGGCTAACACTGCATTGTATTGCCATGTATATCAATTCTCATTTTTTAATCTTCTTTCATTTAAAAAATTTGACTTAAGTTTTCCAACAACTCATACAAAATCTTTTTGTTAATCAATAACTATAATTCTAACTACTGTAAGTCTTATGGCAGTCTTCTATAATGTTTCCCTATTACTAGAAATTAAATTTTCCATAGTGCCACACCAAAATATTAATCCAAGCACTAAGGAACACCTAAAGTTACACTAAAGCTACTAAATTATCCTTGCCAAGCATGTGTAAAAGTACTTACAATATTTTCTAAGAACTATAATATGGGTCAATAAAAATGGTTTCTTGGAAACAGGGGTTGTTGGAGTCTTGGAAATAAACTATAGTCCACTCTATTGCAGAAATGACAAGTTGTAACAAATGTTTGCTTTGCAATTATATTTAAATTTAAATTGCATTTCAATAGTAGTTAGTCTATACCTTGTTGCCATGGTCCTATCTATATCTAAAGTGACTATTGCTAAAGTAATTGTCACCAAAGTGGTCTGGGTTGAATATTATAAAACAACCAAAGTTTTATTGATATACTGATTAGTTTCTAAAACTTATTGAAAAAGTATGCACTTAACAAAATCAAAGTTGATACTGTAACTAGGATCCTTATTTAGAAGTGCATTTTTATTTATTATACCAAAATTTTTGGTATGCAATGTAGGAATGTATCAATCTCATTTTTTATATTCCTTTTTATTCATTAACTTTCCTAAGAGTTCATTTAAATTCTAATTTTTTGTAAGTTTTTATATATAGATTGCATTTTTCTACTAACTTTTCTACAAAACATTTTAGCTCACATTTTGTCTAGGATTTTTTGTTTAGTAAAAGTATAGCTAATATTGTAAATTTAATTTCTTTGGGCAAACCATAGTCTGGATCATGCTAGGTATATGCCAGAAGAAGTAAATAAAAAATTTATTTTGCATACTGATAGCAAGCAGATGCATGCCACAAACATAGGTGTGCAACTTGGAAAATTTGGCTGGACAGTGGAACTTAGTTCTAAAAAAGTTTGCAACCTACTTTGGAAAAAAATTTGAAGGACCAAAGAAAAAAAGGTTCCATGAACCACTTGTAGCCTTTACCCTACTATTTGTTGTGTTTCTTTTTTATTTTCTTCCCATTTTTACAGATATACCACCCATCTTACAACTTCCATCCTCATTTGTGTGACTTACATTGCATTTGTACCATCCATGAATGCTATTACATGTGCACCCTGACTACTACTCTACTCATTAATACATTATAGAATATATTCTATAAGTATAATGATCTATAATGATTATAATTATATGCTAACTTGAGTGTAGAAAAATGTAATAAACTTAGGAAACTAATATAAATTACTTTTTATACTTACCTAACAATATCAGTTTCCATGTTTTAACTTTTTTAGGAACTTGGATTAGGATTGGGATTTGATATATGATGGATAGGCAAACAACAGCACAGCAGGAGTCTGGATTAAGCTTATAGAAGGGTCAGATAAAAAACAGCGGCTTTATTCCAATTTTTTAAAACTTTATACAAAAAGCATTTTTAGGTGATTTAGCTGAATTATTTTGCTACTGCTTCAATAATTATAGCTAAGTGGTTCTAGTTGTATGTTGAACGACCGTTCATACAAAAAATTATCGCTTTTCGTCGTTTTAAATTTGCACTTAGTTCTTTGAAATGGCAAGGTTAACAAAATTTTATTTAATATTTCAACAAAAGTTGTGTTAGTTTTAATAAAATACACCTATATATCCATTTTTATGAAGATAAGTAGATTTTAAAAATACACAGGCGCAATCACACTTGTCTTAGATTTGATTTTGGGTCCATCTTGCGATTTGTTCAAGTATTAATTTTTGCTAGGTTGACCGACTGCAGCATCAATGAATACATATACATAAATGACGCGCCATACTTTGTTATTCGTCGACTTGATACGAATTTAGGAGATTTTGCTGTCTACGTGCAGCAGCGAAATATTAATACTGTGATGCGGCTAGAGAAAAAGAACTAGAATGTTATTCAACTAGACTGCAGCAATGCAGCAAGATGGACGTTATTGTTTTGACCCCATGCATTTCAATGCACCCAGACTAAACTTTAATTTAACCCACAGCTGGGCCCGGTCATTTGCCAATCTACTCGCTGTATTTCAATAGCCAAATGGGAAGGGTTGTTGAATTGGAAGTCGAGAATTTCAGTTGACGGCCATTTACACTTGCTTCTTAATTTGTTTAAGCATGTGAAGGATTCATATTGTAGTTAAATATTCCCCATTTATTTTGTTTTGAATGAGCATGCAAGAGCACGAGGTGTCTCATTTATTGTTGTGTTCCTTAAAGCAAATAACACAGAGATTCCAATTTGTGTGATGGTTGTAGATAGCGGAACTCGTAGTAGCGCTGATGGAGGCACTCGGCAGCAGTCAGGAATAGCGTATATTTGCTAGGTTAAGTGATGCAAAAGTTCTTGAGTGTGGACACCGCGTAGGGGGTCCTTATTTATTGTCGGAAGCGCGTGTGGGAGAACTTTCTAGAATGTTCATAAATATAGTCTAGGGGGAAACGCAGAGACGATTCTGGAAACAACAGTGCTTATAACAAATGATAGAAAGTTCTAGAAAAGTTATTCATAGAACTATCGTTACGAAACCCACAACATTTATTGAAATCGATCACTCGTTTCTGAATTTGCTGTATCCTGGCAGCCGAGTGCGAAAGTTAAGGATGATGGGTACATGCACAAGGTGACACAAGATAATAACATAGTATAAGATCCCTCAAAAAATAATTGAGGACAACTACCCGGTGAATACAACGAAAAAGCTGCCCCACAATTCACAGTTATAGGTTTTAAATTTGTGTGGTTGCATTTGTCTTCTGTTGGAAGGCAAATTTATTTGCAGATTTTTGGTTGTGCAATATACTACTTTTCATTCTTCACCAGAATAGTAGCTTCGGCGCATTTTATTTACGTTTCAGAATAGTGATTTGCTGTACTAGCTACAGTAAGAAAATCAGAATTTTCTTCCTTTTTTCTTTACATCATCAATTATGCTCAGAATGCGTGTCTTGAACCTGCAGATCAGCTCTGAATAAAATGACTAGAACTCAAGCCAATTGTCGAGCGATTGCTAAAGATTGCTACTTTAGCTACAGCATGCATGTATCCCAACAAGTTACTGCTTGAATCACATTAGAAAACTTTATTGGTTCCCGTGCCGAGCAAGAATTTAATCAAGCAGCTTTCAGAGAGATGTTTTACAAAGTTTATTGAGTGCTTCATTACTAAATGCAGCCTCTTATTTGATTTTTGCACTTTAGGTACTATTAATTACTAGTCTATTAGTCATAATCAATGACAATTAATACAGAATCAATGCAGTATTTGATAGCTACTACGAGTATTTCAAGCATGTATGCAAGTTCTACCTCTGTCCTTAACAGTAATATCTCTCTGTGTTTCTGTCGAAGTTACTGATTATGATGGGGACGCACTTTGTCGCTCACTCCGCAGATTCCCCCACAGCAGTTTCTTTTCCTCTACTATCCAGGAGTAGTATGACGCTCCTGCAGGGAATTTTTCTCATCTTAGCTGGCTTCTAAAGTTCCCCCCGTACGCGCGTACCTAGGTATTTTTAGGCTATAAATCTTCTGCGCCAGACTGTCTGACCTTTGCCACTGACAGTTTTCGGCACCAGATGGCGCCCGTGAGTCACGTGTCTGCCACTTTTTTTATGCCTCTTTTTATGACATCTGGAGGGGTTCAGGAAGCCCGCCTATTGTTCTATTTTTGCTTTTTTCCTGTCAACTCTTGACAGCTCAGCTTCCGACCCCTAAAAGTACCTTGGGATTTAGGATTATCTTTTCCTCTTCACTTTCTTCACTTTCTGCTCTTCATGCTGATTTGCGCGCATATTTTTATTAAGTCATAGGACCTCCTGCTGCGAAAACCCATAAATCATTTTGCTCGTAAATTCTCCCCATCTGCGCTGATTTACGACCCCACCTGTCATCTTTTTTATGATCCCGGGTAGACTGGTGAGACCACCTGGTGGGGTTGGGTCACGTGACTAGCTTGCCAGCCAATCAGAAAAATGCACGATCGTTTTAACAAATGCGGCTGGACCAATCGCAAAATTCGGCGATCATTCTAACAAATCGGCGCCTCCCGCGCCTATTTAAAGGCGCCGTCGAGCGCGCTCCATCTTCAGCCCGCTTTGCTGTCTCGGACACGTTTTGTCGTCCCGGAACCTCAGTGAGACTGAGCAAACGGCCCCTAGTTCTACAAGTATCTTCCCCTTTAGATTGCGAACCTCCCCCTAAGTCATCGGCGAATAACATCAGCCTTAGTGTCAGCATCAGCTAAGAGTTATCGAGAAGCGACAGGTCATCAGAGGCCCTTGCCTGCGAGATCGACAAGTACTAACGGTCGAGTACGAGATCTACCTCGGCCACTGTGGAGTTCGAAGGCATCGAAAGTGCATTAATCTGATTGGTTTTGGTGAGAGATCGCGTGACTTTGCCTTATTGGGAATAGTCTCTATCGGTCCCCATCTTAGCGTCTTAATAGGGATTTGCGTATTTGCTTATTGCTTATTTTGTGCTAACTTGAGGCAGTAAGAGTTTAAATCATAATATATTGCCAATAGTAGTTAAAGTGCTCCAATATCATAGGCAGTCAAGTGATTAGGTGTGAAAGCTAAATCATTCAGTTAATCGCTTTTTGATCTCCTTATTTATTCGCCATGCTGGCTCGGATGAGCAGCTAAATTAGCTGGCGCCGGCCATGGTGGACCAAAGGCGGACCAGTCATGCAGCCAGTCAGTCAGTAATTCATGCGATCAGAGTCCAGATTGAGGACTCAGCTTCGGCTGTACTTTAGTGCAGTTCGGGGCGCAGCGGCAGCCAAATTAGTAATGTAGCTTAATGTAATCTTTAGGGTAGTTAGGGCGCGCTTTCGGAAGAGGCTAATTAGGTCATTTCATCGCTTTGCGGCAGTTAGTTGAAGCATCGAGGCTAAAAGCTGGGATATTCCCTATCCACTCCTCTTAGTAATATAACAGTGCATTTCCGAGTCCACATAATCCGATCCATGCAAGAACCCCCTGCACAAGTCCTCTCTGAGCCTGCCTTGGTCATGCGATCTAGTCCCTGCAGTGTCCCTTAGTCGGCTATGACTTCGAGATTGACAGCTAAAAGACACTAGTTGTAGGTGGAAATCAGGCCTCAATTAGTCGGGAACTTGGTTTCGACAGGGCTGTTTGGTGATGCAGTCCACACAAGTTGGTGGCGGCGGGGCTGTCAGCTTCCCTTTGGGGCTGGCGGCTCTCTACCTTTCTTTATCTCCGTGTCTGTCTCTCGCTGTCTTCTCCTAGCATAGGACCTAGCCGCTCGCCACATCCATCATGCTACCCCTGGGGCTGACCTCGAGATCGGGAATGGGAGGCCAGAGTTGTCGATATAGGCAATAAGATCGGCGCTCTGAGGCCGCGTCGGTAAAACGACAAAGCCGAAACCCAACAAATGGTGGCAGCGGTGGGATCTGGAAAACGGCGCAGCTCTAGGCTGAGCCGCTGGAATCCTTAATTTAGCTTCAGATTTAGGATTAGGCGCTAGCGACCAACAAATGGTGGTTAGCCGCAATTAATTAGTATTTTAAAATTTTCTAGTAGTATCACTATGAGTAGGCAGTTCAGAATAGCTTTTCAAGTCTGAATCTCAGTATCAAAAAATTTATGCTTCTGGAACCAAAAATATTACCGTATCAATTTGCACCAATTGCTTATTAAATTATTATGAAAAAATTAACCAAAAAAATTTATAAAATTATAAAAAGCCAGAGCATACAAAAAAAATCAAACCTTGAAAATTATACTGATTCAGCTGGAATTTCTGTTCACTCTGTCCGCTCAGTCCCTCCCCCCAATAGGATTCCCCATGCTAAAAATTTCGGATTCGGATTAGGATTTGTACTTTTACCAGGATTAATAGTTTTGAATTGGCCGTTCAAAATTCAATCATTAATTTTCGTCGGGTAGACGAGAGGCCACTGTCAAAATGATGGTGATTCCTCGGCCAAGATGTTCCCTTTAGAATTTCAACTACGCGCAAGGTTTTTGACTTGTTTGAATAATCTAGAATCAGGCAGCTTTTTGGATGCGTGAGGCACTTGGTTTCGTATGCAGGGCCCCGCGGAGCGAGGAACCAAAGGTTATAAGCTTGGGCATATTGGTCCGGGTTAATCATGTTGGCTTACTGTGTGATTGTAGATTGTTTTGGGTAGAACAGTAGATTCTATCTGGGGCAACTACCTGAGTGCCTTCCTGAATTAATGACCGCCAGTAAAGCCTGGGTCCTATAAATGCTTTAAATGGCAACGGAGGTTCCGAGTTCCACCGCAGCTCTCGGTATTCCGGCTTACTATGGCAAAGCTGACTCGATGGGCCACTGGGCGGCCGGGGTCGCCGCCGTCCAAGTCCTGAACAAGATGTCTAGGGTCGACGGTCACTAGAACGCGAGATGCAGCCGCGCACATCGGGTTTGGGTACAGGGCTGTGGGGTCTGAGGATTCTTCAAGTTCACGCATTTACCATCTGCTTAGCCTAGGAGCCTGAGGAGGCTGTAGGTGCTTTTTAGTACAGTTTGCCAGTGCACTTGTAAATTCCTGGTGCAGAATTAGGGTTGAGGTTGCCTTTATATCCGTTTAGATGTACTTTTAGGCGGGTATCTAATTTAAATACTGTATGGAAAGCGGAGCTGGGTTACCACACGGTGCCATGGTAGTCTTTTCCAGCTACTAATCTGGCTAAGGATCCGACATAGAGGAGGAAACGCCGTGGGCTTGCTATTGTGAGCCAGGGAAGGGGGGTCACAATTTTCATTGGATGGATCTCCTGCCCCAAGACATAGATGTCTTCTATGGCCCGCCGCTATATAAATCCCCGAGCTGATAATGTAGGCTCATAATGTGAAGCAACTCTCTGTTACCCGTAGCTTTTTCTATGATCAAAATTCTTAGGGACTGTGCCTTATGGTTTAGTAGCGGAGCAAACACTGCAGTTCAAATCAGTTTAGTTCCTTTTGGGTTAATCTATCTGTTCGCGAGTAGATGCTGGTGGTGTAATCCGCCTTTCTCGCAGTGTCGTGAACCCTGCACAGAGGAACCTCTGGCCGGCCGGGGTCGCCGCCGCCCAAGTTCTATTGAGAGATCAACCTCGACGGGGATTGTGAATCTGAGGCAGCAATGGCGACAACGGGAGAGTTTCTATCAGTAGCTACCACGCAGGAAAGCTCTTATCCCATATGGGGCGCCCAAAAATGACGCCCGCAATTGAGCTAGTTAGAATCCAAGAAAGCGCAAATAATATTTAATTCCCCCAATTTAATTTAAAAAATTCTGCCGCCAATGGAAAGCAAAAGAAAATGAATTGAAAAAGACTGACTGAGGCTGTGAAGCCTGAGGGAAGCCATGGCCCTGCCATTTAGGAAATTAGTGAATTTTCATTCATCGCCAGTGAGCTGTGTGTGTGTGTGAGATCATTGAGAGAGTGAGAAGTGAAGTTGAGGTGGCTGAATTGTCCGCCAATTGCGTATTTATTTTCTGCGTATTTGCAGCGCTTGCTATAATCGTAGCGGGCGCCTCGTTTCTATTGTGCACACTCTGTACAGTCAGTGTAGTGTGCGCCTATTGCGTATTTTGCGTATTTATTGCTTGTTTATTGTTTTTGTATTGAGTTCCAAGGCTTGGAACTCTCTCCCCCCATTTTTTGCTTGCGTAATTTTGTCCCCCTGTGTGACTTTTGTTCCCCCTCGTCCCCCTTTCCCCATTCCTTTCTTTCCTTCCCCCCGTGATTCATTCGATTCATTGTCCAGCTCTGAAGCGGACACCCATCTTCATTCCATTTTTTCCTTCCCGACTCAGACTTAGAGCTCTGTTTCGGCAACTGGTGTTGCGACCGAACTATGGCCACAAGTAATTCCAGTGTCCCTAGATCTGGTGGTAGGACTAGAAGAGGTAGGAGTGCTAGAGAGAACGCCGCTGCCGCTGCAGCCGCCGAGTGCTTAGACTTCTCATCCCAGGGATCTCGCTCCCCCGGAGAATCTAGGTGTGGCACCCCCACTCAGCATCCCCCGACTCAAAACCCCGCCAGCGAAATAGCCACGCAGCTTGTGCAGGCTTTAGGCAACTTAGGGCTGGGCAGAGAAGCCCAAAATGTCAAAATAATAGTCGAAAAATTCAATCCAAACGAGTCCTGCTTCCCCCAATGGGTCGACAGAGTCCGCTTTAAGATCAGATCAGAAGGCATTGAGGATGAAGAGCAGCGTAGGAACACGATGATCTCCCTCCTGCCCCCGGACCTGCAAAGCCTTGCTATTGCCATTCACCCCCGCCTAGATTTCGAAGAGTTTGTAGAGGCGTTGGGAAGGCAGATAGGAGAAGCTAGTTCAGAATTGGCCAAGAGAAACAAGCTGAGAAATCTGAAGCAGAAGGCGGGTCAGAATTACAATTCGTACGCCGCTATGGTCAGAAGTGTCATTGCCTCTGCTTACCCAGACATGGGTCCCCGGCAACTAGAAACAGAGGTGGTGTTTGTGTACCTAGAAACCGCGAATATTGCCCCCGGAGTTCGTAAATGTTTGTTGGGGCAACAGTTTGCTAGGATTGAGGATGTTTTGACTGCTCAGCAAAATCTCCAAGAGGCAGAAGAGATTGCCGCCAGGTTAGCTGCGGCTCGCCCCTATCACGAGCACAGGGACGACCGAGATAAGAGAGATAGGGATCGCCCGAACGAAGAGAGATTCCAGCGCCGATGGGTGCGCATGCTCGAATCAGATGAGGGAGATAAAACTGTAGTGGAAGCGATTGAAGATTTACAACAGAGGCAGGAGAGTTTAGACAGAACAATAGGCAAGATTTACAACGCTGTCAACCAGGTTGTTGAAAAAATAGACCAGACCGGTTGTAACAATTATAGTCAGCGGGAGTTTGACAGCGCGCAGGCTGAGAGTAGCGAGTACCCCAGTCAGCCGCCTGAGGCGAGTGTCCATCCCCCCTCCTCCCAATCTGCCTATTCCAAACCTGCCTTCATGCGCCAAGATACTAACGTGGGCGCCGCCGCCACTCAGTCTAGGGTGAATTCCCCTGCGCCACGGTCAGGCACGTACCGCCCGCCCCATCTGCGCCAGAATTTGCCCAATAGGCCACCACCCCTGCATCTGCCCGCCGCTGGCGAAGCCTTGGACGAAGTTGAGAGGCCCCTGCCTCCCCCAACTCCTGCCCCTGGTGCCCAGAGACCGAGCTTTTTCATCTCCTCGGGCTCAAGCGACTCGGGAAACTAGGGACTGGGATGAGTGATGCCCACACCCACCCCATACCTGGTGACTCTCGGGCAAGCGAAGGTGTTAGTGCGGTTAAGCGTAGAGCGAATTTAGTGCCAGACTTTATTATACCTAGGAAATCCCTCCCCTTAGGAAAGTCTAGAGCCGATGTGTATGTTAGAGTTTTAGTTGAAGGATTGCCGATTCGCATCTTAGTTGATTCCGGGTCTGCAGTTTCCATCTTATCTTTTCGGGATTTCGCTTTAGCCACTAATAATGATCTAGGTAGATTAGACCCCCCAACAGTTTCGATTTATTCGTATAGTGGGCACAGATTAGAAATAGTGGGACAAACTAAATTATTAGTAACTTTAGGAGAAGAAACTATGTCCGTTCTTTTCTTGATAGCCAGAGACCCAGGGACCAAAGCTTTATTAGGAAATTCTTTCTTAGCGGCCGCCCCTGCAGTTTTGGATTATCATTCGAGGAGCCTCATTGTGTTGGGACAATTATTGCCTTTTTGTTAGGACTAGGATTTTGAGTCTGACCCTGAATCGCCCAGGCATGACCAGCGCGCGCGTTGTGAAGATCTTTATCACCGCCCCCCATTTCGAATTCGGATCATGGACCATTCAAATCTTTTTTCTTTTGTTCGCTTGTTTCAACTTTAGCAATCAAGTTCCAACCGGTTCGCATAAAAAACAACTAAAGTCATAAAATGAAGTCTAGTAGCAATTTAATAAAAAAGAACGAGTAACTGGGGGCAACTAGATAGCAACTATTTACAACTTTTGGGTAAAATTTTATTTATTGGTATGGTCAGGGCAAGACAGGAGAGTAGGTAGGAAAAACTAGTTAATGCAATGTCAGTTGTGATGGCAGTCGAAGTCGGCTAGAAGCCCACTTCCTCTAGCCGCTGAGCTGCCCGAATGAGCAGCTGCACAGTCTGCAGCCGTTGAGGGCTCTCGCCCACATTGGCCATCAGGGCTGCGGCATGCTGCAGCAGAGATGTCGATAGTGGTTCACCTCCCTGATCGTTGGCGGCCGCGGCAGCAGCGCCAGCGAAGCTAGGCGGGCTGTAGGCCATCGGTGCCGGAGGTTGTGGCGTCGACCCGCTGGTAGAGGCTGCTGTGATGCCAGATAGGTGGCCGCCCATCCCGTGGTTGACGGGCGTCGATGAGCTCGGAGCGGATGTTGAAGCCGACAGGCTAGTAGAATTGAGCGGTGCCTGGTTGGCAGCCGCATGGCCGGCTGGTTGAGCGGCAGGTGTAGGCGGCAGTCTGACACCGCGAATGAGAGGGATGCGGGTGCCACGGCGCGGGCGCACTATGCGTTGGCCGTCGTGGCGCCTGCGACTTTCAGCGGCCAGGACAGCATATTGGCCGCCTGACACCCGGCAGTTCAAGTACAGCGTTTGGTGATCGACTAGTGCCGCATCTGCGGGAATGGAAGTTAAGGATAGAGTGAGGAGAAAGTTAGGATTAGTCTAAGGTAGGATTGCAGGGAAGAGTAGCAGAATAAACTAATTTCATAGAAAGAATTTCAAAAAAAAAGGGATTAAAATTCTAGGGGTTAGCTTTTCGGGACCTTCTTGTTTCAGCGGGGTTGTGGATCATCTGATTTTCAGCCTTGTACTGGTTTGGCGTCAAAGCCTTAGCGGGAACCTGAGGATTAGGCATTTCGAGTCAGGCTATTTTTGGAACGCCTGCCAGTCTGGGAGAATCTCCCTATCCCCCTCCCTATCCCTCGCGCGCCTTCTCCCCTCCTCCCCCTGTCAACCCTCTATCCCTCCCCCCCTCCTTTTCTCAGTCTGTTCGCCCCAATCTCTCCGTCCCTCTCAACCCACCTGGCTCTTGGTCCTTGTCAATTTGACAACCTCAGTGTAACCCCCCTTTGCGTTTTGGCGAATGAAGGCTTGTCATTTGTCGTAAGTTTTTGGTGGATCGGGGTTGGTGCCCTAGGATGTACCTGTCCGTAGTGGTGCCTCCCCCCGCCCCGTTGTAATATATACTTGCGCGGCCCTTGAGCCCGGGTGTGTTTAATAACCAACTGCTACGCGACGACTAAATTAGCGACCAAACTCAACAATCAAGAAGTTTTGTTTACATCGAGTAAAATGGCATCATGCAAAGTGAATCATATCAGTGAGGACCAACCTGAGTCGTCCGGGGCGCGGAGTCCAACCAGCTTCGGCGGGCTTGGCAGTGCGGTGCGCCTAGACATCGGCGACAATCTGGAATGTAGGAAGCATTTGGAGCCGAGAGTGAAGCTCGAGCGGCTGGATGATATGTCACTGGCCAAGAGGGCGAAGATCTGGGCGATGAGGACGACGAGGTTTCGAGAGGAAGGTGAATCCCACTACGCTCTGCCAGACAATGCCCGCCAGGCGGTCGACGGCCAACAGTCGCTGAGGGCTGCCCCTCCCGCCTATCGAGCTGTTGCGTTCGCGACTGTTGGTGGCGCAGCTCCCCGAC
Source organism: Macrostomum cliftonense (assembly GCA_950096795.1). Classification (NCBI taxonomy): domain Eukaryota; kingdom Metazoa; phylum Platyhelminthes; family Macrostomidae; genus Macrostomum; species Macrostomum cliftonense. The sequence continues at coordinate 1,828,707 of CATNEM010000090.1, read as the reverse complement.
CACCTGCCGGCTCCCTCACCCCATCAGCACGACCGGGATCACCTCTTCAACGCCCTCCTGCAGGAATCACAGTTCTCGCTACTGAATACCGTGCGCCTAACTGACCCTGCCCAGTTCGAGCGAAGCCCGGCTGGCGGCCGCCACGCCCTCAAGGAGGAAACAGCCGTGGATATCTGCCGCGGCTGGGCGGAGCTGGCGGTAGTGTTGCTACATGAGCGATTCAACATGTGAAAGAGTCGGAGAGAGGACAAAGACTGATATCAAGGTGGAGATAGGCGCTGAAGGTGCTCGTTTTTCTCTTCTTTTTCCTTTTTTGTCAATTTTCCTTCATGTTTATTTTCGCTAGCGTTACCCTCTATATGCATACTTGTAGTAGTTCCTCGAGTGTTTATGTCCCTATTATTTTCATTACTAGCATACCGTATTTTCCTCTTTTTTTGTGTAAATATTCTAATTCCTTAATGCGTTAAATACTGTAGGTGTGTGTATGGCTTACTGTTCCTTTCATTTCTTTTCATGTGCTGCTAACTATTTGTATGGTTGTATGCTTGTTTATCAATATGCTGCTGAACCTGTACATAGCTAATTTTTGGTGTTGTGAATTTATTTATCCTCTGCGTTTTAAAATATTTATTCCCTTAGTGTTGTATTTTTCTGCTTATAATTTCTGGTGTTTTCCTGTGCCCTTTTTTTTGTGTGTTTGTACTTTTTATTTTCTTTTGGTGAATGATTTGATTTCACAATAAACGAGCGCATAAGTGACTTTGAACGTGAGTGTGATCGAATGAAGTGATTGAGTCTCTGTTTTCTCTCTGGCGATGGTTAGTGATGAATTAAGATCTGTGTGAAGTGCCATTTGAATCCTAAATTAAGTAACTAAAATTTATAACTAAATAATTTCAATTAAAATCTCTAATTTATATTAGGATTAAAATCTAATTATTAAATAGGATTAACGTAAAAACTAATGTATTTTCGTATCTGAACTAAATATTTCACTACATGTCGGACGGTTTAGGAACTTGGTCGTTAAGGTGAAACTAGTGTAGCCATGCGCAATTCTGCCTACTTACCAGACTAAAGTAGTAGCGTCTTATGTAAAATAAAACCTTGGCTTAGTAAGTTTTAAAATTCGGCAGTAGGAATGTGATGGCGGAGCATTTTAACTATTTGTCTTAAAAAAACTTAACCATAGTAATTAAGTGCAGTTGCTGCCTCATTTTTCCAAATTCATGCTAATATGTTCCGTCAGTTTCTGTCAGGATCCCAAATGGATCTTGTCCGAAGTTAGCACTTTATGAGTAATATGGCGGATGCAAGAGTTCCTTGAGGGATGTTGGGAGAAAGGAAATGATGAGAGGCGAAGCCCGATGCGGTGAGGTTATTGCGGTTGATTGCCAAGAATCATGAAGGTTCTTACCTGGAGGTGTCTTCGGATTCGGCGGTGGCAGAAGGCAGACCTGGCGTCGGTAGCGAGGTGCAGTGGAGCGGGCAATGAGCGAGCGAACTTGTTCTTTTCTTCGCCCGGACAGTGTATCAAGTTAAGTAGCCCTTCGGCCCAGCCTCCCGCCTCCGGCGGTTGAGGTGGCGCTCCTGCACCCCGCTCGGATCAGGGATTTTGGACCCCAGCTCAGCACGACGCCAAACGGCCATAGGATCATCGGCCAGAGGAGATCATCCCCAGTGTCGATAGGGGGCTTCCGATTTGCTCTGGAGAGGCCCCTCCCCGTTTGGCGAGGATCCCCGAGGTCTACTGTGGGAGGGCTGGAGTTGAGAGAGGGGTGCGGTACGCATTCCCGGATCTCCTCGCCCCCCTGCTGCGCGCGTGGACGCCCGAGGCCTCGAGCGAGACTGGATGCCATCCCGGATGAGTTGAACTATTGCGCAATTTGTTTTCCCAACTGACTGATAAGAACTGTCTATGCTGTCTCTAGCCCCAGTAACGCTTGGCACCCTGCGGAGTCGATCCCGCGCACCACGTGCGAAAACTGATTTAGGATCTTTTTGCGCAGGCCCCCTGCTGTTTAAAGTCAATCTTTTATCTCGTTTTTTAACTGCTCAGTTTTCTTCACCTTTTTTATTTTCCCTTTCCAATTTCTCTTCACTTTGGGTCTTCTTTTCTTGGGTCTAAACTTTGCAAGTTTTGTTCTAAATTCCTTCTAAAAAATAATCTGTTTTTGTAGATGTCCCCAATGTATTTCTAATGTACTTTTAATCTAATCGGTCTTAGGTCCCCTAATAATGCTAAATGTGAGCTAAAGGGATCTCTGCTACGTTCGCAACTCAGTGCACCCTTGTCTCTTTTTTCTATGAGCCGAGCTACGCTCGACTCAGAAGAAAGGGGGGGCTATGATGGGGACGCACTTTGTCGCTCACTCCGCAGATTCCCCCACAGCAGTTTCTTTTCCTCTACTATCCAGGAGTAGTATGACGCTCCTGCAGGGAATTTTTCTCATCTTAGCTGGCTTCTAAAGTTCCCCCCGTACGCGCGTACCTAGGTATTTTTAGGCTATAAATCTTCTGCGCCAGACTGTCTGACCTTTGCCACTGACAGTTTTCGGCACCAGATGGCGCCCGTGAGTCACGTGTCTGCCACTTTTTTTATGCCTCTTTTTATGACATCTGGAGGGGTTCAGGAAGCCCGCCTATTGTTCTATTTTTGCTTTTTTCCTGTCAACTCTTGACAGCTCAGCTTCCGACCCCTAAAAGTACCTTGGGATTTAGGATTATCTTTTCCTCTTCACTTTCTTCACTTTCTGCTCTTCATGCTGATTTGCGCGCATATTTTTATTAAGTCATAGGACCTCCTGCTGCGAAAACCCATAAATCATTTTGCTCGTAAATTCTCCCCATCTGCGCTGATTTACGACCCCACCTGTCATCTTTTTTATGATCCCGGGTAGACTGGTGAGACCACCTGGTGGGGTTGGGTCACGTGACTAGCTTGCCAGCCAATCAGAAAAATGCACGATCGTTTTAACAAATGCGGCTGGACCAATCGCAAAATTCGGCGATCATTCTAACAAATCGGCGCCTCCCGCGCCTATTTAAAGGCGCCGTCGAGCGCGCTCCATCTTCAGCCCGCTTTGCTGTCTCGGACACGTTTTGTCGTCCCGGAACCTCAGTGAGACTGAGCAAACGGCCCCTAGTTCTACAAGTATCTTCCCCTTTAGATTGCGAACCTCCCCCTAAGTCATCGGCGAATAACATCAGCCTTAGTGTCAGCATCAGCTAAGAGTTATCGAGAAGCGACAGGTCATCAGAGGCCCTTGCCTGCGAGATCGACAAGTACTAACGGTCGAGTACGAGATCTACCTCGGCCACTGTGGAGTTCGAAGGCATCGAAAGTGCATTAATCTGATTGGTTTTGGTGAGAGATCGCGTGACTTTGCCTTATTGGGAATAGTCTCTATCGGTCCCCATCTTAGCGTCTTAATAGGGATTTGCGTATTTGCTTATTGCTTATTTTGTGCTAACTTGAGGCAGTAAGAGTTTAAATCATAATATATTGCCAATAGTAGTTAAAGTGCTCCAATATCATAGGCAGTCAAGTGATTAGGTGTGAAAGCTAAATCATTCAGTTAATCGCTTTTTGATCTCCTTATTTATTCGCCATGCTGGCTCGGATGAGCAGCTAAATTAGCTGGCGCCGGCCATGGTGGACCAAAGGCGGACCAGTCATGCAGCCAGTCAGTCAGTAATTCATGCGATCAGAGTCCAGATTGAGGACTCAGCTTCGGCTGTACTTTAGTGCAGTTCGGGGCGCAGCGGCAGCCAAATTAGTAATGTAGCTTAATGTAATCTTTAGGGTAGTTAGGGCGCGCTTTCGGAAGAGGCTAATTAGGTCATTTCATCGCTTTGCGGCAGTTAGTTGAAGCATCGAGGCTAAAAGCTGGGATATTCCCTATCCACTCCTCTTAGTAATATAACAGTGCATTTCCGAGTCCACATAATCCGATCCATGCAAGAACCCCCTGCACAAGTCCTCTCTGAGCCTGCCTTGGTCATGCGATCTAGTCCCTGCAGTGTCCCTTAGTCGGCTATGACTTCGAGATTGACAGCTAAAAGACACTAGTTGTAGGTGGAAATCAGGCCTCAATTAGTCGGGAACTTGGTTTCGACAGGGCTGTTTGGTGATGCAGTCCACACAAGTTGGTGGCGGCGGGGCTGTCAGCTTCCCTTTGGGGCTGGCGGCTCTCTACCTTTCTTTATCTCCGTGTCTGTCTCTCGCTGTCTTCTCCTAGCATAGGACCTAGCCGCTCGCCACATCCATCATGCTACCCCTGGGGCTGACCTCGAGATCGGGAATGGGAGGCCAGAGTTGTCGATATAGGCAATAAGATCGGCGCTCTGAGGCCGCGTCGGTAAAACGACAAAGCCGAAACCCAACAATTACACATAAATCAGATATAGAGCAATTCTATAGCAAGCTGATGTTGCATTAATATATGCATGCTCCGCATTAGTTACGGACCAACACACCGGACTTCAGCTCCCAGGGCGAGCATTTCCTCTGCTCCGAGCTAAAAGCAGGAGACAGGGTGAGCTCGTGGATCGAGTATCTTGATACAGACCTATGCATTGCTTAGAGATCCTCTGCCTTGAGTATTCAAGCCATTTGATAGGAAATTCTATCACAGCATTCTCTTCGTGATTAAGCGACTCGTATATGATTCAGGATTTTTGTTTTTTTAGCTACATCGTTTCATTTAATCCCGGACTTTGATTCTGACTCTGCTCAGTGTACTGGTGTGCATTGTATAGAATACAATTTATTACAATTTTAGTTGTTAGCTTTCGTAAATAGAATTGTCTTTTGTAAGTTGAAATTGGAAATTCAACTGGATTTAATATATTTTTTCTCTCTGATTTAATCTTACTGCTATTGCGTAAGTAACTAGCGGTGACATTGTGTCAGTAACTAGCAGTGACATTGTGTCAGTAACTAGCAGTGACATTGTGTCAGTAACCAGCAGTGACATTGTGTCAGTAAAAAGCTTTGAAATCGTGTCAGTAACTAGTGGCGACATTGTGTCAGTAACAAGCGGTGACATTGTGTCAGTAACTAGCAGCGACATTGTGTCAGTAACTAGCAGTGACATTGTGTCAGTAACTAGCAGTGACATTGTGTCAGTAACCAGCAGTGACATTGTGTCAGTAAAAAGCTTTGAAATCGTGTCAGTAACTAGTGGCGACATTGTGTCAGTAACAAGCGGTGACATTGTGTCAGTAACTAGCAGCGACATTGTGTCAGTAACTAGCAGTGACATTGTGTCAGTAACTAGCAGTGACATTGTGTCAGTAACTAGCAGTGACATTGTGTCAGTAACCAGCAGTGACATTGTGTCAGTAAAAAGCTTTGAAATCGTGACAGTAACTAGTGGCGACATTGTGTCAGTAACAAGCGGTGACATTGTGTCAGTAACTAGCAGCGACATTGTGTCAGTAACTAACAGCGATATTGTGTCAGTAACTAGCAGCGACATTGTGTCAGTAACTAGCGGTGAAATTGTGTCAGTAACTAGCGGTGAAATTGTGTCAGTAACTAGCGGTGACATTGTGTCAGTAACTGGCGCTTCATTAATCAAAGCAGTTAATAATTTCCCCAGATATCCCTATCGAGCAAAAGCGCCCTCATTCACTCGATTTCATATTTGACGCATTGAATTGTTATTTCCCACGTCCCGCTTCGTGACTCGCTATTTTGATTCCAGCTACCCGCACTATTCAGAGTACGATAAGGTGCTCCCTCAGGGATCAAAAAAGCAAAGGGGAACGCAAGCACTACACAGGATGCATTTTATCATCTAAATACTCCAATGAATGTCTGTCTTTCCCACTCAACAAGCTGACAGAGTTCGCTTTTTTGGCATCCCCAATCGGGGGATCAAACCTCGACGAAAGGAAAAAAATGGAAATCAACTGCGAATCAGGGCCGGCTATCTCTGCAAAGCAGCCAACCCCCATCTAGCGCTGCTACTTGAGTCGGGAAACTCAAAAACCAATACATCGGCGCCGCAGCACTTCAACTGAAGTACCAAAACAAACGCGGAATAATAAAAAGCATCGAAATGTCGCACCTGTTCAACAATTTGAAGGGCAGATTCTCAGCGGCTATCAACGAAATGGCCGAGGCGCTGAGCCCCAGACAGAGGAGGCGCTTTGAGAGCGGTGAGTCACGTATTACGTTTGGAGAGTTACAGAATGGGTGTCTGGAGAGTTACAGAATGGGATATTCTCAGTTACAGAATGGGTATTCTCACAGTTACAGATTGGGTATTCTCACAGTTACAGAATGGGTATTCTCGCAGTTACAGATTGGGTATTCTCACAGTTACAGAATGGGTATTCTCGCAGTTACAGATTGGGTATTCTCACAGTTACAGAATGGGTATTCTCACAGTTACAGAATGGGTATTCTCGCAGTTACAGAATGGGTATTCTCGCAGTTACAGAATGGGTATTCTCACAGTTATTAAGTTATTACACACAGAAATACAGAATGGGTGTCTGCAGAACTACAAAATTACAGCCCGAGTACCTCCCAATGAAACAGCAAGCCACTAACGTATAACCCTCCTGAAACAGTCCCATCAGTTAGTGTGAAAGTAACGCCCAGCTAAATCATCCCAGCTCAGCTTAGAGAAGCCGCGCCTTAATTAAATACAGAGGAAATTATATAATTCCCTTTTTAGTCAGTCCAAGTCCTGTGGCCAAAGTCTAGAATTTGGCGAGACGCCCCTTGGGGATTCGGACAGGGTTGCTTAGCGGCTGGTGCAGCTCCGCTGGTTAATTTCATTTTCGAGTTACTCGATGAATCCCTTACTTTCTTCCCATCTAGTTCCCATACGGCTTGAAAAATAAAGGAAATTTCCCCTTGCTCGGAGACAGAAACAAGTGACTGTATTGCGGTTAGGCGTACGCAGATATGTCCGCATTTGATCATTCTGAAAGAGAATTTTTAAGAGTAAACAAAATATTTTTTCGGAGCGATCCCTATGTAATCAAAAATTGATTGATTCATTTTTATAGTCGTGGGAAAAAAATTAATATTACAAAAAATAAAGCTACACAGGGACACTAAAATATTTAAATTTGTTATCATTAAAGTCATTAAATCATCGCTAGAAAAGTAATCGAAAAACTACAACCATCCTCAATCAGCAAAGTAAATAACTGAAGCAATTAAAAGTTCTTTATTTTTATTATTTTTCTACAGCAATTTTGTACACCAATATCTGAGATGTACACCCAACGTTTTGTTTAAGTGCTCTTCAGTTATTCTAAAAATAGATTTAACTTTAGATTGAAATAAAAAGACACATGCCGAAGACCCTTTCAAGAATATATAATTCAATTCTAGCAACATGCATGTAGCGGCTCCATTTTACTAAAGTCTTTTTTAAGTTGTACATAAGAACTTGAACCAATAGCGGTCACTTATCACTCAGCAGGCAGTGCTAGTGGCTCTGCGAAAGAAGAAACTGCCACCAGATCAATAGCGGTGAGTAAAACAAAACTTTTGTTTCATTTGAAATTGAATACCAAATAAACTGTCCCTTCTAACCACCCGCATATAATTAAATTAAAAAAAACTAAAGCCAGCATCAGCGCATAATTTTCAAGAGGACGCTGCGACCGTTCAAGCTACTACTAGCCCGCCGTGTGAGTAGTAAATGCAGACATTTTTGGCGCCATATTTGGTTACGTAAAATTTGTTTAAAATTGACATAATAATCGACGAGTACCTTTCTAAAAAATAGTGCAGCATATATCGAACTATTGGGACCGATGCCCAGGGATGCTTTCACATTCCCTAAATGCACAGTTTCATAGCTGTTCTAGCTGTATATGAAGTAGCTTAAACATGAAGAGTAAGTATATTAAGTAGATAATGAAAGACCTTGCAACAAGGCATTTAGGGGATGTAAAATTTAGGGAATGTGAAACGTCTTCTGGATGATCCTGCCGTCCCACCTCGAGGTTAGCGCTAAATTGTGATTAAAAAAATCAAATTCAAGCCTTTACCGATGTAGGCGACTAGCAAAATGATAATCATTCTATGGAGGGGGGGCAGTAAACCGTGGGTGCGAATGTACACTACCAACTGACCAATCGGACACGAGGGAAATAAAACTATGGAGAGGTGTCTGCCGCCGAATGCACACTAGGGCATCGTGTACATTACAGCCCTGCCCCTACACCCAAGCATCCATCTCATCCATAACACCTTTACGGTCCCGTAGGCCCATCTAAATGTATGCCAATAGAAGGCCACGCCTTAATAAAGTGATTTCGCTTTAGACACGTTAGAAAAATTCAATACAAAACAGCTCTCACAGGAGCAAGCGATAGATGTCGCATAAATCCTAAGCCCTAAGCCAATCCTCTCAAATCCTGCGATCCAATAGGCCAAGCCGCTGGCCAGGTCCTCTCTCCATCACCGTTCTTTTACGGGCAATCCGATCACAGAGCAGGGGCAGTTTCAGAGTTCGCTGGCAAGAATTATTCTCCCGCTGCTAATCGCCATTTTGATTGTTTTTTTTAGACAAAAAAGGTATTGAAACAGTCAGTCCGACAGTCAGACATACAGACAGACAGACAGACAGACAGACAGACAGAGAGACGGACAGACAGACAGACAGACAGACAGAGAGGCGGACAGACGGACAGACAGACAGACAGACAGTCAGACAGACAGACAGACAGACAGACAGACAGACAGACAGAAAGACAGACAAATAGACAGGCAGACAGACAGACAGACAGATAGACAGACAGACAGACAGTCAGACAGACAGAGAGACAGACAGACAGAGACAGGCAGACAGACAGACAGACAGACAAATAGACAGGCAGACAGAGAGACGGACAGCCAGGCAGACAGACAGCAATTCAGACAGAGACACACAGATCCACAGACAATTGCAAGTGTTGTGGTCACCCAACACATTTCAGCGGCAGCGGCCATGTCCTCGGCCAGACGGGATCCACCGACAAAACACGATTTAAAAATCGACGCCGAGAAGCAGCAACAGCAGCAGCAGCCGCAGCCGCCCAATTCAACAACACTGGCCGGCGGTCGGAGACGGTCGAGCATCATCGAGATGCTTGTGCAAAACGAGGAGGGCGACGCCGAGGAGGTTGAGATTGACGTGGCAGACACAGAGATTGACGCTCTGCCACCGTTGATTAAAGGTAACAATTGAATAGCGACTAAAAGGTTCATTATTCCTCTGCACTCAACTAGCAGGCTGTCTGTATTGTTTATAACCGACTAGGAATTCCATCTGTATGTCCGCCTGTTCACCTGTTTGTCTGTCTGTCTGTCTGCCAGTCTGTCTTTCTGTCTGTCTGTCTGTTTGTCTGTCTGTCTGTCTGAGTCTGTCTGTCTGTCTATCTGTCTGTCTGTCTGAGTCTGTCTGTCTATCTGTCTGAGTCTGTGTCTGTCCTGTCTGTCTGTCTGTCTGTGTCTGTCTGTCTGTCTGTCTGTCTGTTTGTCTGTCTGTCTGTCTGTCTGTCTGTCTGTCTGTCTCTCTGTCTGTCTTTCTGTGTGCCTGTCTGTCTATCTGTCTGTCTCTCTTTCCTGTCTGTCTGTGTGTCTGTCTCTCTGTCTGCCTACCTGCCTGTATTTCCTTCCTTCTGTCTGCCTGTGTATCCATCCGGCTTTTCAGAATTTTCATCTCCAGTACCTGAATCGCAAAACACAATTATGATAACAATGAAGCATGGGTCCCCATTTATTGAAAAAATCACAAACCGAGTGACTATAGGTTTTACTGACCAACAGAAAAAACCCTTAACTGATCCCGAGGCCAATGAATGTAAATCCCAACTTTATTGTCCTCCGCTATAGTGTATGGCCAGAATAGCTGCGAGCGTGACTAAATCAATGCAAAGCTTGGTTCCGCTTTGAGATATGTTTTATAGAAGGAGAATCTTCTCAACAGTTTTTGCATGGTTAAATCATTAATTTGAAACGAACTCGGGTGCCGAAATGAGTTTAAAGAAAATTTTTAACATATGGCTGTTTAAGTTATTAAAATTAATGAGTGGAATAGCAGAGTGGCACCGTGGGTGAGTGGCACCGTAGGTGAGTGGCACTGTGGGTGAGTGACACTGTGGGTGAGTGGCACTGTGGGTGAGTGGCGCTGTGGGTGAGTGGCACCGTAGGTGAGTGGCACTGTGGGTGAGTGACACTGTGGGTGAGTGGCACTGTGGGTGAGTGACACTGTGGGTGAGCGGCACTGTGGGTGAGCAGCACTGTGGGTGAGTGGCACTGTGAGTGAGTGGCACTGTGGGTGAGTGGCGCTGTGGGTGAGTGGCGCTGTGGGTGAGTGTCACTTTGGGTGAGTGGCACCGTAGGTGAGTGGCACTGTGTGTGAGCGTCACTGTGGGTGAGTGGCGCTGTGGGTGAGTGGCACTGTGGGTGAGCGGCACTGTGGGTGAGTGTCACTGTGGGTGAGTGGCGCTGTGGGTGAGTGGCACTGTGGGTGAGTGTCACTGTGGGTGAGTGGCACTGTGGGTGAGTGTCACTTTGGGTGAGTGGCGCTGTGGGTGAGTGTCACTCTGGGTGAGTGGCGCCGTGGGTGAGTGGCGCTGTGGGTGAGTGGCGTGGGTGAGCGGCACTGTGGGTGATGCGGTAAGTGAGTAGTGCTATCAAAGGCAAACGCTGTGCTTTGTAGATGTTGTAGCTTTTGTTACTTTAAAGTTGTACTCTGACTCTGAAAGTAATCTGGCGTTCTAGGTAGTTCCTCGACGGAAAATTCAATTACGATAAACTAATTAAACGGTGCTTAAGCGACACAGATATAGAGAAGGAAGAAATCCTTTGCAAAGGTTTCTGTGAGAAGCATATTAACAAAGTGTTTAGATCTAGTTAATTTGAATTTGAAAGATTTCATTTGATTACAGAGGACTACAGAAGCTTTTTGCAATATTTCTGATTTAGTTGTGAGTTCAATTAAATTAACCAGTTATTTTCTTTTTTCCATTTCTTATCTACTGAAGACTAGCGCTTAACTGTTACAGAGTGGTTCTTGTCTGTTATAGATTGGCGCTTGTCTATTACAGACTGGCGCTTATCTATTACAGACTGGCGCTCATCTATTACAGACAGGCGCTCATCTATTACAGACTAGCGCTTGTCAATTACAGACAGGCGTTAATCTATTACAGACTAGCGCTTGTCTACTACAGACAGGCGCTGGTCTATTACACACTGGCGCTCATCTATTACAGACTAGCGCTCATCTATTAGACTGGCGCTCATCTATTACAGACTGGCGCTCATCTATTACAGACTGGCGCTCATCTATTACAGACTGGCGCCCAAAGCACAAATACATAATAGCCACAAATCCCACGCCACAAATTCCACCCGCAGGCGGTCAGAAATGCCGTCGCCAATCCATTGCCGATCGCATCATCCGCCGACGCAATTCCGAGGTGGCCGCCGACATCATTCGAATGTCGGCCGCGCACAGGCGCCGAGAATTCGCCCAATTGATCGACGAGCACCGGGCAATAGTGCGGGAGCTGGAGCAGCAGCAGCAGCAATTGAAGAACAAGCCAAGCCAGCGCCCCATGATCTCAACAATTCGAGAGTGCGGCGGTGACAAAGAGAACATGGAGCAGTCCTCCTGAGGCCGACCATTTCAAAGTTGAAAAAACCGTTTGAACAGTCTATTTATAGGCAGTTGATTGATCGGACCCTGTCAGTCCTGACTTGAATGAAACATTCACAATAAAGATAATAAAATAAAACCTAAATTTGTGTTTTAAATACGGAACGCCACGCAAGCAACTGTCTCGATCCCATTAGTCACCATCCCATCCAGCAGTCAGCAGTTTCTGTCTCTCAGCAGGTCCCGCTGCGATGCTGGTCTTGCAGCTGCTGGAGGCGATCCTCTAGTAGGTTGATTTGCTCGGTCAGGGCTGACAGCTGGGTGGGGATTCGGGCGGCACGGGGGATTGTAGATGCGGAGTCGCTTATTAATATTATCTCGCCTACCTTTTCTCTACCCTTCCCCTCCCTTCGTCTCTACCCTTCCCTCCCTTCGTCTCTACCCTTCCCCCTCACCCCGCCTCTCTTCCCTTCCCCTCACGCCGCCTCTCTACCCTTCCCTCTGTCTGTCTACCCTTTCCGTACATTTCATTAGTATCTACCTTTCTCTACTTTCCACTAGTCTCTATAACCCTTAATTTTAATCAAACAGTAGTTTTATAATTTCGTTCACAAAAAAACTTTAAGACGAAATTAGAAACTCACTTTCTTACTCTGCGCCGCTGTACCCGACGAGGATTCAGCCGACCCTGGACCCGATCCCTTCAACAGCTTCGTCAGCTCGTCGCGGCGTTGGTTTTGCTTCGCCAACCGGTTGCGAAGCTGGCGGACAGCCTCATCAGTTTGCACACACTGGGAAATGGGAGATAGAGAGGATGCTGATAGATAGATAGATAGATAGATAGATAGATAGATAGATAGATAGATAGATAGATAGGTGGATAGATAGATAGATAGATAGATAGATAGATAGATAGATAGATAGATAGATAGGTGGATAGATAGATAGATAGATGGATAGATAGATAGATAGATAGATAGACAGATAGATAGATAGATAGATAGGTGGATAGATAGATAGATAGATAGATAGATAGATAGATAGATAGGTGGATAGATAGATAGATAGATAGATAGATAGATAGGTGGATAGATAGATAGATAGATAGATAGGTGGATAGATAGATAGATAGATGGATAGATAGATAGATAGATAGATAGATAGGTGGATAGATAGATAGATAGATGGATAGATAGATAGATAGATAGATAGATAGATAGGTGGATAGATAGATAGATAGATAGATAGATAGATAGATAGATAGATGGATAGTTAGATAGATAGATAGATAGATAGATAGATAGATAGATAGATAGATAGATAGGTGGATAGATAGATAGATAGATGGATAGATAGATAGATAGATAGATAGATAGATGGATAGATAGATAGATAGATAGATAGATAGATAGATAGATGGATAGTTAGATAGATAGATAGATAGATAGATAGATAGGTGGATAGATAGATAGATAGATAGATAGATAGATAGATAGATAGATGGATAGTTAGATAGACAGATAGATAGATAGATAGATAGATAGATAGATAGATAGATAGATAGATAGATAGATAGATAAATAGATAGATAGATAGATAGATAGATAGATAGATGGATAGTTAGATAGATAGATAGATAGATAGATAGATAGATAGATGGATAGATAGATAGATAGATAGATAGATAGATAGATAGATAGATAGATAGATGGATAGATAGTTAAGCTGCCAATCAGTCTCTGAGGCCTGCCTGTCTTTCTGTCTGCCAATCTGTCAGCTTTTGTATCCTTTCCACAAACAGACGGGTCTATCTTCTCCCCAGATGAAGGTCAGCTTCCAGCTCAATCCATCGCCATCCGCATCAGCACACAGTGCCATCAACATCTAAAACATATCCAGATGCAAGGCCAGAAGCAGCCGTATACAATCTGATACAGTTAAAGAAACAGAGGACGCACGCTGAGTCACTGCATCTCGAGTCAATAAACAATCAGATAGAAGAGTAAAGGCTAAATCATTTAGACAGATAAACAACTGGCTATCTCTCAGTAAATAAGGGAGATTTTCTACCCTCTCCATCAAGTAACTCGCTTAGTTGTAGCAGGCGACAGTTTAAATAGGAAATTATCTAAATTCAATTACACGTCCGGAATTCTTACTGGCCCAGTCGAGTGACAGACAGACAGACCGTGGAGAAGCTACGCACAAGGAGCGGACAGTAAGTAACTAACTAACTAACTTAGGCGGCGGAACGGGCTACTCTGGTCAAGATTCCCTTAGATACACTCGAGTACAAAAGGAAGTTTCCCTGTTAGTTTCTTTCGCACTTTTACGAGGAGAAGTTCTAATGATCAGTCACGTAATTATGTGGCGCAGCGGAGGGAAGGCCAGATAGGCTTGCTATTGGAGTTCTTGCAACACAGACACAGTCTGCAGTTCGTCGCAGTCTGCACACAGATAGATAGATAGATAGATAGATAGATAGATAGATAGATAGATAGATAGATAGATAGATACATAGATGAACAGATAGTTAGATATAGGTAGGTAGATAGATAGATAGATAATAATAATAATAATAATAATTGATTACACCTGTCCCAATCGGGCCAGATGTGCAGCCAACAGCACAGCCGCAGCTATTGCACGGCGCTTCTGAAGACTGCGTACAGCTGTTCAGTCCATGGACTGGGGGGACGCCACACCCACCTCAATTACCCCAGCTGATGCTGGTACCCATTTAACAGCTGGGTGAACTGAAGCAATGCAGAGTTAAGTGTCTTGCTAAAGGACACAAATTATACCAGTGGAGTCGGGAATCGAACCCCCGACCTTCAAGTCGTGAGTCCGACGCTCTAACCACTAGGCTACAACCCCTCATAGATAGATAGATAGACTTAGGTCACAGTCAGAAAATCAAAAAGTCAGGAACTCACTGCTTTAGGAGCAGCAAAGTGCAGTCCGGGACAGAGTTCCAGACGCAGCAAGTCGTCGCCAACTTCACTGTCAGAAGAAACGGTTTGACAGCGAGTTTTACCGAGCTGAGAGATCATCCGGCTGTACAAGGTGGCGTCGATTGGACACTGGGTCGGATTGTACAGCAGGAGGCCTGCGGGTTGGGGTCGGACAGGTGGCTGGAATTGATGGAGAGGGACTGTGAAATAGGCAGATAGAGAGACAGATACAGACCTCAGACTGACTGGCAGCTTTACTGTCAATCTATCTATCTATCTATCTATCTATCTATCTATCTATCTATCTATCTATCTATCTATATAACTATCTATCTATTTATCTATCTATCTATCTATCTATCTATCTATCTCTCTGTCTATCTATCTGTGTGTCTATCTATCTATCTATCTATCTATCTATCTATCTATGTATCTATCTATCTATCTATCTATCTATCTATATAACTATCTATCTATCTAACTATCTATCTATATATCTCTCTATCTATCTCTCTGTCTATCTATCTGTGTGTCTATCTATCTATCTATCTATCTATCTATCTATCTATCTATCTATCTATCTATCTATCTATCTATCTATCTATCTATATAACTATCTATCTATCTATCTATCTATCTATCTATCTATCTCTCTGTCTATCTCTCTGTCTATCTATCTGTGTGTCTATCTATCTATCTATCTATCTATCTATCTATCTATCTATCTATCTATCTATATAACTATCTATCTATATAACTATCTATCTATCTAACTATCTATCTATCTCTCTGTCTATCTATCTGTGTGTCTATCTATCTATCTATCTATCTATCTATCTATCTATCTATCTAACTATCTATCTATCTATGCATCTAACTATCTATTTATCTAATAGATGTTAGATAAATGCTAAAAAATGATACATCAGAGTTTTTTTACAGGTAAATTCAAGGAACATCTAATACATTTGCTACTGGGATCTAAACGGGGATACATCACAAAGCTTCACAAAGCGCACTCAAACCCAGCAGCCTCAATTCAGCCATAGACAGTCGAATTGTGACTTAGAAACGGCAAGCTCGAAGCAAAAAAGGCAACCACGGAACCCGCATTGCGAATCGCGGGCAATCAATTCAAATCAGCATATTATTATTTTGCTTAGGCAAGGAACAACAAAAACATGGCGGCGCCACCACCTCAACCGGCGGGCGCGGCGCCTCCAGCGGGGGCGTCGTCGGCTCCCCCGGCGGACAGCGGCAACGCCCAACGATTCCCGGATCTGATGCTGAAACTGCGCGGCCACCGGAACACGGACATCCGCGATGGCAAATGCCGGATTGTCTACCGTTCCGAGTTGGATCCGCGCTGGCCTGAGCCGCAAGTTATCGACGAATCGGTGGTGATCGATCGGAACCGACTGGAATCGGTCAACCTGCAGCGGATTAATCCCGACATCAAAGAGCGAACGCACGTCAAGTGCATCTGCGCCCGGGTGCTGAACCTACGCGATGATTGGTACGCTCACCTATACGACGGTACAATAATTTGCAACGCCTGCGCCAGGTGCTTCCGCTGCAGAACCCTGTGCTTCACGTCCGGTCGGAAGCTGAACAGCATCGACGGATTCGTTCTGTGCAACACCTGCATGCTCAGCTACGGCCGCTACAAAGAGCCCAAGATTCGAATCAGACTGCAGCCGCTGCCCAAATCTCTGGGCGACATGGAGACTGAGATGGCTAAGCAGCAGGCGCAGGAGGCGCCAACGCGGGAAGCGCCAACAACGGAGAGCGCCGATACTAACAATGGCAATAATAGCAACGGGTTAGTGAAGATGCCTGATCTCATATTCTTCTGCTGTAAGCATGACCTCAACTGGCCTGGGCCTTTGACAACCGGCTGGGGCAACACCCGGTCCTTTATTGCCCCGTTCTTCACTCCAAATTGAGGACTTATATAGGGAGACAATGAAGTTTGACAAGAATGCTGTAAGATTGAGGATTTCAAGACACTGCGGAGTCCCCAATTGGGGATTTCAAGACACTGCGGAGTCCCCAATTGGGGATTTCAAGACACGGCGGAGTCCCCAATTGAGGATTTCAAGACACAAGCGAAGTCCCAAATTGAGGATTTCAAGACACTGCGGAGTCCCCAATTAGGGATTTCAAGACACTGCGGAGTCCCCAATTGAGGACTTAAAGACACAAGCGGAATTGGGGAATTGAGTCCCCAATTGTGGATTTTAAGACACGGCGGAGTCCTCAATTGGGGATTTCAAGACACAAGCGGAGTCCCAAATTGAGGATTTCAAGACACTGCGGAGTCCCCAATTGGGGATTTCAAGACACAGAAAAGCTCTCACTAAGGATATTTTAGGCACAAAGTAATCCATACTTAAACACTTTAAGACACATCTGAGTCCCGATTTGGGGAATCTAGGACTCATAAAGAATCATCCCCCCGCGCTCCGTCCAGAGCCGCGGCGGCAGCGGACGCTGGCGAAGGCGGCTTCGTCCAAGAAGTCCTAACCGAGCCGCGATTTCGCGACGAAGGCCGCCGGCCGCTGCGCCAAATCCTGTACCCGGACCCGCGCAAGCCGAACGAAAACCGGCCTGACTACCGGTTTGAGCCGCCGCCCTACCTGGCCGTTGATCGCAACGCCGGACCGCAGGCGTGCCCGCAGTGCCAGCAGCAGGCGCTCAGCCAGGCCCTGGTGGTACCAGGCGTAGCCAGGGTCTATCACGAACGGGCCTTCCAGTGCGCCGCCTGCCGGAAGCCGATGTTTGCCGGCTACCAGCTGCCTTTCATCCAGTTTGAAAGCTGCAGCTGCCCGACGAAGCCCATCGTCTGGTGCACGAAGGTGGCCTGCCAGCGGGCCAGACTGCTGCACCACGCCGAGGCCAACTGCAAGCTGGAGCCGCTGCATCCGGGAGGCCGTCCGAAACGCGACGTGCCGGGCATGCTGCCGCGGTTCGACCCCAAGGACATCAAGAAGTACGAGAGGAAACGGCCTGGCTAGGAAAGCAAACAAAAGAAAAACTCGAACGAAAATATTTTTTCCCTGTCTTCGCCGAAATAAAGCGATCCATTGGATTTCATTTGTACTTTTGCTTGGTCTTGCTTGACGAAAGAAGACGAAGCGAGAGCTTATTTAGATTTGATTTTGAAACAAACAATGGCTATTCTTTCGTGTCCCTAAATTCCTGGAAAAAAAGCAAATGGCACAGACTAGCAATCCAGCATACTCAGTGACAAAGACTAGCAATCCAGCCTACTCAGTGACAAAGACTAGCAATCCAGCCTACTCAGTGACACAGACTAGCAATCCAGCCTACTCAGTGACACAGACTAGCAATCCAGCCTACTCAGTGACACAGACTAGCAATCCAGCCTACTCAGTGACACAGACTAGCAATCCAGCCTACTCAGTGACACAGACTAGCAATCCAGCCTACTCAGTGACACAGACTAGCAATCCAGCCTACTCAGTGACAAAGACAAGCAATCCAGCCTACTCAGTGACACAGACTAGCAATCCAGCCTACTCAGTGACACAGACTAGCAATCCAGCCTACTCAGTGACACAGACTAGCAATCCAGCCTACTCAGTGACACAGACTAGCAATCCAGCCTACTCAGTGACACAGACTAGCAATCCAGCCTACTCAGTGGCACAGATTAGCAATCCAGCCTACTCAGTGACACAGACTAGCAATCCAGCCTACTCAGTGACAAAGACAGGCAATCCAGCCTACTCAGTGACACAGACTAGCAATCCAGCCTACTCAGTGACAAAGACAGGCAATCCAGCCTACTCAGTGACACAGACTAGCAATCCAGCCTACTCAGTGACACAGACTAGCAATCCAGCCTACTCAGTGGCACAGACTAGCAATCCAGCCTACTCAGTGACGCAGACTGGCAATCCAGCCTACTCAGTGACGCAGACTAGCAATCCAGCCTACTCAGTGACGCAGACTAGCAATCCAGCCTACTCAGTGGCACAGACTAGCAATCCAGCCTACTCAGTGGCACAGACTAGCAATCCAGCCTACTCAGTGACGCAGACTGGCAATCCAGCCTACTCAGTGGCACAGCCTAGCAATCCAGCCTACTCAGTGGCACAGACTAGCAATCCAGCCTACTCAGTGGCACAGACTAGCAATCCAGCCTACTCAGTGACACAGACTGGCAATCCAGCCTACTCAGTGACGCAGACTGGCAATCCAGCCTACTCAGTGGCACAGACTGGCAATCCAGCCTACTCAGTGGCACAGACTAGCAATCCAGCCTACTCAGTGACACAGACTAGCAATCCAGCCTACTCAGTGACGCAGACTAGCAATCCAGCCTACTCAGTGGCACAGACTAGCAATCCAGCCTACTCAGTGACACAGACTAGCAATCCAGCCTACTCAGTGGCACAGACTAGCAATCCAGCCTACTCAGTGGCACAGACTAGCAATCCAGCCTCCTCAGTGACACAGACTAGCAATCCTCACATTGGTCGGCAGGCGTCGGCCTCAGCAAGTTGCGCCAGTCGCGGAACCTGGCCAGCAGGTCGAGCACAAAGCTGGCGACTTGCTCGCAGCCCGGGTTGCGCCATCTGCTAATCAGTCGTCGCGTCGCCGACTCATCGGTTGCCAATGACAACGACGCCTCGTCTTTGGCGTGCGCGGCCAACCAGAGCAGTTGGCAGACGTGCGGGCAGAACGGAGCGAGACGGGTCAGGAAGGTCAGGCTGGTCAGACAGGCGACCCGAAGCGAGGCCTGATTGGTCAGCGGCGACTTCAAACACTCCAGACCGACGTCGCAGAAGTCGGCAAGCCAGAATTCGCGCAGCCGATTGGCCGCCTCCTGAAGCTGGAGGCTGTCCGACGACAAGCTGGCGTCGCAGTTGTCCACCAGGGAGACCAGGCGGCTCAGCAGCCAGGTGTCCACCTATGGGGAAGGTGGGGTAGATGTAGATGAGACAGGGTGAACTTTTATCGCAGCGGCATTTTGAATGACTTTAAAGCTTGCGTTACACGGCGCTTAAGCAATCCATTCTGATCCTTCTACACCTTTAATGAATAGATTAGCAATCCAATCTGCTCTTTCACCCATGATGGATAGATTAGCAATCCATTCTGTTCTTTCACACTTGATAAATAGATTAGCAATCCATTCTGTTCCTTCATCAATGATGGATAGATTATCAATCCATTCTGTTCCTTCATCCATGATGGATAGATTAGCAATCCGTTCTGTTCCTTCATCCAAGATGGATAGATTAACAATGAATTCTGTTCCTTCATCTGTGATGGATAGATTAGAAATCCATTCTGTTCTTTCACCCATGATGGATAGATTAGCAATACATTCTGTTCTTTCACACTTGATAAATAGATTAGCAATCCATTCTGTTCTTTCACACTTGATAAATAGATTAGCAATCCATTCTGATCCTTCTACACCTTTCATGGATAGATTAGCAATCCAATCTGCTCTTTCACCCTTGATGCACAGATGAGCTATGTGATAAATAGATTAGCAATCCATTCTGTCCTTTTACCCTTGATAAATAGATTAGCAGTCTATTCTGTTCTTTCATCTATGATGGATAGATTAGCAATCCATTCTGTTCTTTCATCTATGATGGATAGATTAGCAATCCATTCTGTTTCTTCATTTGTGATGGATAGATTAGCAATCCATTCTGTTCCTTTATCTATGATGGATAGATTAGCAATACATTCTGTTTCTTTATCTTTGATGGATAGATTAGCAATCCATTCTGTTACTTTATCTATGAAGGATAGATTAGCAATTCATTCTGATAGTTTATCTGTGATGGATAGATTAGCAATCCATTCTGTTTCTTCACACATGATGGATAGATTAGCAATCCATTCTGTTTCTTCATTCATGATGGATAGATTAGCAATCCATTCTGTTCTTTCATCTATGATGGATAGATTAGCAATCCATTCTGTTTCTTCATTTGTGATGGATAGATTAGCAATCCATTCTGTTCCTTTATCTATGATGGATAGATTAGCAATACATTCTGTTTCTTTATCTTTGATGGATAGATTAGCAATCCATTCTGTTACTTTATCTATGAAGGATAGATTAGCAATTCATTCTGATAGTTTATCTGTGATGGATAGATTAGCAATCCATTCTGTTTCTTCACACATGATGGATAGATTAGCAATCCATTCTGTTCTTTCATCTATGATGGATAGATTAGCAATCCATTCTGTTTCTTCATTTGTGATGGATAGATTAGCAATCCATTCTGTTCCTTTATCTATGATGGATAGATTAGCAATACATTCTGTTTCTTTATCTTTGATGGATAGATTAGCAATCCATTCTGTTACTTTATCTATGAAGGATAGATTAGCAATTCATTCTGATAGTTTATCTGTGATGGATAGATTAGCAATCCATTCTGTTTCTTCACACATGATGGATAGATTAGCAATCCATTCTGTTTCTTCATTCATGATGGATAGATTAGCAATCCATTCTGTTCTTTCATCTATGATGGATAGATTAGCAATCCATTCTGTTTCTTCATTTGTGATGGATAGATTAGCAATCCATTCTGTTCCTTTATCTATGATGGATAGATTAGCAATACATTCTGTTTCTTTATCTTTGATGGATAGATTAGCAATCTATTCTGTTACTTTATCTATGAAGGATAGATTAGCAATTCATTCTGATAGTTTATCTGTGATGGATAGATTAGCAATCCATTCTGTTTCTTCACACATGATGGATAGATTAGCAATCCATTCTGTTTCTTCATTCATGATGGATAGATTAGCAATCCATTCTGTTCTTTCATCTATGATGGATAGATTAGCAATCCATTCTGTTTCTTCATTTGTGATGGATAGATTAGCAATCCATTCTGTTCCTTTATCTATGATGGATAGATTAGCAATACATTCTGTTTCTTTATCTTTGATGGATAGATTAGCAATCTATTCTGTTACTTTATCTATGAAGGATAGATTAGCAATTCATTCTGATAGTTTATCTGTGATGGATAGATTAGCAATCCATTCTGTTCCTTTATCTATGATGGATAGATTAGCAATACATTCTGTTTCTTTATCTTTGATGGATAGATTAGCAATCCATTCTGTTACTTTATCTATGAAGGATAGATTAGCAATTCATTCTGATAGTTTATCTGTGATGGATAGATTAGCAATCCATTCTGTTTCTTCACACATGATGGATAGATTAGCAATCAATTCCGTTACTGCACATTAACCTATTTTCAATCCACGAAGGCAATTTTTTATGACTTTTTCAGGGCTACTCGTGGCCGCTTAAAGTGAAGCGAATAGCTGATTTAAAAAATCAGAATCCGTCACGGTTCAATAAAAAACGAAATTGAAAAAAATAAATTACACACAGCGTTCTCACAATAAGTGGGAATGAAATAATTCTTATTAAAAAAATCCTAGGAAATCAGTTTAACTGAGAGCCCAAAACGCTACTGTGTGCCTGAATTCTCGCTGATAAAAAATCCATTAAAAATGTAGAATGTAAATAACTGCATTAAAAGCAATGTGAAACTGCTACGCTAGCAAAGTAAAATTTTGCCCTTAAAATACTTCTTAATTTTGCGCATGGAAATACCACAAAAAGCATTTTCCGCTGCATATTCTATGAAAGGTAATCAACTATGTGTCAAATTTAGCTTACCTTGACTAATATATCTACGAGTACTCTAAATTTCAAAGTCTATAGTTTACTCTCAGCGTGCACCATAAAAAGCAATAACGTAACTTTAAAATTAAATTAAATTTAGACACTCGACCTTTCGATCAGATGTACAGCCCACGGCACAGCCGCAGCTAGTTGCGCGGTGCATCCGAGTGCTGTGTACAGCTGTTCAGCCTGACGGGCTGGAGGGGCCGCAATTCACCCACACTAAATTTACACAGCTCAAACTGGTACCCAATCTCAGCTGGGTGGACTGGAGCAATGCGGGATTAAGTGCCTTGCTCAAGGGCACAAATTGTCTCTTAGAGCCGGGACCCACGACCTTCACGTCATGACAAAGGCGCCCTAGCCACTAGGCTACAACTCCTCTACAAAGCAATCATCAAAGACACCCTCCCCAACTCCACTATGAGCCAATCATTAACCACACACACCCTCCCCAACTCCACTCTCAGCCAACCATCAAAGACACACAAACCCTCCCCAACTCCACTCTCAGCCAATCATCAAAGACACACACACCCTGCCCAACTCCACTCTCAGCCAATCATCAAAACACACCCTCCCCAACTCCACTCTGAGCCAA
This sequence comes from Macrostomum cliftonense, assembly GCA_950096795.1. Classification (NCBI taxonomy): domain Eukaryota; kingdom Metazoa; phylum Platyhelminthes; family Macrostomidae; genus Macrostomum; species Macrostomum cliftonense. Next base: position 1,805,808 of record CATNEM010000090.1, on the reverse strand, counting down.
TCATCAAAACACACACACCCTCCCCAACTCCACTCTCAGCCAATCACCAAACACACACCCTCCCCAACTTCACTCTCAGCCAATCACCAAACACACACACCCTCCCCAATTCCACTCTCAGCCAATCACCAAACACACACCCTCCCCAACTCCACTCTCAGCCAATCACTAAACACACACACTCTCCCCAACTTCACTCTGAGCAAATCACCAAACACACACACTCTCCCCAACTTCACTCTGAGCAAATCACCAAACACACACCCTCCCCAACTCCACTCTCAGCCAATCACCAAACACACACACCCTCCTCAACTTCACTCTGAGCCAATCACCAAACACACACCTTAACTCCACTCTCAGCCAATCACCAAACACACACCTTAACTCTACTCTCAGCCAATCACCAAACACACACCTTAACTCTACTCTCAGCCAATCACCAAACACACACACCCTCCCTAACTCCACTCTCAGCCAATCACCAAACACACACACCCTCCCTAACTCCACTCTTAGCCAATCACCAAACACACACACCCTCCCCAACTCCACTCTTAGCCAATCACCAAACACACACCTTAACTGCACTCCCAGTTAATCACTAAACACACACCCTCCCCAACGCCACTCTCAGCCAATCACCAAACACACACACCCTCCCCAACTCCACTCTTAGCCAATCACCAAACACACACCTTAACTCCACTCCCAGTTAATCACTAAACACACACCCTCCCCAACTCCACTCTCAGCCAATCACCAAACACACACCCTTCCCAATTCCACTCCCAGTTAATCACTAAACACACACCCTCCCTAATTCCAATTTCACCAATTATATAAGACACACTTCCGCTCTAGTCTTAGCCAGTCAAAATCAGGCTTACCCCCACCCCAAACCCCGACCAATCAGAGCAAACCAGTCCAGTTCTAACCTTGTCCAGCTGATCCGCCGACGTTTCAATCTCGTCCAGCAAGCTTCCCGGATCGCACCGACCGAGCAGGCCAGCCTGGCTGAGCCGCGGCCTCAAATACCGATGCGACTGCCACAGCTTGTTAATTAGACGCGAACAGGTGTCAATCAGCTGAGGATCGAAGGCCACCTGATCCAGCTGGAACCGATGGCTGCACAGGGCCAATCGCAACGCGTCCGGCCCGCCGCGTTCAATCAGGCTAACGGGTTCGATCACGTTGCCCCGGCTCTTGCTCATCTTGCGGCCCTGAGAGTCGCACACCAGGCCGTTGAGCAGCACGCTGCGGAAAGGCAGACGGCCGTCAGTCAACTGCTGGGTGAGCATGACCATCCTGGCCGCCCAGAAGAACAAAATATCGTGCCCCGTTTCCAGCAGGCTCAGAGGCAATTTCGCCGGGTCTGGGGGATCCCGTTGGGGCCAGCCGGCCAGGGACAGCGGCAGCAGGCCGGAGGAGAACCAGGTGTCGAGAACGTCCGGATCGCGACGTAGCGTCGTCAACTTGCCGACGCTGTTGCCGAACTTTTTGGCGGCCAGCCGTTGCGCTTCGGCGTCTGAACGAGCGGCTAGCCAGCCAAGACTGGCGCCGTTGGAGTCCAGCATCTGACATGTTTGATTGACAGGTGAATGATAGAATGAATGCTAAGCATTGCACTGAAGAGGGAGAAATGATAAGTATCTGATAGGAATAAACAAACGGAACACTGACAAACACTGACTGACAAACAAACGGAATACCCGAATACTGAAGCACTTCCCAATGCTTACATATTCGAATACTCAACTAACCGATTACAAGAATAACGAAACGACAAAACATACGAATACTCAAGTACCCGAATACTGGAGTACTCAAATACCCGAATACCCGAGTATTTAAATAGATGAATGCCCGAGTACCTAAATACCCGAATACCCGAGTACCTAAATACCCGAATACCCGAGTACCTGAATACCCGAATACCCGAGTACCTAAATACCCGAATACCCCAGTACCTAAATACCTGAATACCCGAGTACCTGAATACCCGAATACCCGAGTACCTAAATACCCGAATACCCGAGTACCTAAATACCCGAATACCCGAGTACCTAAATACCTGAATACCCGAGTACCTAAATACCTGAATACCCAAGTACCTGAATACTCAAATACCTGAATGCCCCAGTACCAAAATACGAGTAGCAAGCTACCCAAGTTTCTACAACAATACCTTAATACTCGAGTAAACAAACACTGAAAAGCCGAATTAAAAAAATACCCGAGCAACCGACAGTCCAGACGCGGCGCTCACCTCATAGGCGGGCACCCGGTGGCCCCACCAGATCTGCCTGGAGACGCACCAGTCCCCGGTGCGCCGCATCCACTCCAGCCAGTTGGCCGCGTAGCCCTCCGGCTGGATAGTCAGCTGGCCGGAGCGGACCGCCTCGCTGGCCAAAGCCGCCGGCGACGACGTCGATTCAGCGTTTGATGACGACTTGGATGAACAGCGGACAAACCATTGGCTTTTCAATAGCTGTTCGACTATGTCGCCGCTCCGGCTGCAGACTGGCAGGGTCATCTGGTTGCGGTTGGGGATGCTTGGTTTAATATTGCAAGTGGCGCTGGTTTTCTGGCTGGCAAAGAATTTAGTATTTTAAAGTGGCGCAGTTATTATGGAAGTAGCGCCATTATTTGAAAAGTGAGGCCATTATTTAAAAAATTGACGCAATTATTCAAAAAGTGGCGCCATTATTTAGAAAGTGGGGCGTATTTAGAAATTAGCGTCATTATTTAGAAATTAGCGCCATTATTTGGAAATTGGCGCCATTATTTAGAAATTAGCGCCATTATTTAGAAATTAGCGCCATTATTTGGAAATTGGCGCCATTATTTAGAAATTAGCGCCATTATTTAGAAATTAGCGCCATTATTTGGAAATTGGCGCCATTATTAGGAAAGTGGCGCCATTATTTAGAAAGCGGGGCCATCATTTGGAAAGTGGCGCTACTATTAGGAAAGTGGCGCCATTATTTAGAAAGCGTGGCCATCATTTGGAAAGTGGCGCTACTATTAGGAAAGTGGCGCCATTATTTGGAAAGTGGCGCCATTATTTGGAAATTAGCGCTACTATTAGGGAAGTGGCGCCATTATTTGGAAAGTAGCACTACTTTTAGGAAAGTGGCGCCATTATTTGGAAAGTGTGTCAATTATTTGGAAAGTGTGTCAATTATCTGGAAAGTGGCACCATTATATGGAAAGTGGCACCATTATATGGAAAGTGGCGCCATTATTCGAAAAGTGGCGCCATTATTTGGAAAGTAGCGCTACTATTAGGGAAGTGGCGCCATTATTTAGAAAGTGGGACCATTATTTAAAAGTGACGCTATTATTTGGAAAGTGGCGCCATGAAAATCGGCGCAACAACAAACAGGTCAAAGCGACTCACCGCGTGCGCCTCGGCGCCCCGATACAAGCCGAGCTCAGCCAATCGCTCAATTATTCGATCGCGAGCTTCGAACCGGGGCAGCCCGACCAAGTTGTCGGGTGCGCCGCAGGCGTCGCCAATGACGCCAGCCTCGGTGAACACGGAGATTGACGACGCCGGCGTCGACTGGGCGGCGGCGATGTCGAAGTCGGGCCGACTGTGGGCCGGCGTCAGTTTCACGGCGCCGGTGCCGAAGCCGGGATCCACCGAGGCGTGACCGACGATGGGCAGCAGGCGGCCGGATGTCGACAGGGGATGCCGAAGTTGGCGCCGGCCGATCAGCGACGAGTAGCGCGGATCGTCGGGGTGCACGGCGACAGCCGTGTCGCCAAGCATCGTCTCCGGTCGGGTCGTGGCAACAACGATGCCGTCTTCTTGGCCGCCACTGTCGGTAGGGCCGTCGGCGAAGGGATACAGAAACCGGTGCAGCCGGCCGAACTCTACGGGACTCGCGTGCCCGGGCACCGATAGCCGGGTTGGACCGGGGATTTCCCGGCTGTCCACCTGGGAAAGAGATGGGGGTGACGGTTAGGGTGGGTGACTGTTGGGGTGGGTGACTTTTTGAGGTGGGTGACTATTGGGGGTGGGTGACTGTTGGGGGTGGGTGACTATTGGGGTGGCTGACTGTTGGGGTGGGTGACTGTTGCGGTGGGTGACTATTGGGTGGGTGTCGGTTGGGGTGGGTGACTGTTGGGGTGGGTGAATCTTGGGGTGGGTGAATCTTGGGGTGGGTGAATCTTGGGGTCGCTGACAGTTGGGGTGGGTGACTGTTTGGGTGGGTAACTATTGGGGTGGGTGACTTTTGGGGTGGTTGACTGTTGGGGTGGGTGACGGAAGTGTTGGGTGACGATAGTGTTGGGTGACGGTAGTGTTTGGTGACGGTTGGGGTGGGTGACTGTTGTGTTGGGTGACTGTTGGGGTGCGTGGCTGTTGGGGTGGGTGAACATTTTGGTGGGTAGTTTCTAATGCGGATAATTGCTGAGAAAAAACTGTTAGATTCCTGATTAGGATGAATATGGTAAAATACTCAAATATAAAAGGGTATGCAGTCAAAATGATGCAATTATCAGGGCCGACGGGAACCCAGAGGAAAGCTGAGCAACATCTGATCGAGGAATTTGCATAGAGAAAGGTACAAAAATGTATTGAAAAAATCTGACTAGAATTGGGTTATTTAAAATCCCTTTTTGTAGCCTCTCTGTCTCATTTTTATCGCTAAAAGACACCTAGCACTCAGGACCGCAATAGCTAATAAATTGTGCCTTAGCTTTTAAAAAAAGATAATGGTTTTCAGAGCGGGTTTAAGCACGGCTGCGCGCAGACAAAAGAGACGCAGTTGAAAATTGGCAGATAATGGCGAATATTGAATAAAAGGTTTATTTTGCTAGCATAATGCATTTGAAGCACTGGAAAATGACCTCTATATCAATTTACCGATTATAGGAGAGCTGTACCGACCATCTGGATCACGGATGGAGAGGAAGAGTGACAAAGATGAGGAATTGAGACTGACAGAATGGGGATCAGGAAATGAGTGACAGAATGGGGATCAGGAAATGAGAGTGACAGAGGGGGAAGAGAAAATGAGTGACAGAGTGGGAATGAGAAAATAAGAGTGACAGAATGGGGATCAGGAAATGAGAGTGACAGAATGGGGATTTGGAGATGAGTGACAGAACGGGGATAAGGAAATGAGAGTGAGCGCTCACTTCAATATCGGAGATGGCGGACTGCAGAGCGCAGGACCAGTTCACCAGCTGCTGTGACCGGTAGATCATGTCCCGCTCATAGAGTCGAACAAAAGCTTCCGTCACGGCGCTCGAATGCCTCTGCAATTATAGTTTTAATTAAAATATTTGCAATTCTTTAAACTTACTACTTGATCTGGAAGTGAACTTTAAGTAGTAATATAGAGTTTTTAATATGATTATCATCATATTATTGAGGCCATACCTCGCTGAGGGTGAAAAATTCCTGATTCCAGTCAACGGATAGGCCGAGTGATTGCATCTGGCGCCGAATTTCTGACCGCTTCCTGGAGGATTGAAGGCGCAGTTATATTTCCCTTTATCTTCCCATAGGGTTTATCTCCCCTCTCCTTCCCATAGGGTTTTATCCCCTCTCCTTCCCATTGGTAGCAATACCCCCAGCACCCATCACTCACTGATCCGCCCACTTGGCGGTCTCTTCAACAAATTTCTCCCGTCCAATCTGGTGCCTGCTGAGCCCGAGCTCCTTAGCCAGCTTCTTCTCCATCAACACCTGGGTGGCGATGCCGGCGTGGTCGAAGCCCGGCAGCCAGACCGCCGGACAGCCGTTAGCGCGGCGCCAGCGAACCAGCACGTCCTGAATGACGAAGGCCAGGGCGTGGCCCATGTGCAGCACGCCGGTCACGTTCGGCGGCGGCAGCATCAGAACGAATGGCGGACCCTGCACGGTTGGGGATGTGATGTACAGTCTAAGGGCTGTACACAGCTACTCAGTTCTGACGGGGTAGCACCCAATCTCAGTTGCTTTGCTTTATTACTGAGCGCTTTCACAACATCGAAATTTCGTAACACCGAAACTTCACAGCGCCGAAAAGCGAAAAGCCATTTTAAGCTCTGGCTATAATTTTCAGTGTTGTGAAGTTTCGGTGTTGTGAAGTTTCGGTGTGGTGAAGTTTCGGTGTTGTGAAGTTTCGGTGTGGTGAAGTTTCGGTGTGGTGAAGTTTCGGTGTGGTGAAGTTTCGGTGTTGTGAAGTTTCGGTGGTGAAGTTTCGGTGTTGTGAAGTTTCGGTGTTGTGAAGTTTCAGGGTTGTGAAGTTTCGGTGTTGTGAAGTTTCGGTTATGAACTCTGGGTGTTATGAAAAAAATTGCTTTCGGCGTTGTGAAACCCCCCCCCCCGCAAAAAATCGTCTCCTAAAAATGGGAATCGAACCCGTGACCTTCCGATAAAAAATTTGACGCCTCAAAAACCTCGAAGCCTCGATGAAGGCGAAAGCACTCTTGAACCTGACGTTGGTTCAAATTCGAAATTTTATATTGATTTAATCAGCCTTTTCTCGTCGACTTTAAATAATTATTACACAACATATCGGAAATTAATCGAGTTAAATGCAAACTTCCCCTCATTACAGATCTGCCAATCAAGTTGACTATTGCATAACGATTTTGCGAAAAAAATATGAATTTTTCTGGGGGGTAATTTTACACCATAGTAGGTGACCGCTCTGCTCTTTTGACAAGATTTATTTTCCAACTAAGCTAGGATAGGGGTTAAGCAAACAACGGTGTTCGTTTGAGTGTGGAGGCGGTAGAGAGAAAAGAAAAAAAAACAGAACTAAAGAATTGAGAGCGAGAGAGAGAGAGGGCGGAGCACCTAGGCCTCTCGCCCCAGCGAACCCCCTGACTGACTCATTCCCGAACCAAATGCTTGACCTTGGTTTCTCGTTTACATAAACTTGAATAAATTACACAAATTCAATAACTTGGTCATGCTGGCATAATCTATTAATTTATTTCCTCTTTTAGTTACGCAATAATCTTTTCTTCAGGAATCTTCATCTAAATAACGAGCTACAAAAAATTGATCTAGTAATTAGAATAGTGCGGCATGTATTTTTGCAGGCATGTTGTCGGTAGCACACATACTACTAATCTAATAAGTAGTTAGATATTGCACAGAACCAAGTTTAGGCTAATAATATATAATAATTCGTTGAGCGAGCAGTCAATCAATAAAAAAATGTTACAATGATAAGAACAAGGCCAATAACTAACCATTTTTGGGATCATTGAAAGACAAATATTTACTTATGAGAGGCACTTAATTTGTGGATAAATTGCGGCTTACCCTATAGATAGTCCAATAGCAGGCTCATCAAATACACATGACATGTAAGATTGGCAATATCAACGAGCACTCAACAGATCAGGGAGCTGCACATGTACAAACGCGTCCATCTATTGCTTTGTAAAAAAAACTTGAGAAAAATTTACAAAATAAACAACTTCATGCAAAAAGTTGAACGTAAATTATAAGCCGATATGTATCGATATGATACAAAGAAGCAGCGCAAAGAACGTAGATTGGAAGTGACTAGGACAGGGGAGGCACTGTTTTAAACAAATTTATCGTCTTGGCGGAAGCGCCGGCTTGCCGTCGGCACCGACGTTGCCGCCAGCTGCCAGTGTCAGCGCCGACGACTTAGTCGGATACGAGCTGCTGAGGGTGCCGAAGCTCCTGCCGCCACCGCTGCCGCCGGTAGAGTCGCTACGACTGCCGCCGCCGCCGCTGCCTCCACCGCCAGCGAATAGCCGCTTCATCTTGTTACGAAACCCGTCAAGGAGGCCGCCGCCGCTGCCGCCTCCGACATTGCCACCATCGCCGCCGCCGCTGCCGCCAGCTCCGCCGTGGCGATCAATTTCGACGCGAAAGGCGGACACCGCCGAGTCGAAGTCGCGCAGCACAGTCGACACCGTCAGCTTGTTGGCCTCGTAGGCGCTGCCGTCCAGTACGTCGCTGATGAATACGTGAAAATTGCCAGTGGCTGTCAGGACCTTCAGCAGGGCGCGGAGGCCTCTAGATCGGGGCGCGTTGCAGAATGATTCACGATCGAAACGGCGGGACGCCGAGCCGGCTGCGTGCTCCGCGACCACGAAGTCGGCGTAGTGCCCGACGGCGACGACAAATAATCGTAGAAATGTTTCAACGATGAGCAGCTCGCTGACTCGAAGGTTGCCGCCGCCGCCGCCGACGCCGCCGCCGAAGCCGCCTCGACTGACGGTGCCGGGGACGCGAGACTCCAACTGGCGATTGGCGTCCAGACTGCGAAACAGCGCCCGCTGCAGCTTCCTAGACAGCAGTTTCTTCTCGTCGCCCTTCTGTCGCAGGGTCCGACCTTCGTCCAGATTGACAATCAGAACGTCGTCCTCGAGATCGTCCTGCAGTACGGCGGGCAGATGTGCGGTCAACACGCCGACTATGTAGGGAGTCGGCGAGCAGACAATGCGCAGCATGCTGGCGGGCACAATAGGCACCAGGGTGTGCTGCCAGCGCAGCGGGTACAGCAGGGCGGCCAGCGCCTGGGTGCACTGGCTGAGGCGGCGCGGATTGGCGCTGGATAGCACTATCTTGCGCTCGTGTAAAACTGCGCCAAACAATAGCAGTGTGTTCTGCACGCCGGGAAAGGTGAGCAACTGCGAGTAGGAGACGTGCTGTAGGCGGCCGCTAGCCGGACGGTGGAATCGGCAGCTGACTACTAGGCCGCCGCGACTCGAATCCGTGGTGGTCAGGTCGAACCAGCTGCCGGCGTTCGGGAGCGGCCGGTTGTAAACAGACACTGGCGATGAGGTGGAGAAGCGGGCGTTCGTTGGAGATGGAGATGGAGAGGCTGGTGATGAAGGGATGGAGAGGCTGGTGATGAAGGGATGGAGAGGCTGGTGATTAAGGGATGGGGGGCTGGTGATGAAGGGATGGAGAGGCTGGTGATTAAGGGATGGAGAGGCTGGTGATGAAGGGATGGAGAGGCTGGTGATGAAGGGATGGAGAGGCTGGTGATGAAGGGTTGGAGAGGCTGGTGATTAAGGGATGGGGGGCTGGTGATGAAGGAATGGAGAGGCTGGTGATTAAGGGATGGGGGGCTGGTGATGAAGGGTTGGAGAGGCTGGTGATGAAGGGATGGAGAGGCTGGTGATGAAGGGATGGAGAGGCTGTTGATGAAGGATGAAGAAGCTGTGATGAAGGGATGGAGAACCGCGTGATTAAGGGCATCGAGAAGCAGGTCATGAAGGGATGGAGAAGCAGAGGCTAAGGGATAAAGGCCATTAAATTCGAGTTCTCACAGAGGGCCATTGATATGATTACTCACCCATAAACTCTTCAACCTCCAGCAGGCCCTGCTGAGGCGACCTGGCGCTCAGGCGTTTCCTAAACGCCTCTGACAGGATCTGGTAGTACAGCTGCTCGGACTCGACCACGGCGACAATGCAGAGCGCCTCCAGGCTTGGCGCCGCGTGACGCCCCGTCTCCGCCGACGTCTGCGGCACAAGCCGACGCATGCAGTAACCATAGTAACGCTCGCCTCTCTCCTGAGTAATGACGAAGCTAAATTTTTCGCACTCCTGCAAATAGGCCCGCAGCTGCTCGCGTTGGCCAGCTCGGCTGAGTAAGCTGGCCGAGTCCGGGAAGCAGAAGCTGGGCAGGGCGTAGCTGAAGTCCCGGCTGGCGAAGGCCGACGGATGGCAGAAACTGGTGGACGGAACTGGCGCGTCTGCGGCTGGTTTAGAGAGGGGTAAAGACATTAATGATATTGTTAAGTTTTATAGTATACATAAGCTGACAGTGTACTAGAGAGATAACACTGCTGTACACACACACAGCGGTACACAGTTACAAACAGACAGATGTACACACACACGCAGCTGTATTCAGACACACAGTTGAACAAGGACACATAAATGTACACAGACACACAGATGTACACAGACACACAGATGTACACAGACACACAGATGTACACAGAAACACAGATGCACACAGAAACTCAGATGTACACAGACACACAGATGTACACAGACACACAGATGTACACAGACACACAGATGCACACAGAAACTCAGATGTACACAGACACACAGATGTACACATACACACAGATGTACACAGAAACACAGATGCACACAGAAACTCAGATGTACACAGACACACAGATGTACACAGACACACAGATGTACACAGAAACACAGATGCACACAGAAACTCAGATGTACACAGACACACAGATGTACACATATACACAGCTGTACACAGACACGGGCGCCCCCCACGCAGACTCACCCCCGGGCGCCAGGCTCATGTGGATAAGGCAGCAGCCAGTGAACAGCTGATCGTGGCGCATTCGCTTAGCTGTCAGGCCGTCACGCAGCATCTCCTCGTTCCGCTGTCTGGTGAGCTCCGCCCGCCGAATTCGGTCGGCGACTTCCTCGCTGACGTTGCTTCGACTACCGTCGTCGTCGTCGCTGCCGCCGGCCCCGGCGTCGTCTAGCAGCCGATGCTGACTAGCTGAGATGGGACCGAGCCCGACCGCGGACAGCTTGCGGAAGACGCTGAAGGAGTCGGACACGCGTTCAAGAACCAACGAGCGCCAAAGTTCCTGAGCCTGCGCCGTGTCGGCCGCCGCTATGGAGCTGGTGCCGGCGCCGGCGCGAGCTGTAGCGGCGCCAGACGAGGAAGCCGCCGCCGAGGCGGATCGATCAGGCCGTACAGTCACGGTGGCGTACTCGGACTCGGCGGACGCGCTGTTGACGTCGCCGACGTTAGCTGACAAAATGTCCTCGACTGAGGCCGTCCGACGCATGCCGAAGCCGCCGCCTCCGGCGATGTCGTAGACGTTCTCCGCCTCGGCCGCCGTGCCGGGCCGATACAACGGTGATGGCGACGTCAGTCTTTGCTGACGCAACGGTCGGAGGTCCTCGTATATACTGTTGTTGTTGTTGTTGTTGTTGTTGTTGTTGCTGTTGTTGCTGTTGTTGTTGGATTCTGCCGGCACAGAGGCCGCCAAAGTGGCTGCGTGTTGTTGCTGTTGCTGCTGCTGCTGCTGCTGCTGCGGCTGGGGCTGCGACTGCCTCGACGGCATGGCGTGAGGCAGAGTTTCGCCGCTAATCAGCTGACTGCGCGATTCAAATGCCCGGATTCGCTGCTGCACGGAGCTGCTGCCGCCGCTGCCACTTCCTGGAACGCCATGCAGTGCAATCATCGGCGGCGGCGATGGACGAAGTTTCACCGCATTCGCCTGCTCTCCAACGTTTTCGTCTTCGTCGGGATCCTCCTCGCCAGCCGCTGCGTCCTCTTCGTTGATAACGGAGGTGCGCGTTTTAGTCGGCGGCGGCCTCTTAGCGCCGCTTCGTCGCTGAAGCAGCTGGTGATGATGCGTCGGCCGGAGATTCTCTTCGCTGCGCCAGCGGCTGGCGCCGAGACCGCCGACGGTGCCGCCGCCGCAGCCGCCTGCAGCGACTCCGCCGGAGCTGTCAGTCGACAAGCCCGAATCGAACACCTGGGTGAGGCGCGCCACCCGACGGGCGCCCTGCAGCTGCCTGACGCTAGCGCGCGTCGGTTTAGGCGCCAGCAGGCTCTCGGCGAATGCCCGCACGCGGTCGGACTTTTCAGGCTTTGGCGGCGGTTGAGCCGCCTCTCGGATCGGTGTCGAGGAAACTGCGGCGTCCGCAGCGGCCAGCTGTTGCGACAGTCGACGCTGCCGTTCAGCGATAAACCCGCCGGCGGCGCATTGACCGCTATTGAAGCTGTTAGTCATCATGAGTGCGTCCTCGCCGCTGAGCTGCTGCTGCTGTTGCTGTACTAAACGACGACGTCCAAGATCGCTAGCTTGTCAGCCCTGGGCTTTCCGCTCAGGATCTAAAGACCGCCTCTATGCCGCCGAAGCAGCTACGGGGCTGACCATTTAAGGCTAAGCTGATTCGGTGGGGTCAGAGAAAATACGCACTGGTCTACCTTCCTCACTCCTTTCCGTCAGGTATTTCACTCTCTCTCTCTCTTCTATTCTATACGCTCAATGCTTTAGCGGAGTGCGAACAAGCCACGCCACCACACCTCTAACCCCTGCTCTCATCACTGTTCAGATTGCTTGCACAAGACCGAAGCGCGCAACAACGTAGGAGAGACAGAGAGAGCCCAGGTGTGCAGCCCCAGGAACGGCGCCCTCTAGCAGACCAACCGAAACCGAATCAATTTTCTTTTTCTTGTCGCCTTCAATAGACTTATGTTTAAGCTTAGTGTAGTGCGTGTTTACAGGTTAGTTGCTGCAACACGTCTTTCTGCACCCGGTTTGGTTGCCTGAACATTGCATAAACACAACAGCTAGCTAGGCTGCTACCTGTATCTGTCATTGTCACCAGGCTGAATTCGAGAAAATAAGACGCAAATTTTGCGCAAGCAAAATTTATGAAATATGAATTGCTTTTATTTTCATCAGAGTCCAATTCAGTGTGGAAATTTTATTTTTATAACTTTTGCTTATAACGTTCAGCTTATTTGTTTCTTATTGCGGCAATAAGCTAGGCACTGAAGTTTCTTTTTGGACTAGGGAAAATTTTTGCCTGTTGTCAGTCATTTACAATCTCTCTTGATTTCTGTACAGCTTTATAATGATTTGTTTGAGTTTTTAATTTCTCGTAAATTAGTGAAACGATTCATTGATCAGGGTGTCTGTCCGTAAGGCTGTCCATCTGGCTGCTCAATTGTTTGTCTGTCTGCCCGTCCGTCTGTCTGTCTATCTGTCTGTCTGTCTGCCCGTCTGTCTGTCTGTCTGTCTGTCTGCCCGTCTGTCTGTCTGTCTGTCTGTCTGTCCTGTCTGTCTGTCTGCCCGTCTGTCTGTCTGTCTGTCTGTCCTGTCTGTCTGTCTGTCCTGTCTGTCTGTCTGTCCTGTCTGTCTGTCCTGTCTGTCTGTCTGTCCTGTCTGTCTGTCTGTCTGTCCTGTCTGTCTGTCTGTCCTGTCTGTCCGTCCTGTCTGTCAGTCTGCCAGTCCACCCGCACTCACACGAGCAGCCGACTGTTTCACATGCCCATCCAAATGAAGCCAAATGCGTTGGACAAGTTGCGCAGATTCGGGCGTAAACTTGCTGGACAGCACAGCGTCGGCCAGCTCTGCAAAGAGACAAAAAGGGGGAAACAGTTTGTGAAGAAAAAATTGCGTATGAGGGTGAAGTAAGCGAGACAATGTTAAAGAGAACAATAAATTGTGCTCGGAACAGTAAAGGACACACGATGCTTCAAATCTTAGTTAATTCTGCTATTTAACCGCCCTGCCTCTTTTGAATGCGTCATGCAAGCAGATTAGGGATGCCCCGTTCTTTGGTATTGCGCAATCAAGTCGCGCGCGTCAGAGACAAGCTAAATTTAGCTACAAATATAGTGTTTATTACAGAAGCGCTCACCCAGCCGAAGATTCTCGGGCAGCCAGTGCGCATTCTGGACGGCCGTATCGCCGCCTTGGCCGCCGCAGGCAGCTGAACACCCGCGTGGCCATGCAGGCCGAGCCGGTCCGCGGCGTAGCAGCTTGCAAACTGCAGTAAAATACTGAAATTTTTAATCCAGTGCCGTTAGTCTACTTCTAGTAGCATAAGTGAGAAATTCATAGAAACAAACAAATTTCATGGCCTTTAAAAGACAATAGAAACTTAAGATTGGATCGGGGCTATTCAAGACCGTGGGAAAAAGCCTTTCCATTGCTAGAAAAAATAATAAGAGGCAGGTAGACAAGCTAGCATGAGAACATTAGGAGCTTTTACACTGTTCGACAGAAAATGCAATAGTTTAAATAAGACTAGGCTGCCCAATGAGTTGCTTGATTACAAACACCAACACCAAAGAAACCACTTTTATTACTAAGCTACTATTAGTAGGCAATAACCGCTGTCCGTTTATTTAAATAAAGTTTTAATTAGAGCGAAAAAAATTATTACGTAAATAAATGACTTTCGATACATATCGGCGAAAATTTGAAAGATGAAACAACTAAAAAATTGAACAGGTCCTTTAAAATTGTAAATAGCTAATGGTAGCTTGCAATGACTTTTCAACGCAAACATGCTTTTAAACGTTAAGAAATGAAATGATCGAATACCAATTAACTATTAAATGTCGATACATATCGGCATTTGAAAGTACAGTAAAAAATTAGTTGCATACAGTTGCGGTACGGAGTTAAAATGCAACGAAAATTATTAAAGATTAACTAAATAGTTGGTTATAAATAGCACCGAACGCAGAGTATTAATTGCGCTTCGCAAAGAAATTCGTGATTGACTGCATGCCGCTCTCCTTGCGCAAGGCTGGCTTCCGACCTCTGGCGCCGCCGCTGGAAGTTTCTTTCGCTGTTGTCTGCTGCTGCTGCTGCTGCAGCGTATAGTTCTCCAACGGCTCCTGTCGACGGCTCCGTTTGCCAGCGGTCTCGCTATCAGCAGTCGGCGACGCGTTGGAAGCCTCTTCCTGAATGGCATCGTCCAGGTTGATGCCAACTCGACGGGCCAGCTCTTCGGTTAGTTGCCAGGGCAGGTATTCGGCTAGCAGGCTGCAGGCCTCAATCAGACGGCGCTGCTCTTGACTGGCTGACTGTTCATCTTTGTCCGACTCTGCGATGAAAAAATCATTTGGGCAACAGTTTATTATGTGATGGGGTGGTGGGTGCTGTAGGCTGGCGGATGCGAGGCTTGATGGGGTGGTGGGTGCCGTAGGCTAGCGGCTGCAAGGTGTGGTGTGATGGGGTGGTGGGTGCCGTAGGCTAGCGGCTGCAAGGTGTGGTGTGATGGGGTGGTGGGTGCCGTAGGCTAGCGGCTGCAAGGTGTGATGGGGTGGTGGGTGCTGTAGGCTGGCGGCTGCGAGGTGTGATGGGGTGGTGGGTGCCGAAGGCTGGCGGCTGCGAGGTGTGATGGGGTGGTGGGTGCCGAAGGCCGGCGGCTGCGAGGTGTGATGGGGTGGTGGGTGCCGCAGGCTAGTGGTTTTATGGTGTGATGGGGTGGTGGGTGCTGCAGGCTAGCGGTTTTATGGTGTGATGAGGTGGTGGGTGCCGCAGGCTAGTGGTTTTATGGTGTGATGGGGTGGTGGGTGCTGCAGGCTAGCGGTTTTATGGTGTGATGAGGTGGTGGGTGCCGCAGGCTAGTGGTTTTATGGTGTGATGGGGTGGTGGGTGCTGCAGGCTAGCGGTTTTATGGTGTGATGAGGTGGTGGGTGCCGCAGGCTAGTGGTTTTATGGTGTGATGGGGTGGTGGGTGCCGCGATGAATGGAGGCCCTAACGACAACAGGCCTTGACTGCCTCACCCTGAAGATCCCGCAGGCCCGCCATAACGCGTCGCAGTTTGGCTTCCAGCCAGCTCAGACACCGGTCCTTGTTCAGCCTGACTAGGGGCGAGTCGGCCGGCGACATCGGTGGTCGGACATCGCAAACCGACTCGGCCAGTAGGTTGGGCAGGTTAACCAGGCGTTGCAGCAGCAGGCGAGTATCCGGGAACTCGTCGCAATGACAGGCCTCGTCTAGCGGCCTGTAGCGCGAGTCGCGCAGCAGCAGGGGCAGCAGCGCGAACACCGGGTCCATCTCGGTGGCGATCAGCGCTGCCGACGAGGAAAACGCGGCCGAGGCAGGCAGCAGGCGGTCTCCAACAAACCAGCTGCGGCAGGCGTCCCGATGCTCCAGCAGCTCGAACAGGCGGGTACCGTCCGGACCAGCCAGCAGGCAGAGCTGGCCGGCGCCGGATCGAGGATGCCCCAGACGGAGCAGCTGTCCAGGGGGAGCGGAGCCGCAAGAGGACAGGACGCCCGGCGGAGCGAATATGACAATGGCAGACGCTTGATCTCGTTGCTGCTCCTGCTGCTGCTGGAGCAGATTCGCCTTCGCATCGTAGCGGTCAGCGTCCACTAAGTCGGAGGTGGCGTTCGATGAGCGTCGGGTAGCCGCCTGAAGAAAGCGGACGGAAGGGGAATTTAAATCTAATTTGACAGCTGCTGCTGACTCAAGAAATGACAAAATCCTAAAACCCTAAAACCCTAAAACACTATATGTTAAGACAAGAGACAGACAGACCCACAGTGTGTGATCAAGCCACACATAATTCATAGAGTGCTGGGTCAAGCCACACACAATTCAGAGAGTGCCGGGTCAAGCCACACACAATTCAGAGAGTGCTGGGTCAAGCCACACACAATTCAGAGAGTGCCGGGTCAAGCCACACAAAATTCAGAGAGTGCTGGGTCAAGCAACAAAATTCAGAGAATGCTGGGTCAAGCCACACACAATTCAGAGAGTGCTAGGTCAAGCCACACAATTCAGAGAGTGCTGGGTCAAGTCACACACAATTCAGAGAGTGCTGGGTCAAACTAAAAACCATTCAGAGAGTGCTGGGTCAAGCCACACAATTCAGAGAGTGCTGGGTCAAGCCACACACAATTCGGAGAGAGTGCTGGGTCAAGCCAGACAAAGTTCAGAGAGTGCTGGGTCAAGCCAGACAAAGTTCAGAGAGTGCTGGATCAAGCCACACACAATTCAGAGAGTGCTGGGTCAAGCCACACACAATTCAGAGAGTGCCGGGTCAAGCCATACACAATTCAGAGAGTGCTGGGTCAAGCCGCAGATAATTTAGAGAGTGCCGGGTCAAGCCACACACAATTCAGAGAGTGCTGGGTCAAGCCACACAATTCAAAGAGTGCTGGGTCAAGCCACACACAATTTGGAGAGAGTGCTGGGTCAAGCCACACAATTCAGAGAGTGCTGGGTCAAGCCACACAATTCAGAGAGTGCTGGGTCAAGCCACACAATTCAGAGAGTGCTGGGTCAAGCCACACACAATTCAGAGAGTGCTGGGTCAAGCCACACAATTCAGAGAGTGCTGGGTCAAGCCGCAGATAATTTAGAGAGTGCCGGGTCAAGCCACACACAATTCGGAGAGAGTGCTGGGTCAAGTCACACATAATTCAGAGAGTGCTGGGTCAAGCCACACACAATTCGGAGAGAGTGCTGGGTCAAGCCACACACAATTCAGAGAGTGCTGGGTCAAGCCACACAATTCAAAGAGTGCTGGGTCAAGCCACACACAATTTGGAGAGAGTGCTGGGTCAAGCCACACAATTCAGAGAGTGCTGGGTCAAGCCACACAATTCAGAGAGTGCTGGGTCAAGCCACACAATTCAGAGAGTGCTGGGTCAAGCCACACACAATTCAGAGAGTGCTGGGTCAAGCCACACAATTCAGAGAGTGCTGGGTCAAGCCACACACAATTCAGAGAGTGCTGGGTCAAGTCACACATAATTCATAGAGTGCTGGGTCAAGCCATACACAATTTAGAGAGTGCCGGGTCAAGCCACACACAATTCAGAGAGTGCTGGGTCAAGCTAAACACCATTCAGAGAGTGCTGGGTCAAGCCACACACAATTCAGAGAGTGCTGGGTCAAGCCACACACAATTCGGAGAGAGTGCTGGGTCAAGCCACACAATTCAGAGAGTGCTGGGTCAAGCCACACACAATTCGGAGAGAGTGCTGGGTCAAGCCAGACAAAGTTCAGAGAGTGCTGGGTCAAGCCACACACAATTCAGAGATTGCTGGGTCAAGCCACACACAATTCGGAGAGAGTGCTGGGTCAAGCCAAACACAATTCAGAGAGTGCTGGGTCAAGCTAAACACTATTCAGAGAGTGCCGGGTCAAGCTACATCAGATCAAGATGTCTAACTATCTAACTAGCATGTCTAACTATCAATCTGCTTCTGCAAAGAACGCACGCTTCTTAGCACTTCACAAGCTAACGCAACTAAGATTTCATAGTAAAAAATCATAAATAAAGAATAATGAAGATCAAATAAATTTACGTAAGAAAGTTAAGACAGTCGTGAAAAATCAATTTATTTATAGAACAACTAGGCATACAGAAATTCCAAGTGAAATATAGCCCTATGAGTAGTAATTTGGCAAGCAAAAACAGAACGTGGAATCTTCATACTAGTTAGATTATTCAGACACTACGAGCTCGTAATAAGCCAAATTCTGGTGAATTATTCACATTGTTACACCAGCTGTCACTGGTTAAGC
Organism: Macrostomum cliftonense; assembly: GCA_950096795.1. NCBI lineage: Eukaryota > Metazoa > Platyhelminthes > Macrostomidae > Macrostomum > Macrostomum cliftonense. The sequence goes on along the minus strand of CATNEM010000090.1, from coordinate 1,787,793 downwards.
GCCACTTTCACCTGGCCCAGGTAGACGCACACCGGTTCGGGAGATTCCAACCTGCTAGGCAAGATAAAGAACAGACAGATTTGCTCTAAATAGCAGTCTTTGTTAGTTGGATTACTGCCAATTGCTGAGCTGGGATCGCTGGCTTCTGTGTACACGATGTGCCAGACAATTCCGCCGCCAGCGCCGTCGGCGTCACCTTCAACTTCGCGACGAACAGTTCTGGGAAACACCAGCGTCTGGTAGTCGGAATCTGGGCCGCCGGCGCTGTAGTGGCCCTGCACAGTGGCCATCTCCGAGCAGCTCAGGCGCGACTCGCTTGAATGACAGAGCACTATGAGCTGCTGGCCTCTCGGCTGCCCGCCTGTCAGAGGGGGATTTGGAATCTTTGAATGGGGATTTTATGTTGCTGGATGGGGATTTGGTGTTGCTGGATTGGGATTTGGTGTTGCTGGATGGGGATTTGGTGTTGCTGGATGGGGATTTGGTGTTGCTGGATGGGGATTTTGTGTTGCTGGATGGGGATTTGGTGTTGCTGGATGGGGATTTGGTGTTGCTAATTGGGGATTTGGTGTTGCTGGATGAGGATTTGGTGTTGCTAAATGGGGATTTTGTGTTGCTGGATGGGGATTTGGTGTAGCTGAATAGGGATTTGGTATAGCTGAATGAGGATTTTGTGTTGCAGAATCGGGATTTGGTGTTGCTGAATAGGGATTTGGTGTTGCTGGATGGGGATTTGGTGTTGCTAAATGGGGATTTGGTGTTGCTGGATGGGGATTTGGTGTTGCTAAATGGGGATTTGGTGTTGCTGGATGGGGATTTGGTGTTGCTGATTGGGGATTTGGTGTTGCTGGATGGGGATTTGGTGTTGCTGGATGGGGATTTGGTGTTGCTAAATAGGGATTTGGTGTAGCTGAATGGGGATTTTGTGTCGAAGGATGGGGATTTGGTGTTGCTAAATGGGGATTTAGTGTTGCAGAATAGGGATTTAGTGTTGCTGAATGGGGATTTAGAGTCTCTGTATGGGGTTTTTGTGTCGCAGAATAGGGATCCAGTCTCAGGCAGAGAGTTCAGACGAACCCTTTGCGTCACCATCGCTGACAGCAGTGCAGCGGTATTTGGCCACCAGGCAGACAGTCACCGGGTCCAACGGCCGGTCCTCGAACACCGAATCGAGCGAGTAAACCAGCTTCAGGGCGCGGATCCGGCCAGCTGGCAGGCGGAGGCTAAACAGCGGCAATTCGCAGCCGCCGCCGACGCCGCTGCCAAGAGCAACGCGAAGGCAGCCGCCGCCCTGCCAGGCGCGAGTCCGGCACAGCGAGAGGTGCTGGTCGGGGTCGCAGGTCCAATAGTGCGGCATCTGGTGCGCCTCCCACAGGCTGTTCCACGCGTTGGCGGAGACAAGGCGGCCGCGGTCCCATCTGCGCGGTGGGCATGGAGAAGCAACAATGGGGATTGGGGATTTCTGAGCAAGGGGATTTTAATTGGGATTCTGCTGGAGGGGACTCGGATAAGATAAGTGGGATCAGGTGCAATAAATTTTGATGACGAATCTAAAAAACTGTTATTGTTTTTTCTAGGAAATTAAAATCGGTTCATAACATTGTTTTCTAGTTTGGTGTTAAATTAAAATTCTTCAGACTTTGTTATAATTCTGTTTTAATTAATGAATTGGTAGATTTTTTAAAGAATTAATTTTAAAACTAAACGATTTATTTCTGAGATTATTACATCAGGAATACCAACAAAGAATGAGTAAAAAAATCTGGGACTATAAAATGACAGTCTTAATTAGGGATTAACGATCGCGACTAGGGTTCTGGATTCGGCAGTTTAGGTGTTTGGGTTTTTGGTTCAGGGTTTGCTCAGGTTTGGGTGCTGGGTTGTGGGTTCAGGGTTCAGGAGAGAGTGCTCAGACTTGGGTGTTGGGTTGTGGGTTCAGGGTTCAGGGTTCAGGAGAGAGTGCTCAGACTTGGGTGTTGGGTTGTGGGTTCAGGGTTCAGGGTTTAGGAGAGAGTGCTCAGGTTTGGGTGCTGGGTTGTGGGTTCAAGGTTCAGGGTTCAGGAGAGAGTGCTCAAGTTTGGGTGCTGGGTTGTGGATTCAGGATTCAGGGTTCAAGAGAGATTTGGGTGCTGAGCTGTGGATTCAGGGTTCAGGGTTCAGGGTTCAGGAGAGAGTACTCAGGTTTTGGTGCTGGGTTACGAGTTCAGCGTTCAGGGTTCAGGAGAGAGTGCTCAGGTTTGGGTGCTGGGTTGTGGGTTCAGGGTTTAGGGTTCAGGAGAGAGTGCTCAGGTTTGGGTGCTGGGTTGTGGGTTCAAAGTTCAGGGTTCAGGTTTGGGTGCTTGGTTTTGGGTTCAGGGTTCAGGGTTCAGGAGAGAGCGCTCAGGTTTGGGTGCTGGGTTGCGGGTTCAGAGTTCAGGGTTCAGGTTTGGGTGCTGGGTTGTGGGTTCAGGGTTCAGGTTTGGGTGCTGGGTTGTGGGTTCAGGGTTCAGGATTCAGGTTTGGGTGCTAGGTTGTGGGTTCAGGGTTCAGGATTCAGGTTTGGGTGCTGGGTTGTGGGTTCAGGGTTCAGGATTCAGGTTTGGTTGCTAGGTTGTGGGTTCAGGGTTCAGGTTTGGGTGCTGGGTTGTGGGTTCAGGGTTCAGGTTTGGGTGCTGGGTTGTGGGTTCAGGGTTCAGGATTCAGGTTTGGGTGCTAGGTTGTGGGTTCAGGGTTCAGGATTCAGGTTTGGTTGCTAGGTTGTGGGTTCAGGGTTCAGGGTTCAGGAGAGAGTGCTCAGGTTTGGGTTCTTGGTTTAAGTAATTGGGTTCCCGTTAGGGTTCAGGTGATTGAGGCGTGACGTTCGGTTTTAACAACAGACCCGGACCCGACTGTCCAAACCTGCGCGTCCCCTGACCGAGGCAGAACGAAGTGTTCAACCGTCCAGTCCAAGCGCGCGGCGAGCCCAACAGGGGCGTCAGGCCGGCCCAGAACTCAAGCGTCCGTTCCACCAGGCTTTCCCAACGATCGGCGTCTTGGCTGCCGTCGTCTTCTTGGTCAGCTCCAGCAGCGGGCTTCGGGCAAGTCTCGTAGGCCCAGCCGGGGGCGAACAAGCCGACGCCCAGAAGCGACGACTGCGGCTCGGCAGCGGCCGCGTTGGCGCTATTGACGTCGGCAATGTGCTGCAGCGCCTCCGAACAATTGAATCCGCCGCCACCGGGGCAGCCGCGGCCGAAGCAATCAACGCCGACGTAAACAGCGGGTGTCGAGCCGGCATTTGCCGAATCGGCAATCAATTTAGTTAAGCGTCTAGCAGTTGACTGCAGCAGCTGCGGAGTCCAGCAGTAATTCAACAGGATTGCACCCGCAGCCAGTAGTAAAGATTCGTTCAACGAGTTGACACTATTCTGCCAGTTAAGCTGGCCGTTGATGGTCACCGAATCGTACCAGACCGTCTGCAGGTGGGCCTGAACGAGGTAAAAAACACACTGACCTTGAAAACTCCGACATTAGGAGCCTTGGAGCCTTCTACCTAATCTTAGGAGTCTTTAAACCCATTATGGGAGTCATTGACCCCAATATTGGGAGCCTTCTACCTAATCTTAGGAGTCTTTAATCCCATTTTGGGAGTCATTGACCCCAATATTGGGAGCCTTCTACCTCATCTTAGAAGTCTTTAAACCCATTATGGGAGTCATTGACCCCAATATTGGGAGCCTTCTACCTCATCTTAGAAGTCTTTAATCCCATTATGGGAGTCATTGACCCCAATATTGGGAGCCTTCTACCTAATCTTAGAAGTCTTTAATCCCATTATGGGAGTCATTGACCCCAATATTGGGAGCCTTCTACCTAATCTTAGAAGTCTTTAATCCCATTATGGGAGTCATTGACCCCAATATTGGGAGCCTTCTACCTAATCTTAGAAGTCTTTAAACCCATTATGGGAGTCATTGACCCCAATATTGGGAGCCTTCTACCTCATCTTAGGAGTCTTTAAACCCATTATGGGAGTCATTGACCCCAATATTGGGAGCCTTCTACCTCATCTTAGAAGTCTTTAATCCCATTATGGGAGTCATTGACCCCAATATTGGGAGCCTTCTACCTAATCTTAGAAGTCTTTAATCCCATTTTGGGAGTCATTGACCCCAATATTGGGAGCCTTCTACCTCATCTTAGAAGTCTTTAATCCCATTTTGGGAGTCATTGACCCCAATATTGGGAGCCTTCTACCTCATCTTAGGAGTCTTTAATCCCATTTTGGGAGTCATTGACCCCAATATTGGGAGCCTTCTACCTAATCTTAGGAGTCTTTAATCCCATTTTGGGAGTCATTGACCCCAATATTGGGAGCCTTCTACCTCAACTTAGGAGTCTTTAATCCCATTTTGGGAGTCATTGACCTCAATATTGGGAGCCGTCCACCTCATCTTAGGAGTCTTTAATCCCATTTTGGGAGTCATTGACCTCAATATTGGGAGCCGTCCACCTCATCTTAGGAGTCTTTAATCCCATTTTGGGAGTCATTGACCTCAATATTGGGAGCCTTCTACTATCTTAGGAGTCTTTAACCCCATTTTGAGAGTGTTGTCTTTGGAGAGAGCGTTTGAAAACAGAAACAATGAAATCTTTAGATTTTTTTAGCAATGTGCCGAGGGCAAAAACGGATAATCATCCACAGTGTAGGCCTTTGCTGCAGCAGGCGGGATAATTCAGGTCGAGCAAGAGGCAACAGTACGAACTGTCCTAGATATTTTTTCCCAATTACAAAAACGGCCTCAAAAGGCCGCCGTGACCTTTGAGATTTGCTCTTGTGTGCAAAAAATAACTAACACCGTGTTTGAGCTTGCCTGCAGCTGCAGCTCTTCCGGCGAAGAAAAAGTTGCTTTTGGTTCGGAAATGCTAGCGCAGAATGGCTAAACCAGCTGGTTGTGAAGCCGCCTCATCAGGGTTAATTCTAGACAAATCCGGGCCTACACGTCAGCTGAGCGTGCAAATTAGCCGTCTGCAGGCTTCATCATCATGTTATAATTAGTCTAAAAGCAGAAATAGCCCCCCAAGCGTTCTGGCTTTTCCGGTGTTTGGAAAGATGCGCATTCAAGTGTCACTCGTGGCGGCGTGGGTCAAACTGGTGTTTCTGCATAACCTTCTAGATGAAACAAAAAAGCCACAACCAGCTCGTATTAGTAGACTAATGATTCTCAAGGCGGCTGTAGAGACGATTCTCAAAGCGGCTGTAAAGACGATTCTCAAAGCGGCTGTAAAGACGATTCTCAAGGCGGCTGCCGGGTGTAGAGACGATTCTCAAGGCGGCTGCCGGATGTAGAGACGATTCTCAAGGCGGCTGTAAAGACGATTCTCAAGGCGGCTGCCGGATGAAGAGACGATTCTCAAGGCGGCTGTAGAGACGATTCTCAAGGCGGCTGCCGGATGAAGAGACGATTCACAAGGCGGCTGCCTGATGAAGAAACGATTCTCAAGGCGCCTGCCGGATGTAGAGATGATTCTCAAGGCGGCTGCCGGCTGTAGAGACGATTCTCAAGGCGGCTGTAGAGATGATTCTCAAGGCGGCTGTAAAGACGATTCTCAAGGCGCCTGCCGGATGTAGAGACGATTCTCAAGGAAGCTATAGAGACGATTCTCAAGGAAGCTATAAAGACGATACTCAAGGAAGCTATAGAGACGATACTCAAGGAAGCTATAGAGACGATACTCAAGGAAGCTATAGAGACGACTCTCAAGGAAGCTATAGAGACGACTCTCAAGGAAGCTATAGAGACGATTCTCTAGGCGGCTATACAGACAATTCTTGAGTAATAATCCTATAAAAACTTAAGATACGCTATTTAAGTCTTCTTCAGAGATAATTGTCAACACAGGTATTTGAGCGATAACCGGCTTATTTAAAAAAACTGAAAAAAAGTTCGATTTACTATGATTCAAGGATTTGAATACGATATCTGAAATTCGCCTCCCCTTACCCTAGAATTGAGCTGACGAACAAAGGCGAGCAGAGCGGGCACCAGGCTCGCCTCCAGCTCGACCTCCACGTTGACCAGCCAGCCGTCGAAGCCGTAGGACTCGGCCAAAACGATTAGCCGATCAGCCCAGCTAGTGGCGGCGTCTTCGCTGCTTAGCAACTGTTGCATAGCAATCAAGCCGGAGTCCCATTCGGCTATGAAGGTGCCAAGGCAGGGGACGCCGTGTCTGTGGCACAAGTCAATCCAACCAGCCGGCGGAATGGTCACCAGGTGGTGGCTAAAGTACACAAACGTATCGATTAAATGCCAGTGAAACAAACGAAAAGCGTTAGAATTAGCGTTGCCATGGAGATAGGCGTCGTCACGGTAGCCGCCCTGCATGTCGTGACAGACCAGAACGCGCGGAGCGCCATCCGGCGCCGGCAGCCTTGGCGCCAAGCCCACCGGATGTCGCGAAGCTTGAATTGGGCGCCAGGCTGCCAGCTCTTCAAGCGTTTTGATTGGCTCCTGGCGGGCCATCGGGTCTGCGGAGGGGCGCGCGAAGGGGCTCACGAATTGCTTTCAAACTGATTTAGTAGAAAACATCTAAACCGAACCCAGAATCCAAGCCCAAAACCCGAAACCTAAAACAGAACCCAGAAACCCTACACCAAATCAACAAACCTACAGTGAACACAAAAGCCTTATACAGAACCCAGAAAGCCTATACTGAACCTAGATAACCTGCGAAGAATCCAGAAACCCTCCAAACAATCCAGAAACCCTACAAAAATCCTTACACTAAACACAAACTAGAAAAACTACGCAAAAGAGACAAACCCTACACAGAACCCAGAAACCCTTCACATAACCCAGAAACCCTTCACATAACCCAGAAACCCTATAGAGAAACCAGAAAACCTACACCGAACCAAGAAATCCTACACAGAATCAAGAAACCTACACAGAACCCAGAAACACTACACAGAATCAAGAAAACCTACACAGAACCCAGAAATCCTACACAGAACCCAGAAACCCTACACAGAATCAAGAAACCCTACACAGAATCAAGAAACCTACACAGAACCCAGAAACCCTACACAGAACCCAGAAACCCTACACAGAATCAAGAAACCCTACACAGAATCAAGAAACCCTACACAGAATCAAGAAACCCTACACAGAATCAAGAAACCCTACACAGAATCAAGAAACCCTACACAGAATCAAGAAACCTACACAGAACCCAGATACCCTACACCGAACCAAGAAAACCTACACAGAACCCAGAAATCCTACACAGAACCCAGAAACCGTACAGAGAATCAACAAACCGTATAGAGAACCCAACAAACCCTATAGAGAACTCAGAAACCCTACAGACTCAAGAAACCCAACACAAAATCAAGAAACCCTACACAAAATCAAGAAACCCTACACAAAATCAAGAAACCCTACACAGAACCCAGAAATCCTACACAGAACCCAGAAACCGTATAGAGAACCAACAAACCGTATAGAGAACCAACAAACCCTATAGAGAACTCAGAAACCCTACAGACTCAAGAAACCCTACAAAAAATCAAGAAACCCTACACAGAACCCAGAAATCCTACACACAACTAAGAAAACCTACACAGAACCCTACACCAAACCCAGAAACTCTAGAGAGAACCGAGAAACCTTACACATAAACCCAAACACTGACTTCAAACGGGGCATCGCAACCTAATCCTAATGCTAATTTGAACTTCGTGCATAAGCTATGAAAAAATTAATACCCAAGGTCGACGTTAGGAAATTGGAAAACGGGGAAAGCTAACTTTCGCATTGAAATTCAAAGAAAGTAAAAAAATCGGTGAAAGGGAAACTAAACAATAATAGAATGATTCTTAAGCGTGTAATTTCCCAGGAAAAGCTGATACAATACGATAAAACTGCAGCATATTGAATAGGATCTTAACCCGCACTCAAGCCAACTAAATCCCCAATACATACGAATCCAATCTTAGATCCTACTTAGACTCTTTGGACAGGGCTCAAAGTATTGAGCACTAGGCAAAAGATTATCCGATGTCAGATTAAGTCAATTCAAAGGTCGCGGACGACAATTTGATAAGATTGGCCCCTGCGCGGCCCAGGCTGAGCTAATGGCGGGCCAAATAATTATAAACACTGACGAGCCGCATTTCCATATTAGGCAGGCGGCAGTCACGGAAGCTGAGAATCACAAGACGAGACAAGGTGAATAGGGAGAATTGAAAAAAAAGTTCTTATCGACCGAGAAAAACTTTTGATTCGGGGATCTCCTTGCTCAAAAAAAGATCGATGATCCTTCAAATTTTCGGCAGTCGTCCCAAACTTAATTTTAAAAAAAACTTACGAAAATATGATAGTAATTTTAACATACCAAAGGCTCGCAAAAATCTCACCCATCTGATCTAGGGTGACATAATGGAAATCTCACCCATCTGATCTAGGGAGACATAATGGAAATCTCACCCATCTGATCTAGGGAGACATTATGGAAATCTCACCTATCTGATCTAGGGAGACATAATGGAAATTTCGCCCCCTGATCTAGGGAGACATAATGGAAATCTCACCCATCTGATCTAGGAAGACATTACGGAAATCCCACCCATCTGATCTAGGAAGACATTATGGAAATCTCACCTATCTTATCTAGGAAGACATTATGGAAATCTCACCTATCTTATCTAGGAAGACATTATGGAAATCTCACCTATCTGATCTAGGGAGACATTATGGAGATCTCACCTATCTGATCTAGGAAGACATTATGGAAATCTCACCTATCTTATCTAGGAAGACATTATGGAAATCTCACCTATCTGATCTAGGGAGACATTATGGAGATCTCACCCCCTGATCTAGGGAGACATTATGGAAATCTCACCCACCTGATCTAGGGAGACATTATGGAAATCTCACCCACCTGATCTAGGGAGACATTATGGAGATCTCACCCCCTGATCTAGGGGGACATTATGGAAATCTCACCCACCTGATCTAGGGAGACATTATGGAAATCTCTCCTACCTGATCTAGGCAGACATTATGGAAATCTCTCCTACCTGATCTAGGCAGATATTATGGAGATCTCACCTATCTGATCTTATAGCAAATTACAGACAGGTCCTGCTGCTTCGAGAAACAAAAAGAAATTAAGAAAAGAAAACGGTGACTATTGTGAACAGATTTAATCACACAAAAGTTATCCTCCAAATTGATTTTTTATTATTCCGTTTAATCAAGCAAACATTGATAAATAAACATAAAATTTTTAAGATAATATTTTAAAAAAAGAGGCGCACAAAAAATAGACAAGCAGGCAAGTCCAGTTAACGCTAGAAACAACACCTAATCGTTACGTCAATAGCCAAATTCTGTGCACACTTAGCTAACAACAAACCAACGCTGGTCTAGGAAGGAAAAAATACATTAAAATACTGTAAGTCTGCATAACTTATCGAAAAACAGTAAATCATGACATAATGAACCTGTCGCTATGATAACAGGTTAATTTTTTCATTCCAAAATTTATTAATAATAAAAAATAATTAATTAATTGAATAGCCATTCAGCAACACAATCTATGGAATTCAAGGATAAAAAATTGACATAAATTTTCCAATACAATTTTAAGCCATAAAAACGATATCCGATGCTACAAAAAAATATTCTGCATTAAAATTTTTGGAATGACTGGAGCGACCTATATAGATTTAAGGTAGTAACGATGGATGGATTAACGTAGGATTAAGAGGCAGGGCAGGATTAAGGAAGGATTAATGGGGAGTATAATAGATTGCTGAATTAGCCAAGGATTATAATAAGCTATATGAGTACAGCTAGGATCTGTGATGGATTAGGATCTAACTAAACACGGGACCTGAGTTTGGCGGGAACAGGTTAAAGAAAAATTATCCAGACTGTCGGGGCCACATTAGCGACAGATAAGAGAGGCATCGACGTCCAATTGAAGTTATTAGGGGCGAAATTATCAATTAACACAAGCCGTAATTAATGGCTCTATTCAGCTGTCAGTCTCAGCATCAGCGGTTCCAGATTCCTCGACAACTCCGGCCGCAGCCATAACTGCGGCAGCTGCGGCTACGCGGCTTGTTGAGCAGCAAGCGGCCACGGACGCCTCCGGATCGAGGATGTCCTCCTCGGAGCTGTCAGACGAATATGGATCCTGTTGACTGACGGACGAGGCTGATGCCGACGATTGACAGGGGATCTGCAGCGTGTGCACCAGCGATGGGAACTGCATCAGGCCTGGAGGGAGGGGGTGGGTTAAGGTTAAGGTAAAATCTGCAGGAGG
>CATNEM010000090.1:1625000-1772500 GCA_950096795.1 Macrostomum cliftonense | reverse complement strand
GGGAGACTTGGATAGGGGAGAGGGAGACTCCGATAGAGGAGAGGGAGACTCCGATAGGGGAGAGGGAGACTCCGATAGGGGAGAGGGAGACTCCGATAGGGGAGAGGGAGACTCGGATAGGGGAGAGGGAGACTCGGATAGGGGAGAGGGAGACTCCGATAGGGGAGAGGGAGACTTGGATAGGGGAGAGGGAGACTCGGATAGGGGAGAGGGAGACTCCGATAGGGGAGAGGGAGACTCGGATAGGGGAGAGGGAGACTCGGATAGGGGGGAGGGAGACTCGGATAGGGGAGAGGGAGACTCCGATAGGGGAGAGGGAGACCAGATAGGGGAGAGGGAGACTCGGATAGGGGAGAGGGAGACCAGATAGGGGAGAGGGAGACCAGATAGGGGAGAGGGAGACCAGATAGGGGAGAGGGAGACTCGGATAGGGGAGAGGGAGACTCGGATAGGGGAGAGGGAGACTCGGATAGGGGGGAGGGAGACTCCGATAGGGGAGAGGGAGACTTGGATAGGGGAGAGGGAGACTCCGATAGGGGAGAGGGAGACTCCGATAGGGGAGAGGGAGACTCGGATAGGGGAGAGGGAGACTCGGATAGGGGGGAGGGAGACTCGGATAGGGGAGAGGGAGACTCCGATAGGGGAGAGGGAGACCAGATAGGGGAGAGGGAGACTCGGATAGGGGAGAGGGAGACCAGATAGGGGAGAGGGAGACCAGATAGGGGAGAGGGAGACCAGATAGGGGAGAGGGAGACCAGATAGGGGAGAGGGAGACTCGGATAGGGGAGAGGGAGACTTGGATAGGGGAGAGGGAGACTCGGATAGGGGAGAGGGAGACTCCGATAGGGGAGAGGGAGACCAGATAGGGGAGAGGGAGACTCCGATAGGGGAGAGGGAGACTCGAATAGGGGAGAGGGAGACATGGATAGGGGAGAGGGAGACTCCGATAGGGGAGAGGGAGACTCGGATAGGGGAGAGGGAGACTCGGATAGGGGAGAGGGAGACTCGGATAGGGGAGAGGGAGACTCCGATAGGGGAGAGGGAGACTGGATAGGGGAGAGGGAGACTCCGATAGGGGAGAGGGAGACCAGATAGGGGAGAGGGAGACCAGATAGGGGAGAGGGAGACCAGATAGGGGAGAGGGAGACCAGATAGGGGAGAGGGAGACTCCGATAGGGGAGAGGGAGACTCGAATAGGGGAGAGGGAGACTTGGATAGGGGAGAGGGAGACTCCGATAGGGGAGAGGGAGACTCCGATAGGGGAGAGGGAGACTCCGATAGGGGAGAGGGAGACTCGGATAGGGGAGAGGGAGACTCGGATAGGGGGGAGGGAGACTCCGATAGGGGAGAGGGAGACTTGGATAGGGGAGAGGGAGACTCCGATAGGGGAGAGGGAGACTCCGATAGGGGAGAGGGAGACTCGGATAGGGGAGAGGGAGACTCGGATAGGGGGGAGGGAGACTCGGATAGGGGAGAGGGAGACTCCGATAGGGGAGAGGGAGACCAGATAGGGGAGAGGGAGACTCGGATAGGGGAGAGGGAGACCAGATAGGGGAGAGGGAGACCAGATAGGGGAGAGGGAGACCAGATAGGGGAGAGGGAGACCAGATAGGGGAGAGGGAGACCAGATAGGGGAGAGGGAGACTCGGATAGGGGAGAGGGAGACTCCGATAGGGGAGAGGGAGACCAGATAGGGGAGAGGGAGACTCGGATAGGGGAGAGGGAGACCAGATAGGGGAGAGGGAGACTCCGATAGGGGAGAGGGAGACTCCGATAGGGGAGAGGGAGACCAGATAGGGGAGAGGGAGACTTGGATAGGGGAGAGGGAGACTCGGATAGGGGAGAGGGAGACTCCGATAGGGGAGAGGGAGACTCGGATAGGGGAGAGGGAGACTCGGATAGGGGGGAGGGAGACTCGGATAGGGGAGAGGGAGACTCCGATAGGGGAGAGGGAGACCAGATAGGGGAGAGGGAGACTCGGATAGGGGAGAGGGAGACCAGATAGGGGAGAGGGAGACCAGATAGGGGAGAGGGAGACCAGATAGGGGAGAGGGAGACTCGGATAGGGGAGAGGGAGACTCGGATAGGGGAGAGGGAGACTCGGATAGGGGGGAGGGAGACTCCGATAGGGGAGAGGGAGACTTGGATAGGGGAGAGGGAGACTCCGATAGGGGAGAGGGAGACTCCGATAGGGGAGAGGGAGACTCGGATAGGGGAGAGGGAGACTCGGATAGGGGGGAGGGAGACTCGGATAGGGGAGAGGGAGACTCGAATAGGGGAGAGGGAGACATGGATAGGGGAGAGGGAGACTCCGATAGGGGAGAGGGAGACTCGGATAGGGGAGAGGGAGACTCGGATAGGGGAGAGGGAGACTCGGATAGGGGAGAGGGAGACTCCGATAGGGGAGAGGGAGACTGGATAGGGGAGAGGGAGACTCCGATAGGGGAGAGGGAGACCAGATAGGGGAGAGGGAGACCAGATAGGGGAGAGGGAGACCAGATAGGGGAGAGGGAGACCAGATAGGGGAGAGGGAGACTCCGATAGGGGAGAGGGAGACTCGAATAGGGGAGAGGGAGACTTGGATAGGGGAGAGGGAGACTCCGATAGGGGAGAGGGAGACTCCGATAGGGGAGAGGGAGACTCGGATAGGGGAGAGGGAGACTCGGATAGGGGGGAGGGAGACTCCGATAGGGGAGAGGGAGACTTGGATAGGGGAGAGGGAGACTCCGATAGGGGAGAGGGAGACTCCGATAGGGGAGAGGGAGACTCGGATAGGGGAGAGGGAGACTCGGATAGGGGGGAGGGAGACTCGGATAGGGGAGAGGGAGACTCCGATAGGGGAGAGGGAGACCAGATAGGGGAGAGGGAGACTCGGATAGGGGAGAGGGAGACCAGATAGGGGAGAGGGAGACCAGATAGGGGAGAGGGAGACCAGATAGGGGAGAGGGAGACCAGATAGGGGAGAGGGAGACCAGATAGGGGAGAGGGAGACTCGGATAGGGGAGAGGGAGACTCCGATAGGGGAGAGGGAGACCAGATAGGGGAGAGGGAGACTCGGATAGGGGAGAGGGAGACCAGATAGGGGAGAGGGAGACTCCGATAGGGGAGAGGGAGACTCCGATAGGGGAGAGGGAGACCAGATAGGGGAGAGGGAGACTCCGATAGGGGAGAGGGAGACCAGATAGGGGAGAGGGAGACTCCGATAGGGGAGAGGGAGACTCCGATAGGGGAGAGGGAGACTCGGATAGGGGAGAGGGAGACTCGGATAGGGGATAGGGAGACAATGGAAGCCGAAGAAGAGAAATCGGGCTCCAGCTTGTTAAGCCAACCACCATCAACTCACCGGTGTGGCGCACAACCTTAGCCGGGTTCTCTTTGCACAGCACGAACAGCAGCTGGCCAGCCTGTCTCGCTAGGCCGCTGCCGCAAGCGCCACTAGCGGCGCCTCCGATGCAACTGGCACCGCCGCCGCCGCCGCCGCCGCCGCCGGAACCGCCGGCACCTTCAACGCCGCCGCCGCTAACTAGGCGACACAAATCCGATAGCAGAGAGTTGGCCTCAGTCTCCGTCACTGACTCGTCCTCGGTGTCGATGTCGCCAGCTGGCGCCGTTCCCGACGCAGTCGTAGTCGAGGTTGCCGTCGTGGTGGCCGGATGCGGATGCTTAGGCAAGATCAGGGAGCGCAGGAAGCAACGCACGGAGCGCTGCGAAATTGACGCCTCGGTCAGCACGGCCAGACAGTTGCTGACGCTACCGACGCTGCCAGCTGCTGCCGAGCAGGCAGAAGGCAGAAGTTCGGCCGGCGGCAGCTCGTGGGTCACGTCCCGGAGACAGTGGCGCAGAAAATCAACCAACGAATTGACTGCCGACAGATTTTTGCCATCAAAACGGCAGGCAACGTCAACTGGGCCTTCGAGCGGCGTGGTGAGCTCTTCGAATGCGATCAGAGGCGCGGTGAGCAGAGCTTCCAGGCAGGCTTCAATCAGCGGGCGACGGTCGGGACCGGACGGCAGGAGCAGAAGATCATGGACGAGAGACACAAGTCGCAGATAGTGAGCCTCCTCGTCGGGCGTCAAGTTGTCGCGGTCGTTGCTGGCAGACAGGCTGGCGAGCACGCGGAGCAGCAGGCAGACCAGAGCCTGCTCCTGATGCGACAGAGGCCGCGGCGGCCGGCAGTCGCTGATGATTAGGTCAATCACCTCCATTAGGTAGACGAAACCGTCTAGGTTGCGGTATACCTGGCAGGTAAAGAGTACGTAAGTGGTAGGGGGCTTAGGTGAACTGCGTAGGTTTGTCAGTGAGAAGTGTAGGTTTCTTGGTGAGTGGCATCGGGTTGTGGGGGGGGCGAGTGGCTCGGCGGTCTAGCCCGTCTGCCTTGTGTGCCACTGGTCCAGGTTCGACCCCGCGTTGTAGGTTGGCTATTTCCCCTAGCGCGGTTTCGTGCGCAGGGTCACATTAATTTGGGGCCTTGTGCACGAATTGGTTGGGCTATGGACCAGTTGCTCAATTTACGCCCATGAGGGCAACCCCCAAGGCATAGAGAGTGTACATTCCTGGAACCACCGCTTGTACGCCCTATGTGGGTGCGTGACTGGGTGCCGGCTTGTGTTTGTGTCTATGCCTGCATACCGTATTTAGTGTGACTGAACGCGCTTCAGGAGTCAGCGCAATGGACAGTCATGCCCAGTCGCTGGTTGTGGGACGATGTCGCTTTAAGCGTCAAAGTGCCTGCAGCCCTCCTGCAGATTTAGCTTTTTTTAGGCATCGGGTTGTGAGTGAGCAGCTTAGGGTTTTGCATGAGTCTGAGTAGTGTTGGATTGTCTGACAATTGCAGGGTTGTGTCTGATCAGTGTAGGATTGTGTCTGATCGGTGTAGGCTTGTGTCTGATCGGTGTAGGCTTGTGTCTGATCGGTGTCGGCTTGTGTCTGATCAGTGTAGGATTGTGTCTGATCGGTGTAGGATTGTGTCTGATCGGTGTAGGCTTGTGTCTGATCGGTGTAGGCTTGTGTCTGATCGGTGTAGGCTTGTTTCTGATCGGTGTAGGCTTGTGTCTGATCGGTGTAGGCTTGTTTCTGATCGGTGTAGGCTTGTGTCTGATCGGTGTAGGCTTGTTTCTGATCGGTGTAGGCTTGTGTCTGATCGGTGTAGGCTTGTGTCTGATCGGTGTAGGCTTGTGTCTGATCGGTGTAGGCTTGTTTCTGATCAGTGTAGGCTTGTGTCTGATCGGTGTAGGCTTGTTTCTGATCAGTGTAGGCTTGTGTCTGATCGGTGTAGGCTTGTTTCTGATCGGTGTAGGCTTGTTTCTGATCGGTGTAGGCTTGTTTCTGATCGGTGTAGGCTTGTGTCTGATCGGTGTAGGCTTGTGTCTGATCGGTGTAGGCTTGTTTCTGATCGGTGTAGGCTTGTTTCTGATCGGTGTAGGCTTGTTTCTGATCGGTGTAGGCTTGTTTCTGATCGGTGTAGGCTTGTTTCTGATCGGTGTAGGCTTGTGTCTGATTGTGGGTGATTAGTGTGGGCGAGCCGAGCAGTGTGGGTTTGTGCATGAGTGATGAAGGTTTCAGTGAGCAGTGAAGCTTTATAACGCAGCATATTTTTGAGCTACGATTTTTAAGAGTGCAGGCACTTGGTTAGGCTTGTGTAATCAGGTATTTGGTCTAGTGAGAATTAGTATGGCTGCCTCTAAGAGTTATGTTTATTTGCCCAACGAGTTCGGCCGCACTTTCGACTATATAACTTAATAAAAGCAGGTGGTGACAAGAGATTACTGAAAGAAAGCGCAACCTAGCCAATTAGCTAATGAGAGACACTGTAGTTCTTTGAATCAGCCGCTGTGTAGCATCGCCAACTTGGAACCCATAGTAGTCTTTACAACTCTACTAAGAACTTCTGCGGTTAGAATTCGCACTTCCGGCTGGCTGGTTAGCTTTCAATGCGAAACTTCCGGCCAATGTAGATCTTTGGCTAGAACTGGAATTGCTAGGCACTAGGACTAGATAGGAAATCGGAGAAACAGTCCGTAACGCCTGTATATTAGTAAACCTGAGCTCAAGGTTGTCAAGGCGAAAAAAAACGAGTCGACCTTGGCCATAATGAAGATCGCGAGTCAAATGAACTCCGAAGCATTTCTGGCGAAATTCGAGCCACAAATTGCAGGCTTTTTGCAGGCCGAGAATGGGGAATATAAGCACACAGAAATCGCATATTTGACAGACGAAATTGCCGGCGCTTCACAAAAAAAAACAAGGCAGCAGAATGCATTAGTCGGCTGCATCTGTGCGCGCTAATGAATTTGAAACTGCTCATCTCCATTGCATCCTCAGGCTGTCACTGCAGCCAAATGGATATTCGCTGCGACGGATATTTCCCGACAGAAAAAAATTAATGCATCATTGCCAAAACATCGCTAATGCCATCTTCTCCAAACGAGGAATAATTGCTGGCTTTTTGGACAACAAATCTAAACCCTTCTCCCTATAGCGAGTAATTCGAAACGTGACTTAGCATGGCAAGTTAATGATGCAGAATTCAATTGCGGATGGCGAGTTATAGACGGGAGACTGGAAAGGAAATAATCATGGGATTCCTCAGTTGAGAAATTCGCGACGTCCTAGCATAAACTGTAAAGCTAGGATATAGGAGGCTGGCGGCCCAACATCAAACTGAGGATCTGGGAGGCTGGCGGCCCAACATCAAACTGAGGATCTGGGAGGCTGGCGGCCCAACATCAAACTGAGGATCTGGGAGGCTGGCGGCCCAACATCAAACTGAGGATCTGGGAGGCTGGCGGCCCAACATCAAACTGAGGATCTGGGAGGCTGGCGGCCCAACATCAAACTGAGGATCTGGGAGGCTGGCGGCCCCAACATCAAACTGAGGATCTGGGAGGCTGGCGGCCTAAGCATCTAACAGCCTGAGGATCTGGGAGGCCCCACCCAACAATCTGTCCAATGCTCACCATCGGTGCCAGCGAAGGCATAGCTCGCAGCACCCGATCCAGGACGTCAATATCGGCCAGTTTAACCTCCCAGTCGATGCGGGGATCGCGAAAAGTTCGCACGCGGTCAATGAGGCCTTGAAGGATGCCCTCGGAGCAGAAGGCGTCCGCTGCTGACAGCGGCATCTGCGGATGGGGAGGCGAGGATGGCAGTCAGGAGATGACAGTTGCATTTGCAGAATCAGCAAAAATATACTTAAGATAAGCATACTGCAGCAATTAATTTTGTAACACCTGTCTTCACCTCCGTCTCATTAATATACTGTTGCTCACCATGTTATTTTTATATAAACTTCGTTTAGAAACAATCAAGCTTTAATCCATGTTACGAGAAATATTCTGCTTTTTGATGACTCAGATCATTCTATTTTATTACTTACTGAACCTAGATTTTTGTCCCTCGTTCCCCAAGGAACTGTTATTTGTTCCCCAAGGAACTATGCTCGTTCCTCAAGGAACTTTTTCTCGTTCCTCGCGGAACTTATTCTCGTTCCTCAAGGAACTTTTTCTCGTTCCTCGCGGAACTTATTCTCGTTCCTCAAGGAACTTTTTCTCGTTCCTCGCGGAACTTATTCTCGTTCCTCAAGGAACTTTTTCTCGTTCCTCGCGGAACTTTTTCTCGTTCCTCAAGGAACTTTTTCTCGTTCCTCGCGGAACTTTTTCTCGTTCCTCAAGGAACTTTTTCTCGTTCCTCGCGGAACTTATTCTCGTTCCTCAAGGAACTTTTTCTCGTTCCTCAAGGAACTTTTTCTCGTTCCTCAAGGAACTTTTTCTCGTTCCTCAAGGAACTTTTTCTCGTTCCTCAAGGAACTTTTTCTCGTTCCTCAAGGAACTTTTTCTCGTTCCTCAAGGAACTTTTTCTCGTTCCTCAAGGAACTTTTTCTCGTTCCTCAAGGAACTTTTTCTCGTTCCTCAAGGAACTTTTTCTCGTTCCTCAAGGAACTTATTCTCGTTCCTCAAGGAACTTATTCTCGTTCCTCAAGGAACTTTTTCTCGTTCCTCAAGGAACTTATTCTCGTTCCTCAAGGAACTTATTCTCGTTCCTCAAGGAACTTTTTCTCGTTCCTCAAGGAACTTTTTCTCGTTCCTCAAGGAAAGTGTCCCTCGTTTTTCAAGGAACTGTCCTCGTTCCTCAAGGAACTGTCCCTCGTTCCTCAAGGAACTGTCCCTCGTTCCACAAGGAACTGTCCTCGTTCTTCAAGGAACTGTCCTTGTAGTTGCATCAGCTTCATTTATCGCTTTTATCGATGTTCTCTTGTCAGCTTCTCGTGTTTATGTCAGTGTTTTATCAATAGAGCCAGCTTCTGCTGTTATTGTCAATGCTTTCCGAATTGTGACAGCTTTTCCCGTTGTTTTTAACGGTGTTTTCACAGTAGGGTCAGCTATTCTCGTTGTTCCCTTTGATGTTTTAGTTAAATCAGCTTCGCGTGTTGTTTTTTTTTATCAATTTTTCTGTTTGTATCTGCGTCTTGTGCTTCTGTCGATTCTTCCCAAATAAGTGAGCTTATTCAATAGTTTCCGCCGATGTTTTCTTAGTTATGTCAGCCTCTCGTTCTCGTTGTTTTTAGTTAATCATGTGGCGATTCTTAGGGAAAGTTACGAGACGTTTTTAGGAAAGACTGGGGCGATTCTTCTGACGGTTATGGGGCGATTTTTGGGGACGGTTCTTATGGAGCGATTCGTAGGGCATTTATGATGCGATTCTTAAGGACGCTTATGAGACGATTTCTATGGTGTTTATGGACGACTCTTAAGGACGCTTATGAGACGATTTCTATGGTGTTTATGGACGACTCTTAAGGACGCTTATGAGACGATTTCTATGGTGTTTATGGGCGACTCTTAAGGACGCTTATGAGACGATTTCTATGGTGTTTATGGGCGACTCTTAAGGACGCTTATGAGACGATTTCTATGGTGTTTATGGGCGATTCTTAAGGACGCTTATGAGATGATTTCTATGGTGTTTATGGGCGACTCTCAAGAATGCTTATGAGACAATTTCTATGGTGTTTATGGGCGATTCTTAAGGACGCTTATGAGACAATTTCTATGGTGTTTATGGGCGACTCTTAAGGACGCTTATGAGACGATTTCTATGGTGTTTATGGGCGATTCTTAAGGACGCTTATGAGACGATTTCTATGGTGTTTATGGGCGACTCTTAAGGACGCTTATGAGACAATTTCTATGGTGTTTATGGACGACTCTTAAGGACGCTTATGAGACGATTTCTATGGTGTTTATAGGCGATTCTTAAGGACGCTTATAAGACGATTTTTATGGTGTTTATAGGCGATTCTTAAGGACGCTTATGAGGCGATTTCTATGGTGTTTATGGGCGACTCTCAAGGATGCTTATGAGACAATTTCTATGGTGTTTATAGGCGATTCTTAAGGACGCTTATGAGACGATTTCTATGGTGTTTATGGGCGATTCTTAAGGACGCTTAAGAGACGATTCTTAATAAGCTTATGGGACGATACTAAGAAGTTATGAGAGCGATTTTTTGGACGCTCAGGGGAAGATTATAGAGCAAAGAATCTTAGGTAAACCTCAAGTTTTGTTACCTTTTTAGTCGTAGATTCTCACCTTAATTGTGAAGCGACGCCTCAAATAGTAGCACAAAAAATCAGTTAAAAAACAGTTAAATGGCTAAGAATTTACCAACTCACATTAGTCAGCAGGCTGAGAATGCACGCCAAACTGGCTTGGGCATCTTCGGTCGCACGCGCGTCGCCGAGACCGAGCTGGCGAGTTTCCTCGGCGGCGGCCGCGGCGGCGCTAGTCAAGCCGGCGGAGAGCAGCAGCTGCTGGGCCAGGCCGGCGGACAGTCGGCAGCCGGCAAAGCAGCAGCCGGGCACGGATTGCAGCAGCTGCAGCAGGGCTGTCCGACACTCGCCTAACTGTTGGTGCCGCTTCAGTTGGCGTTCCAGCCAGATCAGCAGGCTCTGAGTGGTGCCAGAGTCCAGAGGCGCGCTTTCCGGCGCTCTCTGTCGCGAGTGCATCTGCAGAAGCTGCTGTTGCTGCAGGCTCTGCTGGTGCTGCTGTTGCTGCTGTTTCCGCTGTTCGGCGGCCAAAGCCGACCGAAGATGCCGCAGCAAGTCCAATCGCCTGTCCAACCGGCCAGAGGGATCATCATCGCACTCTTCTAGCAATTGTTGAGCCAATTGTTGGGCCATAGCGCGATTCGGATATTGATTGATTTATAATTATACGGGCGCAAGGTTGATCAGCTATCAAGGCTACCCCTGTCTCACAGCCGCCGTATATACCTTGGGCTAGAAATAGATAGACCGCAGAGCCTTCTCGCTCTCGCTCTTTCTCCTAGCAATTCCCCAAGGGATGTGTAGTCTCGCTCACCCCCCCCCCCCTGATGCCCGCCAGAAAAGGACCCCCAAGCCTGGTTGGACTATTTGCCGGGCGCACACACACACACACACACTAACACACACACTCACACAGACCCCCGCCTCGTCTCTCTGTCCGTATCCGGCAGCAACCTCGGCCATCAACCAACCCCACCTCCGCCTCCTCCAATGCCATCCTATCCACGAGAAGCTTTGGGAACAGAAATTTTTATTGCTGAATGGAACCGGATAGTTGGGGGGCGTAGGGGAGGGCAGGGAGGGGGTGAGGTAAGTCAGACAGACAGACAGACAAGAGGGCGAGGGAGACCCAGCAGCAGCAGCAGCAGCAGCAGCAGCAGCAAGGCAGAAGAGGCGAGGCGAAAGAGCAGCAGCCAAGGCGAATTTCCCAGGATTGGTTCGGTAATAGAGAAAGAGGAAGAGAGGGAGAGAGAGAGAGAGAGAGAGAGAGAGTCCCCCGAATGAGACGGGGCGGCGTGACCTGAATGAAAAAAAAACCGACGGGAACGGGGTTGGGGGAAGGAGCGCCGAGAGAGAGGGAGAGAAAGAGCACACGAGGAGGAGAAGCAGACAAGCAATAGATGGAGGACGGCGCGGCAGGCGCTGGACGCGGTTTGAGCTGGTGGGAGTAAAAATTCAAACGGGAGACTTGGCGCTTAAAATACAGTCACGGCTATGGAAGAGATGGAGAGTTATAGTGATAGAGAGATAGACGCTGTCTGGCTGTGCATGAATTCGATAAAAAAAATATTGCTCATCAAGCCATCAATCATTCGATTTGGTATAGATAGGGAAATAACAAATTTACACCTTTTTGTTGTTGTTTTTTATTCTATTTATAGAACTGTTAATTCTGAATTAATAAAAGCGAGCCAAAAAACTCACTACTTACTATTGAGCATCAAGTGGAAAGGTTGGATGGACTTTATGCAACTAGTATAGTAGATGCATGGTTTAATTTTTATCGGAATAGGTACTAGAAAAATTTTGGGTTACTAACTAAGCATACTGAGGCGTGTAATATGAGCTTGCTGGGGCGGGTAGTATTAGCTTGCTGGGGCTGGTACGAGTAGTATAAGCTTGCTCATGAGGTTTAAATGAGCTTGTTGAGGAGGGTAATATAAGGTTGCTCAGGAGGGTAATAAAAACTTGCTCAGGAGGGTAATATGGGCTTGCTAAGGCGGGTAATATAAGGTTGCTCAGGAGTAAACAAAAAGGTATTATAAAATTCGCTAGAACAAAGCTTAGAAATCCAGGAGGAAAACTTGCTTAAAGAGTCGGATAGACCTATTCTCCCTTTCCATTGAGACAATGAGAATCAGAAGCTACTATAAGATTGAAATTCACCTAAGCTAATTTGTTAAACTTAACCTTAAAACGAAGGTACGAAATCGAAATTACCGACTATATACATACAAACTACTTATAGTAGCTTTTAACTCTAGCAAATATATTCATAAAAAATTATGATAGAATACAATCCATAAGAGGAAAAAAATTGAACAAGTCAGTCAGCAACAAATTTTGTCCAAAACAGTAGCTTGCAACCAAATGCGCACAGGTGCAATTTTATAATTCACTTTCAAACATTGCAATAAACGTTTTAAATCAATTAGTTGAAAGCTAATTTATAAGGTTTTGTGCTCGGAACTCAGAAACGCGCAGTAAATGTTACAAGCCAGAAAATGCAGGCGAAATCGTAGGACAGTGTTTTTGTTAGACCGACTGTCTGATTGGGAGACAATTGCGGGACAATATGATAACGGCACAAATAGTTTAAGGATGGCAAACAGCAAGTGGATTAGGCATAGTGACTGTAGTGGCTAAAAATCGAGAGTGACTTCTTTAAGGCCAGAAGAATAAAATGAATTTAGGATAGGAGGCTAAGAGCTATAAAGGATGAGGGTAGAGTCTGAAGGATCAAACAGAGAGCCTTATTGGTGGAGCCTGAATAGATTGGGTTGGAGCCTGAAGGGATGAGGTGAGAGCCTGAAGGGATGGGCGAGAGACCCTTAAGGGATGAGGTGAGAGCCTGAAGGGATGGGCGAGAGACCCTTAAGGGATGAGGTGAGAGCCTGAAGGGATGGGCGAGAGACCCTTAAGGGATGAGGTGAAAGCCTGAAGGGATGGGTTCAGAGCCTGAAGGAACAGGGTGAGAGCCTGAAGGGATGGGGTGAGAGCCTGAAGGGATGGGGTGAGAGCCTGAAGGGATGGGGTGAGATCCCGAAGGGATGAGGTGAGAGCCTGAGGGGATGGGTTCAGAGCCTGAAGGGATGGGGTGAGAGCCTGAAGGATCAATAGCAGAGCCTGAAGGGATGGGGTGAGAGCCTGAAGGGATGGGTTCAGAGCCTGAAGGAACAGGGTGAGAGCCTGAAGGGATGGGGTGAGAGCCTGAAGGGATGGGGTGAGAGCCTGAAGGGATGGGGTGAGAGCCTAAAGGGATGGGGTGAGATCCCGAAGGGATGAGGTGAGAGCCTGAGGGGATGGGTTCAGAGCCTGAAGGGATGGGGTGAGAGCCTGAAGGATCAATAGCAGAGCCTGAAGGGATGGGGTGAGAGCCTGAAGGGATGGGGTGAGAGCCTGAAGGGATGGGGTGAGAGCCTGAAAAGGATCATTAGCAGAGCCTGAAGAGATGCAGCCAAAGCCTGTATCTCGCAGATCTCGTCCGCTTCAAGAAGAATAAAAGACGATCCGACCGTCCGAGCCGCCGGTGACAAGCCAGGGCAGGCGCGGATGAAAGTCGCACGCCGTGACTCGAACAACGCCGCTGCCGCCAATCTGATGGCCTCGCAAGCGTTTCACTGGCACTAGCAGCGGATTTTCTAGCAGATCGGCGTACACGCGGCTGTGCAGCACCAGGCAGCTGCCGTCGTCGCTAACTGAAGCGCTCAACGGCAGAGAGGGATGAATGCAGCACTGGCGAACGCCGTCGGAGTGAATGCGAAGCTGCTTATAGGGCGTGCAGGCCAGGTCGAGGTCGAACCAGGCTAAGCGGCTGTCCAGACTGCCAGCGAACAGGTGGCAACCAGTGGGATGCACGCAGAGGCAGCTTAGGGACTTGGCGTTAGGTCGCAGGGTCTTCAGTTTGGTGAGCTTGGCCAGGTCGTAGACCTTAGTTTGTAGGGTTTATTAATGCGGGCGGTTTAGAAATTTTTGATCCCAAAAATTATAAATAACTTTGGTCCCGAGTACTTTTTAATATAACAACAGAGTCCTAATTGGACAAATCTATGAAGCTTTTACAAAGCGTTATTGATCCCAAGTCTCATTTCTATTGATTCAAAATCCCAATATTTATTTATCTTGAATCCTATCATTATTTATCCCTAATGCTATAATTACTGATCCCGAATCCTATCGTTATTGATCCCGATTCTATTAATATTGATCCCAAATCTTAACATTATTGATCTCGAATCCTATCATTATAGATCCCGAATCCCATCGTTATTGATCCCGAATCCTATCATTATTGATCCCGAATCCCATCGTCATTGATCCCGAATCCTATCATTATTGATCCCGAATCCTATCATTATCGATCCCGAATTCCATCATTATTGATCCCGAATCCCATCATTATTGATCCCGAATCCCATTATTTTTTATCCCGAATCCTATCATTATAGATCCCGAATCCCATCGTTATTGATCCCGAATCCTATCATTATTGATCCCGAATCCCATCGTTATTGATCCCGAATCCTATCATTATTGATCCCGAATCCCATCGTTATTGATCCCGAATCCTATCATTATTGATCCCTAATCCTATCATTATCGATCCCGAATTCCATCATTATTGATCCCGAATCCCATTATTTTTTATCCCGAATTCCATCATTATTGATCCCGAATCCCATCATTATTGATCCCGAATTCCATCATTATTGATCCCGAATTCCGTCATTATTGATCCCGAATCCCATCGTTATTGATCCCGAATCCCATCGTTATTGATCCCGAATCCCATCGCTACGGATCCCAAATCCCACCGTTAATGATCCCGAATCCCATCGCTACGGATCCCAAATCCCACCGTTAATGATCCCGAATCCATTTTTATTGAACTTGAAATACACCGTTACTGATCCTGAATCCAAATTTTACTGATCCTTAATGAAATATAATTCAAAATCAATCCCGACGCATTATCCGATTCAAATACTCCAAAATCCCACTATAATTATCCCACATCACGGGCCAGCAAGCAACCAACCTGGATCTTGGCCTTCTCAGCCACGTACAGAACGGGTTTAACCGGATCAAACTGAGCGCAGCTGACCGACGCCGCGGCCGCTTTCTTGCCGGCCCCGCCTAGCGGCGACTGACTGGTCCGTGCGGTCAGCCGGTGGATCAGCAGCGAGCCCGACTCCGACACGGTCAGAAAATAGTCGCCCTGACGATGCCAAGCGATTTGTCGGACGCCGCCCTGGGAGGCAGGCAGCGACACAGTCGCCAAGATCGACGTGGTCGGACGGCGACTACCGTTAGATGCGGTTGAACTGTCGCGATTTGAAATGTTCCAGGTGGCGGCGGATTGCTGCTGCTGCTGCTCCTGCTGCTGCTTTTGTTGATCGGCAGTGGCGGCTGCCCAGGCCTCGGCGAAGCGAGACGCTAAAAGCCGGTCGCAGCTGCAAGAAAAAGTAGTATAAATGTGTTTTGTAAGAAAAAATCGCATTTTAAGAAAAATATTAAACAAAAAACACAATTAAATTTAAATTAAATTTATTTCTAAAAACGAGCCTTCTAAATAATCTAGGATTTCTTGAAAAATGAACCAGATTATTAAGAAACCGTCTTACAGTCTTTCTAAGAAAACAACTTAGAATTAAAAAACATTGGCCTTTCTAGGAAAATGAACGGAATTTCTAAGAAAACGGCTATCAAAATATTTAAAATAAATGAATTTCCTTAACGAGTCCCTAGCTTTACGAATATGTTTTAGATATGCCGAAAAAGTTTTATTTTTAAAAGCATTATTTCTCACCGATCAGTAGCCAGCAGATAGACGCGTCCAGTCCCGGCGCCCCCGGCCGCAATGCACGGCCTATCCAAACACGGATTCCAAGCGGCCGAAACCAGGCCGCCGTCGTCACGTGACTCAAGTTGGCTAGTCCAGGCCCGATAGCCGGTGGTAAGCTCGAACACGGCGAGTCGGCCGCCGGCCCCCGAAGCGGCAAACCACTGGCCGGTTGGATCAACGGAGCAGGCGGTGATTGACAGCGGCTCCTCCTCTTCCTCCGGCCAGGCTCGGAACTGCAGGACTCGCAGGTGCGGGAACGGGCGCAGGTCACGCGGAGCCGGCAGTTTTGGCAGCAGATCTTCGGGATCCATGCTGACCCGGTGACGGACAACTCGAGCGGCCAGGTGCAGGTCTTGGCAGCGCTCGTATCTGCCAGTTGCCATGGGGTCGGTTTGATATCCTCATGACAGATTTTATCTAACCTTGAGGATAGCTTTAACTCCCATTTCCCTGAGGAGGGTAGCTTTGACTCCTATTTCCCTGAGGAGGGTAGCTTTGACTCCCATTTCCCTGAGGAGGGTAGCTTTGACTCCCATTTACCTGAGGAGGGTAGCTTTGACTCCCATTTACCTGAGGAGGGTAGCTTTGATTCCCATTTCCCTGAGGAGGGTAGCTTTGACTCCCATTTTCCTGAGGAGGGTAGCTTTGACTCCCATTTACCTGAGGAGGGTAGCTTTGATTCCCATTTCCCTGAGGAGGAGTAGCTTTGACTCCTATTTCCCTTGGGATGGTAGCTTTGATTCACATTTCCCTGTGCATTTTCCCAGATGCTATCACCAGCTATTAAGCATTCCCAAGCCAATTCAACAGGCCTTCAGCGGTCTTACAGCTCAGAAGTGTAGCCCGGGTAAGCTGGCACTCTCCGCAGGGCGGCGTATTTAGTTGGCACAAAGTTGACACGCCGCTCGTAGTCCTCCTGATTGCGCCATTTCTCCAACTCTTCGTCGTCGAATAGGTACTCCTCGGGCGGATTGTAGCTTTCGTAGTGCGTCGGCGGCGCCTAGAGAATTGGGCGCAAGCGGATCGGAATGGGTTCGATAGCTATGGGCCAGCTGTCAATCATCTATTTTTAGGAATATGTCAAGAGACGAGTAAAGACGCTTAAATTCTTATCAATTTATCAAACCGAAAACAATCTATTTGAGCCTTTTTAGATAGATAAATTCGTCAATCTTATAACAATAAAATTGTAGGTTAAATCAATCAATCAATCAACTTTAATCCCCATCCTTATCAAAGAAACAAAAAGTTAAAAAAAAAACCGCGCCGACCTTCTTAGGCGGCCTGATGTAAGGCAGCTTCCGCCTGATTGCGTCACCCTCGTCACCGTCCCGCCGGTCCCAGATGTCGTAAAATCTGTCGGCGCTGTCACCCCTAGCCGCCGCTTCTCGCTGTCGACGCGCGGCGGCCCGCTGCTCGCCAGTCAGCATCCAGCCCATCTTGATGGCGTGCACCATACGGCCAACTCGCAGCCGCTCCCATTTGGATGGCACGAACGAGCTTTTATTAGGCGGATGAGCAGTCACAGGCGTTACCATGGTTTCGGAGGTGAACCAGTCGGTCTGGCAAGGTGAGGGGGTTATAATAGACACTTATTACATGAAAATGGACATAAGGTTATAACAAAAGACCCAAACTGTACTAACATGATCCTCATAAGGATCCACATTGGGATCTGGCACGCGACCTTGAACAATATTTTTAACAAGTTGAACATCTTCGTCGCAAAGTACTATGCGCTGGCCAGTCTTGGGATCAATGACCGTTCTCCAGTACTCTGGATCGTCCATTTTAGCCAAGAAATCGTCAACTTGATCTCCCGTGTCCGGCTTTAATAACTTCCGGCCTTCGGTATCGTATCCTATGTGGGGATATTTGGTGTACCAAAGCATTGGCACATTGCCAACTGTGTTGCGAATGTCTTCATCATCCGACGAATCAAAGTCGTATTCCTCTGGAGCTGCTAGCGGCGATGCTTTTGTGGCCTCTTTTGAAATTATGGACGGCTTTGCTGATGCTGACATAGTTTTCTGCTGAAAAAAAATAATTTTATTATGCTTTATACTAGCTACTTAGAGTACTTTAAATATCATCTCATGTAGAATCATAAACCCTGAAATTTATATTGCAGATAGCTATCTAAAAATGACTTATTTCTTATAGCAAAATTAAATCCTAAAAAAATTGAGCTAGATTTAAAGTGATCAACAAATTTTTCTACATAAATTTGACTAATAAGAAAACCTTTATAAAACTAAAAGTTTTTGGTATTCTGACTTTGTCTTAAAATGACGTGCATCAGAACGAGTTCTGGCAAGAACAGCAACAGTGACAAAAATGGCAACAGCAAAATGGCGACAACTGATGTCAAATATTAAAATACTTTTATTGTGTTGCGAAGCCTGTCACCATTTTTGACACTTGCTTTTCTTGCCTAAAGCCATCAGAACTACTAATTATGAAGCTAAATTAACATTTTTAGTTAAACCTTAACCAAATTATTAATAAGCTTACCATGTGAAATTATAGGCTAGAAATTGCAGCCAAATTTAACTCCGAAATAAGATATAATGCATAAAGACAGACATGCTTAAAATGAATAAAATCATCTTATATATAAAATGATGTCAATTCCGTCTTCTGAGATATTATTTGCCTTATTTCTATTAGTACAATGCATATATTTCCAATTCGTAAATTAATATCTGATTCCCTATTAGCACACATGCGCAACTCAGAAAATTTAGTTGGCTGATGCCACTTAGTTGAAACTGATTTGCAACTTACATTAGAAAAAGTTTGGAAGGAGCAAAAAAGTCCCACAAACCACTTCTTGGCTATATCTTACTTTTTGCTATATATTTTTTTGCACTCCTTCCCTATTTTTCAACTTGCACCACCAATTTTACAACTTGCTTAGCCTTCCAATTTTGACCAATTTTGCAACTTACATTGCCCATTTTGTAACTTACTTTGGTATACCACCAAATCAATTACCCAGATTGGCCAACTGTTGCATATATATGTCTATTAGTCTATGTGCTACAGACTAAAATACAAAACAGATATACTTTTTATAGAACTATTTAAAACTAGCAAAAGTTTAAGATATTCTGATACCTAAGTAGTCTAACCTTGTATAAAATATTCATATAAGAATAGAATGTCTTTGACATTTAAAGTTTAAATATTTTTCAAAAAAACTGTTTTGCGTTAATTGCATATTAGTTAGTACCAAAGGGTAACCTCTGCCTACTAGCTAACACTGGCCCCCCAATTCTACCAGTGACATGGCTTTATTTTGTCCCTAGCAGGATTTTATATTCTGCTAAGGAGATTTCTATTAAGTACATGAGTAATTTAAAATGTCTGTCTATACCTACATGGAGGGCACCAAAGAGCTAGTTTTTTTTACTAATTTCCACTTAGCAAAATTTGTAATAATTAGACCCATTTATTTAAAGTTGTTGCAAATAGATTGATCTTAAAAAATAATACCTACTTGTAATAGGCCTACTTTATTTAACTTGTATTTAGTATTTTAGGTACAAAAATTATCAACATTAATTTTTTCAATCAAATTTTCAGCCTAAAAAAACCAAATAGGATAGATTCTGGAGAAAAAGCTAGTTTGTATTCTTTCTAAGTCTTATTCTAAACAATAAGCTAATTAATTTGATATCTCATAAGTCTTTAATTTCATTTTTTCCACATACATGCACAATGGTAGGTCATTGCAAAATTGACAATTTAAGTTGTAATATTGGTAAAAATCTGCAATGTAAATTGCACAATTTGCAATTTAAGTTGCAAAATTGGTCAAAATTGAAGAAGTATTTTGCAATTTGCAATTTTTTTCAACTAAGTGGCACAATTTTTGAGTTATACATGTACAATTTTTTCTAATATCTTTATAAAAAATTAGGCAAAATATTGATGGTTAAAAGTATATATAATTTTTATGTCATCTAAAAATAATAAAAAACAAAAAAATTTATCTAATCCTCAAATACAATATAGGCTGTCATGGTAGAAAATTTTATGTATGGTATACAATATTGACTTTTGTAGTATAAAATTCTATACTTTATAATAATAAAAAATGGTATACAGTTTTTCCATTTTAAAATCCCTTGTTTGGTTCATAATGCTTTACCCTACTTTTAATTGCTTAATAGCTAGGCCTATCTAATTTATAAATTAGGCCTAATCAAAATTAACAAATGTGCAACTCAAAAAATTTGGTTTATTGCCATATTAATGCAACTTAGTTGAAACAAAATTTGTGACTAGGCCTAACATAAGAAAATATCTAAAGAAGCAAAAAGCCTTGCAAACCACTTTTTAGCTATACCTTACTTTTTGCTATGTACAATGGTAGCTCAAATAGTTACTATTACACATACATGTTAAAATTAATAGAAATAGCTAATCTAATAAGTATCCAAAGAGAAGCTGTAAAGGTATAGTTAAAATGTAGATTGTTTTTGTAATTTATCTTAATTATCAAATCTATTTAGACAGACACTAAGTACAAAATATCAAAGCAAAGAAATGTTTTAACCATTTTTATACAGTTATTATCAATAGAAAATGCTTACAATAATAATAATAGACAAGGTGGAGAATTGATATTATATACATGGATGACTCTAGGCTTTTTGCACAATAGGAAATATAGATATACAATCCTTTCTACAACTATTCAAGTGTATGCGAACAATATGGTAAGAGTCTGTTAACTGATATACAAGCTTATGTCCCAAAACTTGCATACATAAACAATAGCTATCAATAGAAAGTTCTTGTTGAGACGGACCCGAATAATGAGCCTCTTCACGAAGCGATTGTGGTAGTGGGGCTACTGTGGTAGGTGGGCTACCCCTGTGTGTTTGTGTTTGTTTTGTTGTTTTGTTCGTTGGTTTGGCTGGTTTGTTTGTTGTTGTTTGTTGTCTTGGGTTTGTTGTTTGTTTGTTTGCGCTGCTGCCGGGTTTGTTGTTGGGTCCCGTGTGTGGTGTCTGCGCGTGTGTCCCGTGTGGGTGTGTGCGGGCTGTGGGTCCCTGGTGTGGGTTCCGCCCCCGGCCGGTGCCCCGGGTGGGTTTCCCGGTGGTGTTCCCGGTCCGGGCTCCCGGTGCGTGGCGCGCGTCCCGTTGGCGCGCCCCCAGGAGGGGTCCCTGGTGTGCCTGTTGCTGTTTGTTCGGGTTTTCGTGTGCGGGGCTGCGGGTGCTGCTGCGGGGTCCTGGGTTGCGTCCCGGCGTGGTTGTGTTGGTCCCGCGGGGTGGTCCCCTCCCAAGGACCACTAGTAGTAGAAGGACGGGACACTTCGTTTCTTGGAAAAATTTTTAAAGGCTGATTTTCACGGAAAAATACACTAGCAAGATAGGAAGTTTTCACTTTTTTAACAGTAAAATAGTGACTGTTTTTTATTGGAAGCAGATCCAAAGCTCTTCTTTTGATATAACTTGCCTAACATGTTGCTCCAACGAACTATGTAAAGCTTTACTCATGAAAAATTGATCTTCATACTATTTTCTTTAGTATATCGTGAGCCTAAAATTGACAAGCTATCTAGGGACAGTAGCTTAACTTTTGTTTCTGGACTG
This sequence comes from Macrostomum cliftonense, assembly GCA_950096795.1. Classification (NCBI taxonomy): domain Eukaryota; kingdom Metazoa; phylum Platyhelminthes; family Macrostomidae; genus Macrostomum; species Macrostomum cliftonense. Next base: position 1,751,507 of record CATNEM010000090.1, on the reverse strand, counting down.
TCTGGACTTGTCTAGTCTAAGTAAGAAAATAAATAAACTAAATTTATTATAGAACACATTTTACAATGACTCTTGGACTAGCCTTAATGTCTTTTCTATTTTTGTAGCAATGCTAGCCAAGTTAGCTAATTTTAAATAGATAATCTGTTATAAATATTTTATGGACCTACAAAGTAGCTATATGACAATGTAGTCACCTCAACAGAATTGGGGTAGCTAATACTTATACAGTATGCCTGATTGGAAAAGGAACAGAAACAAACGTTAAGCTACTGTCCCTACTGACATACTGTCCCTAGATAGCTTGTCAATTTTAGGCTCACGATATACTAAAGAAAATAGTATGAAGATCAATTTTTCATGAGTAAAGCTTTACATAGTTCGTTGGAGCAACATGTTAGGCAAGTTATATCAAAAGAAGAGCTTTGGATCTGCTTCCAATAAAAAACAGTCACTATTTTACTGTTAAAAAAGTGAAAACTTCCTATCTTGCTAGTGTATTTTTCCGTGAAAATCAGCCTTTAAAAATTTTTCCAAGAAACGAAGTGTCCCGTCCTTCTACTACTAGTGGTCCTTGTCCCCTCCATGCTCCCTGGAGACGCCAATCTGTATCGCCATGATGTGTTGTAATTTTGCTCGCCTTACCCGCATAACAATTATACGTCCCCCAAAGGTCACTAATGCGTATCAAAAAGACGGTTAAAAAATGTTATTTTTGTAGAAGTAATACTTTTATGATACTCATTTTTTTCTGCTTACAAAGAATTTTTGCATTTTTTCGTTCTACCGCACTGAAATAACCATTTTTGAGTAGTTACGGATTATTCGTTACGTATTTTATACGTATCTTTAAGGTCCCAAAGTTACCAAGATTTTAAAATAATTTAAACGAAAGTAGCTTGCATAGCAATTTTATTTCAACGCAAAAATAATGTATTTAAAATAATTATTCTGCAGTAAAAATTATAAAAAGATGAAATTTACAATTCTGCGTCTTTGCGTCCCGTACAGGCAGCAAAAATATCAAATGAAATTTTTGTTAAGCCGCGTGTTACGTGTTCCTCTTAGAATAGTAAAGCACTTGTAGTAGTGCGTCGAATTATTTCACCCCATTCGACAAATTTAAATGATGCATATTAACAAAATGTGTATGAAACTTGCATTTTGCTTAATGCCTTAACTTACGTGCATAAACTGCGAGTACCGTACAAATTAGCTGGGGCACATTGTTTTCGTGCAGCCCAGCCGTGCACTGCCTACGTGTCCCATTCAGCGGTTGGACGCCTGCCAGGCGTGCCCGCTCGCTATCTGTGCATACCCTGCGTGAACACCCGTGAATTGTAAGCCACTGAATCTGCGAGCCACCCGCCCTTCGAGTTGGCTTCACAGAGACAGTGCGCCGCCTCGTTTTCCTTTGCCCGACCACTGATTTTGCCGCCCACTCTCTGGCCGCCTATCTTTTGCCTGTGTTCGCCAATTGGGAGTTTACTCCTATTTCGCGGGTGCAGTAAACTGCCCATTGACGATCCGCTCGGCATCAGGGCAACTCTCGCCGTCGCCCTCATGATGCCATGGCTCACCTAAAAGTGCACTTACGTATTGTTTAATATGTTATGTAGCCACCTGTGCAATCCCCGTTTGATCCATGATTCAGCCCACGCGCTATTGCTTAACCTAATGATCCGTGCAATGACCGTTTTCGTGTATATAAGCAGCGCAATTTTTACCCAATTTTTCATACGTCTGCTTCATAACCCCGCACCCAGTCCGCTTACGTCTGCTTAAGTCTGCTCACGTCTGCTCACGTCTGCTTCGTGACTCCGCACCCCAGTCTGCTCTTACTGAGCATATATTAGCTCCAAATATAGCAGCGGAACCTGTAGTAATTCCAGTTAATTATTACTACAGCATCTGTAATACTTAGACTGAAGAATTCAGTCCCTGATTCTAATCGAAGTCAAGTCTTTGATCTTGATTTCTGCCTTAGTTATTTAAGAAGCCAGCCCCAATCATCGCCGTTCGTACATCATCGTCAGCCTGGACGCCATTCAAGCCTGCCTGCATTCTCAACCCGCGTTCTACTCAGCTCTACAGCTACCGGTGCGACTCTACTACGAGCGAAATCTGCATCGGCTATTATTAGTTTCTTACTTTCGCTTAAAAGTAAGTGGTGGCAGCCCCGTTACCGTCTTAGCATCGATTAGTCGCCCTACTATCGCCGTAGCCGTTGACGAATCGACATTCTTGTTTAAATTAAGGAAATTTGTTAAGTCAATAAATTAAATTGGTGCCTTTCCATTCGAACCGCTACCATAGGCTTATTTTATAGCTATCTGGAAAATAAAAATTAAGCGGTAGCCAGAGGCTATAATCTGAGCTCTAATTCGACGCACTCCTACTTAGGTTTGTTTTATAGCGCAGCCCCAGACTCCGGGCGCTTCTAAGAAATCAATCCCCCAACAACCCAACATAATTTTGGCAAGGACAACTTAAGTAGGAGGACGGGACACTTCTATTTCCTGGAATATTTGAAGTCTCTTTTTCGCGAAAAAATACACTACGGAGATAGGAAAATTTTAACTTTTTTACATAAAATTGGTGATTGTGTTTGACTCGAAGCCTACCAAACGCTCTTCTTTTAATGAAAGCTTCGTGTTTACTTGCTTCATCGACTTCAATAGACATTCAGTTGTTTTTGGATTTCGTTTTTTGGATTTTATATCTTTTATATTGAAGTCCCCCAGAAGTCGCAAAATAGTACTATGACAACTTTGAAGTTCACTGTCAAGTTTTGCTTTGTATTTTTCCCTTTCCCTTTATCATTACCTTATTTAGTATATATACGAGTATGAATACTGCAGCTAAGCAAGCTATTTGGCAGTAGGATTGCCCTATCTAACTAAGCTAAGCATATAAATTGCTATGCTGTGCAATACTACTGACCAAATAGTGAAGCATTCTGCAAGCGCAACACTTTGAATTATCATTACTTATACCAGCCAAGTAGACTTGACCCTATCCAACTATTTAATAGTGTGGAAAATATAAAGTTGATCAAGAAATACATAAATAAATGCTGTGATAATATTGGATTACACTTTCAAGTTTTATTTTTCTGTATTTTTCAATTTTGGAATGCTTGGTAATTTTTCTTTTGGACTGGGCATATTTTAACTTCTGCATTTTTTAAAGCAATTTGAAGCTATTAGCAATGGATATACCAACTTTATTTGCAAGAGAGATTTCAGACCAGTTGGTAGCTCATTTACTTTTCTAGGCAAGTAGTCTAGTAGTTCCATTTCAGTATTGGAGAGTGGAGAAGTGCAACATGGACCAAATTTGTGCACTGCTGCAAGGCCTTCCAAAAGACTGTAGAGCTGCATGCATTGCAAGCATGCACTCTCCAAGATCTGTTCAATAGATATAAAATAGCAGCCTCCATGGCCCTGTTGGTATATTCCAAATTCTGCTTCTAGGTGGTCAGATTGCAACTCACCTGAAGATTAATTTAGGTAAGTGATGGTTCTAGCCTGCATTGCCCTAGGTGTGAAGACTAGTCATACTGTAAGTAGAGAGCATGCGCAGATGCAAAGGAGGGTAAAACAGTAAGGCTAGAGGGGAGGCCAGGGAAAGGAAGGATCCCTATCCCACCTCGATGCCCTAGCAGCTGTGTCTAGGGGAAGTGTGCAAAATTCTGAAAAATTATACACTCTTGACCTTGCCCAGACCATAGTTACATCATAAGTTATGGATTAAGGATGCCAAATATGCATTATTGTGTTATTATCTTATGCATTATAAGAAATGCATTAAAAGGTCACGTTTTTCTTTAAAAAATTATAAAACATTAATTTTTATGATGGAAAGATAAATAAGTCTGAAAAAATATTTTGTATGAACAAAAAACCATGGCACAAGAAAAAAAACTGCGAAAACAGGCAATAAAGCTTTATTTTTCTGTGCAGTCTGTGCCTTGCTCTATTTTATTTATTTCAAAACATATCGGGCTATTTTAATCGCAAAGCCAAAGGTAGCCAAGCTTAAACATATTTCAGTGTTCTATATCACAAAAGTAAATGACAGCATCTTAAATACTAACTTACTTACTAATGCTACATGTAAGTATCTAAATTGAAATCTTACATCAAAGCATGAAAAAATGTTGACCGTTGTCGGACTCGAACCCACCAAAAGAAAATCTGTTCCTCAGGACTCGTACTTGTGCTTGACCTCTCGAGGTCGGACGGTATCGAAGAAGGGGAGGTTTTTATGCTGTTTTAATCATAATGGTCGTGTATTATGCATGTATTACCCAATTGTTTCCTCTAGCCGAATGCAAAAACAATGTAAGCAACCGAGTTAAAACATTTTTCGAACGAAAAAAATCAAAGCCTATTATTCTAACAATGGATCGCATTACTTTTTGCTTTTGTGACAAAAATTACTAAAGTTAATAATAATTTTTTGGAAAGACACTTTTCGGTGTTAAATTAAACGAGTAAGTAGGAAATCAATAAATTTTCAATAAGATACAATTGACAATCAGAATTAAAAAAGACTTTGCATTAGAAGTGACTTAAAACGCGATTTGCGTACAAGCCAGATATTCTATTTGTTAATATGCCGCTGACCTTTCGCCGAGCCCTGATTTTATACACACCCCATAATTTTCAAACTACCGCACACTTGCATTATGATAGCTACAGCCTTAACATATTTAACCCGATTGTCTGTATTTATTAGGCTGTATTAGCAATCGCTTTGAGTTTCAATATCTGGTTTGTATATCACAGATTTAGACTTGCTGCCTATTTAAACTAGATTAAAGTATAATTTCTTGTATTTTAGGCAATTTAGCCTTATTATAGATAGGCTTAGGCTTACGTTTTTCTGTAGGCCTACTGTTAATACAGCAACACTTGAAGAACCATTATTGTTACTTTTGTGTAATTAACTAATCTCTACTCAAAATTTACTTAGGATTTTTTTATTTTAGTTTTTAAGCCTCATTACACCTTAAAAGCCTTAGCTGTCCTACATAAAAGGCCCCTAGTTTTTGTTCATTTTTTAATTTAGGCTGACTGGGCCTAGTTTTAACTTTTTACAGTTAGACCTTTAAATTGACCTTTTAAATGGCCTGAATTTTTAAATGCTCTTATGCCCATTAAGTCAAAAAATTTATAAAATCAATGAATAAAATATTCATCATTATTAGCTAATGTCAAGGACCCAAATATACATAAACTTATATTATAAAGTCTAGCATTTTAATGAAAATTTATAATTTATATCATTCTATACTATTGCAAATTTTAGTTCATTTTATAATTAGTCTAGCTTAATAAGGTAGATTGGTAATTCCATACAATAGGCCTAATGCCTAGGCCTATATAGTAAAGGATATATAGACTTTTATTTTGTGAAGTCATAGCTAGTAAATTAAATATTTTACTATTTTAGTATTTTTATCAATTATTTAATATATTGTTATCTTTAATTTTCCTTTCAGAAAAATCAAAATAGCATCAATATGTAAACTTAATATAAAAATTGAATTGATTGATTGGCATTTAATGCCATGGCATCTAAACAGGAACTTTCAAAGAAAGTAAATCAATTGATGAAACTTGGTTCAACTTTAAGTTTAACATCTACATCTTCAATAGAAATAGAAACTTTGAGTATTGATAATGCATTTAAAAATAGCTTAGAACTATTTGAAATACAATCTCAATCATCTGAATTGAATTTACAAAATCAAGCAAAAGAGTCAAATAGTAATAATGATTTTGATGAAGACTTTTTTGACATTGAAAATGATTCCTCATTCTCAGATAATAGCATTGATAATAATCTTTTAGTATCTGAAAGTGATAGTCAAGATGAAGACTACCTAAGTGAAGTTAAGTTTAAAGAAGATTTAAAGAGCTTATGTATCAAGCGTAAACTGGAATTGGAAATTGTAAAAGATTTTTTGGAGTTATTAAGACCAAAACATCCTATATTGCCAAAAGACCCTAGAACTCTTTTACAGACTCCTCAGTCTATTCAACTTATCAATGTGCCACCTGGCGAATATTATCATTTTGGAGTCTCTTCAGGCATCAAGTATATATTTCAATCCTTAAATGCCAAAGCCAATTTGCCACATTCTAATGAAATTAATTTGTTGGTTTGTATTGATGGTTTGCCTATTCACAAAAGTACTGTGAAAGGCTTTTGGCCAATTGTTGCTAGCATAAAAGGTATACCCTCATCAACATTTATTGTTGGCCTATACTATGGACCAACAAAGCCATCTTCTGCCAAAGAGTTCCTTACTCCTTTTATTGATGAAATGAAAGATTTGCAAAATGGTTTGTTTATGTTTGGAACTCATTTCATTGTAGCTTTAGAATATGTCATCTGTGACACTCCAGCACGTTATTTTGTAAAGTGTATTAAAAGCTACAATGGATTTTTTGGTTGTGATCGCTGTTGCCAAAAAGGTACCACAGATTATAGAAAAACAATTAATAAAGGTTGCACTGTTGTCTTCTTGGATTTGAATGCAGAATTAAGAACTAATGAATCATTCCGGAACCAGGTTCAGCAAATGCATCACCATAAACATTCTCCATTTGAAGACTTAAACATTGATATGATTGATGGATTTCCTGCTGATCCAATGCATCTGCTATTTCGTGGTATTGGCTTTATGGCTCTAAAGATATTGAAGCAAGGTCCATTGCCATTTCTTTTATCACAAGTACTACAAGGCCAATTTAATGCCTATATGCAACATGCAAGTATATATTTGCCATCAGACTTTTCTCGACGTCCTGTTCCATTGCAACATCTTAGTTTATGGAAGGCAACATTAGTTCGACAATTTTTCCTTTATTTGGCACCATTCGTTTTGATTCACATAAATCATGAAGAATTACTAAACTGGCTTATGTCTTATCATATCATAGTCAGCTTATTTTGTTCCCCAAATCTTTCTACAGAATATTTGGAATTTTTGACTAAGCTTTGTCAGTCCTTTACTATGGAAACTCAACATCTTTTTGGAAGCCAGGCTGTTGTGTATTCTGTTCATTCACTTAATCATTTGGTTACAGACTATAAGAATCATGGGAACATCAATGAAGTCAGTTGTTTTGCTTTTGAAAACTTTCTGCGATTTGTAAAACCACTTGTGCATTCATCAAACAAGCCATTGCAGCAAGCTGTTAAAAGAGTTCTGGAAAGTGACCAGTGTTTAGGTCATTTTCAGGTATCAAGAAATTTTGAATATAATTTAAAGAAAGAACATGAGAGTAATATACTTCCAGCTAATATTGATCCACAGTCAGTCACCCAATACAAGTTTTTAAAGACTAAAGTAACTTGTATTGCTATTGATGAGCGTGATAGCTTCATTCAGAAAAAAAGTGCAACAATATTCAAAATACGAAATATAATTCAGTATAAAGATGGTACTATTAAGCTTATTGGACAGAAATTTATTCAGAAGCAGTCATACTACAATAGGATCATTGAGTCACATAAACTCAGCATTTTTAAGTTGAAAAAACTAACCACTTCACTCCATGTAATAAGTTTAGAAGATGTTCTTTGTAAGTTCATTGTGATTCCTATTCCTGGTGCTCATGAACAATGGTTTGCCTGTCCATTACACCATACAGCAAACTGCTTTCAAGCTTAGTTAATAATTTGGCAGGAAAAATTGTAAGAATTTTTTCCTAGTAACTTTACTTGGTCTAGCTTGAACTGATCTATCAATGTAATTTTCTCTACTTTTTGACTTTCAGCTTTTTTAAAATGAACGACTATTGTCTTGTCAGTTTTGAAGATGGCAACATGATAGTGTCAAAAAGGTGGTTTGACTCTAATAAAAATTCTGTTTATTTGCCTAGAGATTATACAAGTGCTACAGATCCCAAACTAATTAAGCGTCTACGTCGCCAAGATATGCCTGGGACTGATTGGATAGCGCATGCCTTTTCAGAAATTCTTATGCAGCATGGTAGGCAATCAGTTTGGTTCTTTGGTCTAACCAGGAGCTAGTTAATTTCATTTGGAAATAATGCATTTTCACTTGTAGATGATCTGGATTACTTGGTTTATCGAATGTCCCGATATGACAAAAAAGGCAGTTTGTCAGAAACTGACACAGAGGCAAAGCGAAAGCGTGTAGCAACAGATTTTTTCATAAATGCTTCGGCACAAGCTAAAGTTCGCCGGCCATCTCGGACTCCACTATTTGCTACTGGTATCGAAAATCGTGATTGTGAGATAATTTCTCGCTTTCCAGTTCCACCAGATAATCCAGTTTTAACTAGCACCAGTCAGTCTGCCGGTTGCTCGACACCCACCGCGCAGCGTGTCAATCAGTCTGCCGGTAGCTCGACACCCACCGCGCAGCGTGTCAATCAGTCTGCCGGTAGCTCGACACCCACCGCGCAGCGTGTCAATCAGTCTGCCGGTAGCTCGACACCCACCGCGCAGCGTGTCAATCAGTCTGCCGGTAGCTCGACACCCACAGCGCAGCGTGTCAATCAGTCTGCCGGTAGCTCGACACCCACCGCGCAGCGTGTCAATCAGTCTGCACCCAGTGCTGGTAGTACTACTACCCAACAGTCCAATCCATGTCACTGCAAACATATTGAAGGTTAATGAAACCGAATGATTTTTCATTAGAATTTCAACCGTTTTTTATTTTTAATTAATTAATTACTGCCTTTGTATTTAATTCAAGGCTGGATCAAGCTAATAATTGAGCGCCTTGTAGCTCTTGAAGAAAGTAGCAACGCCATCTTGAACCGCCAAGGCTTGTCTGCAGAAAGTAACGAACTGCTAGTAGCTTTGCCTTACAAGACAATTGAGGGTCTTCTGGAATTCGGCGAACGACTTGAAAGTGACGCTGAATTGAATGCTGAATATGTGAGTTTATTTTTTTATCCGACGAAGAATTAATTTGTTTCAATTTTTAACCTCTGCTGTTTAAATGGTAAACTTAACTCATACCGAATTCTTATTACTTGAACATTTATAGGTAAAATTCTGCTCTAAACGATCAGCAAACAGCGTCAAGTTATCTGATGCTGTTTCTGCAATGCTTTTGTGCACCGCTAACGCGCAGACGCTAAAAAGTTTTAATATGCAAGGACGAGGGCAAAAAATGGCTCTTCCTGATTCCATTGGAGAGTGCATTAGTAGTAAGTAAAATATATCATTCTCCTTTAATATTTTCTAAAGAAACATAGCAACTTCATTAAAAGCTACAATCTACATTGCCAACAGAAGTCATTGTCAACACGAAAAGTTTTCGACGACAACTTGGCATTACCAAGCCGATCTCCTACGTTGGAAGTATTCTAAAACGAATGACAAAAAAATGAAATTGCCAACATATGTTTACGTGCCGAAGCTTTTCGTCCTAAGCGGACATCGTCAGGGTCGATTTATTGAAACGAAAAAACACTGGTATTTAAAACATAGGTTGTTGCACATTGTGAGTTAAAGTCCGATGTACAGGGTCGAATTATTGATGAACGAAAAACGTAAGTGTTTAAAAGTAGGTTATTGTACAATGTGAGAAAAAAAAAAAGTCCGATGGGCAGGTCAGAGGCGAATCAGAGGTTGGAGAGGAACGCACACACAACACAGAGAGAGAGCGTGCCTCATACGTCAGAACACTTGGAGCTGTTGGCTTGCACCGTTCCCCGCTAATTGGACATTAAGGTTTGGCTTGAGGGCCTTGATGTACAGGGCTTCAAGAATGGTCAGTTTGTAATCTTTCAGTTATTTTGTAATCAAGAATGGTCAGTTTGTACTTTTTTTTTCTCACATTGTACAATAACCTACTTTTAAACACTTACGTTTTTCGTTCATCAATAATTCGACCCTGTACATCGGACTTTAACTCACAATGTGCAACAACCTATGTTTTAAATACCAGTGTTTTTTCGTTTCAATAAATCGACCCTGACGATGTCCGCTTAGGACGAAAAGCTTCGGCACGTAAACATATGTTGGCAATTTCATTTTTTTGTCATTCGTTTTAGAATACTTCCAACGTAGGAGATCGGCTTGGTAATGCCAAGTTGTCGTCGAAAACTTTTCGTGTTGACAATGACTTCTGTTGGCAATGTAGATTGTAGCTTTTAATGAAGTTGCTATGTTTCTTTAGAAAATATTAAAGGAGAATGATATATTTTACTTACTACTAATGCACTCTCCAATGGAATCAGGAAGAGCCATTTTTTGCCCTCGTCCTTGCATATTAAAACTTTTTAGCGTCTGCGCGTTAGCGGTGCACAAAAGCATTGCAGAAACAGCATCAGATAACTTGACGCTGTTTGCTGATCGTTTAGAGCAGAATTTTACCTATAAATGTTCAAGTAATAAGAATTCGGTATGAGTTAAGTTTACCATTTAAACAGCAGAGGTTAAAAATTGAAACAAATTAATTCTTCGTCGGATAAAAAAATAAACTCACATATTCAGCATTCAATTCAGCGTCACTTTCAAGTCGTTCGCCGAATTCCAGAAGACCCTCAATTGTCTTGTAAGGCAAAGCTACTAGCAGTTCGTTACTTTCTGCAGACAAGCCTTGGCGGTTCAAGATGGCGTTGCTACTTTCTTCAAGAGCTACAAGGCGCTCAATTATTAGCTTGATCCAGCCTTGAATTAAATACAAAGGCAGTAATTAATTAATTAAAAATAAAAAACGGTTGAAATTCTAATGAAAAATCATTCGGTTTCATTAACCTTCAATATGTTTGCAGTGACATGGATTGGACTGTTGGGTAGTAGTACTACCAGCACTGGGTGCAGACTGATTGACACGCTGCGCGGTGGGTGTCGAGCTACCGGCAGACTGATTGACACGCTGCGCTGTGGGTGTCGAGCTACCGGCAGACTGATTGACACGCTGCGCGGTGGGTGTCGAGCTACCGGCAGACTGATTGACACGCTGCGCGGTGGGTGTCGAGCAACCGGCAGACTGACTGGTGCTAGTTAAAACTGGATTATCTGGTGGAACTGGAAAGCGAGAAATTATCTCACAATCACGATTTTCGATACCAGTAGCAAATAGTGGAGTCCGAGATGGCCGGCGAACTTTAGCTTGTGCCGAAGCATTTATGAAAAAATCTGTTGCTACACGCTTTCGCTTTGCCTCTGTGTCAGTTTCTGACAAACTGCCTTTTTTGTCATATCGGGACATTCGATAAACCAAGTAATCCAGATCATCTACAAGTGAAAATGCATTATTTCCAAATGAAATTAACTAGCTCCTGGTTAGACCAAAGAACCAAACTGATTGCCTACCATGCTGCATAAGAATTTCTGAAAAGGCATGCGCTATCCAATCAGTCCCAGGCATATCTTGGCGACGTAGACGCTTAATTAGTTTGGGATCTGTAGCACTTGTATAATCTCTAGGCAAATAAACAGAATTTTTATTAGAGTCAAACCACCTTTTTGACACTATCATGTTGCCATCTTCAAAACTGACAAGACAATAGTCGTTCATTTTAAAAAAGCTGAAAGTCAAAAAGTAGAGAAAATTACATTGATAGATCAGTTCAAGCTAGACCAAGTAAAGTTACTAGGAAAAAATTCTTACAATTTTTCCTGCCAAATTATTAACTAAGCTTGAAAGCAGTTTGCTGTATGGTGTAATGGACAGGCAAACCATTGTTCATGAGCACCAGGAATAGGAATCACAATGAACTTACAAAGAACATCTTCTAAACTTATTACATGGAGTGAAGTGGTTAGTTTTTTCAACTTAAAAATGCTGAGTTTATGTGACTCAATGATCCTATTGTAGTATGACTGCTTCTGAATAAATTTCTGTCCAATAAGCTTAATAGTACCATCTTTATACTGAATTATATTTCGTATTTTGAATATTGTTGCACTTTTTTTCTGAATGAAGCTATCACGCTCATCAATAGCAATACAAGTTACTTTAGTCTTTAAAAACTTGTATTGGGTGACTGACTGTGGATCAATATTAGCTGGAAGTATATTACTCTCATGTTCTTTCTTTAAATTATATTCAAAATTTCTTGATACCTGAAAATGACCTAAACACTGGTCACTTTCCAGAACTCTTTTAACAGCTTGCTGCAATGGCTTGTTTGATGAATGCACAAGTGGTTTTACAAATCGCAGAAAGTTTTCAAAAGCAAAACAACTGACTTCATTGATGTTCCCATGATTCTTATAGTCTGTAACCAAATGATTAAGTGAATGAACAGAATACACAACAGCCTGGCTTCCAAAAAGATGTTGAGTTTCCATAGTAAAGGACTGACAAAGCTTAGTCAAAAATTCCAAATATTCTGTAGAAAGATTTGGGGAACAAAATAAGCTGACTATGATATGATAAGACATAAGCCAGTTTAGTAATTCTTCATGATTTATGTGAATCAAAACGAATGGTGCCAAATAAAGGAAAAATTGTCGAACTAATGTTGCCTTCCATAAACTAAGATGTTGCAATGGAACAGGACGTCGAGAAAAGTCTGATGGCAAATATATACTTGCATGTTGCATATAGGCATTAAATTGGCCTTGTAGTACTTGTGATAAAAGAAATGGCAATGGACCTTGCTTCAATATCTTAATTCGGCAGCGGATTTTCGAATCCCGACTTCTCGGAAATAATATCAACAACCGACCCACTTTCAAACCTAAACCCCCCCTACCGCACTACCACTAATGAAAGTCGTTTAATTTGAATTTTTTAATAACAAATTAATAACAATTTTTATTAACTCATACTTTTCCTCATTAAAATTTCGTCATTTACTTTAGTTGCAACCTCTTGTGAAATACCGTGTGCCCCAACGATTGTCTCCATTTTATGTTTAACTGTGTCGTTACAAATTGTGTCCCCATTATGCGCTTTTACTTTCCCTCTTTGTGGCACCCAGTCCTGTTTCACTTTATTTTGCGTGTATCCACTTTATGTTGCCTTTTCTTTCCATTTTATTTTGATGACATGAGATGCTTGCAACGTGTGTTTCTTTCGTATACATTTTGTGTTCCCCTTTTTGTAATAATGTAAGTTCAGCGGTATCCACTCTATGTCCCCAATCTTTATTTCCACACGTTGTTTCTTTTGCTTGTTGCCATGTTCTGTCTTTTACTTACATTTTTATATATATTGTAATTTGTGTGTGTGTTTAAAGAGCTTGTCCTGCCCGTCGCTTTGCCTTTTTCACCGTGGTTGTGTTGAGTGTTTTACTCCATCCGTGCGTACTATTTATCCCGTGCATCTAAATAATTTCGGCTAATTAATAAAGAAGCAAACTATTCAGCGGTAAAGAATTTTGGACAAATCTTCGTCTTGGCTTGCAACTGCTCCAGAGAGAGCGATTCATTTGGATATCAGACTTGAACAGATCTGACTCCACCAGTTTATCCGAACTTAAAACGGATTGGTGGCAGTACTACCCTTGCAATACTACTAATAAGTAGAGTGATCAGGAAGTTGAAGCAGAATCTTAAAGAATTTATTGCAAAGAATCTACGCGGTTTAAATGTCAGCGAAGCTTCATTGTTGGCATAAATTCTGTCAGTTCGAGCCTATTTCGACCGTTTCGGCTACGTCACAGCTACCCTCCCCCAGGATTGTGGACCCTGGCAGTCGGAGTCTCCCCAAATCAGTGATTTTGTTAAAGTCAGCAGAAATTTCGAATTTCGGCCAAGAAGGAATTTTACTTCAAACAACAACTATTTAAATTTTCCCCGCGACCACACGATTCCAGAACCAGAACTTTACAAGAAATATAACAGTTTAACAAAAAACAACACTATTTTTTATTGTCCTAAATCTTAAATCGATTGTAAAAATTTACGTTAACTATAAGTAAATTTTTGTTTCAGAAAACAAATAAACCGAATCCTAAATCGCAGCCTATTCGCCGCTGAAAAGTTATACTTTGCAAAATAAAATGAAGAGGCTCAATGTCTCCCGTATTGGCACGGATCCATGTGAATAGTGCCTCTCTTTTCGCACGGATGGATTGTGGCAGTGGGGTCTGCCACTGTAAATAATTTTTTTGCATTTTTTTTTAATTTATTAATTTTTGGTGACTTAAGTTATGCTTCCAGCGGCTGTATGCTTAGTTTTTTTTTCAAATAATGTCCCCATCGTTTGTTTTAATTTTTTCCATTATGCGTCTCCAACGATTGTAATTAATTGCCAGTTTATGTAAAATCACCCTCCTTTGCGTGTTTTTCTTAGCTGATTTTCTTTTGTCCTTCCGCTGGTTCACTATGATGTTAATGGCCCCATGCGTTGTAAATTTTTCCCCATTGCGTGAAAGTTAGTACACCATTATTTGTCCCCATTGTATGTATCCCTCTCCCAGCTCAATTTCCCCCTCATGGAAATTTGCGTATATATATATACGCAAATTTCCATGAGGGGAAATTTCCATGAGGGGATATACACACATATATATGTGTGTGCATGCAAAACTTGATAAGAAAAGTGTGTTTCGCCCGCCTCCACCTTTGTCTGCCTTTCTTGCTTAAAATTTTGTGTGACTTGCGCCGTTTTCCTTTTGCCCCTGTTGCCCTGTAGTCTTTTGATTTTATTAGTTGTGTCGCATAATTTAGCTTCAATTGCATTATTACGATTCATGGCTTGAGTGAAATTACGGAGAAAAGTTTTCTGGTCAGTTGATAATAAAGGAGAAAGATAATTGATTTGAGGTGAAAGAAATAACTATAACCGAAATCTTCCGACTTCATTATTGGAGTTTAGATCCGCCAAAGAGGTCTAAAACTCTTCAAGTTATCCGAGCTTTAAAACGGATTGGTGGTAGCCTACCCTTTCATTACTACTCGTGAGTGGAGTAAAGCAAGAGTCTTGAAGAAGAAATTATTTAAAGCTGAGAAGAAGTTAAACTCGAATTCGGCCAACAACGCTTCTAAGCCAAACTACTCTGTGCGCTCGAGCCTATTTTCGACCGTTCCGGCCACGTGAACAGCTACCCTCCCCCCAGGATTGTGGACCCTGGCAGTCGGAGTTTCCCTACTGAAAATTTTGTTAAAATTCGGAGCGTGAATTAGAAGTTCGGATTTGGAAGAATCAACCCTTCTATTTCAACTCGTCGCAACGACAACAACAAAAACCAAACGAACAACAACAAAAAATAATAATAAAGAAAAATTTCTCTTCCCCGTGACCTCACTGGTGTCAGCGCTGCGGATATTTCGAAACCCGGAACACCCTTTCGATCGAGCAAACACAATGGCAACCGAAGCGACATCAACAACGGCACAGGCACAGGAGGACAATGCACAGGAAACGCGCCCTACGTACGAAGAGATGTTACGCGCAGTGACGGAGGAAGTGCGGAGGCGTTTGGAGCAGACGGATCTGGGCCAGCAGCACTACCATCATGTATGCCAGCCGCCGCCCCAGCCCGAACGAGCCACGCTGAAGCCGGTCAAGATTCAGCGGTACACAACTAATCAGGATTTCAACGTCTGGATCCAGGTTCTGGAAGAGCGATGCCAGCTGAACGGAATCACCGATGCCCGACGCAAGAAAGCAGAGGTGCTAGTCAACTTGGACATTGCCACGACCTATCCAGCAGTTGTCAGGATGGCACTTCCGGATCACCTGACGTTCGAGGAGTTCAGACAGCGATTAGTGGAGCGTTTCACCCACGCTGGAGACGCCCTAGAATATCGTGAGCAGTTTCGCTCCTGCCAACAGGTCAAGAACGAGAGCGTCGACGACTACGGCGACAGACTGATCGCGCTAGCGGACAGAGCTTTCCCGCATTTTACGCCAAATCAGCGTCAAGCGGAGCTCGTCGATCAGTTCATTATTGGCGTGAGAATGTCCCAATCAGCACGAGAACAACTAATCCTGGTTCGACCGCCGAATCTAGCAGAAGCGAGACGAGCGGTACATCGCTTGGAGACAGCAGCAAATCAGGCCCAGCGAGTGGCACCGCCGCCAACGCGACATGTCCGAGTTGTTGACCAAGACGGCAGTGAGTCACAGTCAGCAAAAGTGCAACCCGACTCAACAGCTCAGGTATTGGAGACTGCTCTTCGTGAAATGATGGCACATCACACAGAGGCACTAAACCAGCAGCGGCGCGCATTCGAGGCGCTGACCGCGAGACTGCAGGGCGGAGCTGTCGGCAGCAGCCGGCCCTACGGAGAAGGAGCGTCGGAACCGAGTCGGTTCTACCAGCGGCTGCGGCAACCGCAGCAGTTTAACGGCAGCTATGCAGCGCCGAGGACTCCTCCGGCTACGCCAACGCCCAGCCTGGCGCAGGCGCCACCGCCGCGCGCGCCGCCATATCAGTTACAGAGGCAGGATGCAATGAGGAAGTGTTATCGGTGTCAGGGAGATCATCGCGCCGTGGAATGCCCGCATCGCCGAACAGCGAACTTCGCGACCCAGCGCAACAGCAGTTCGGGACACGAGTCGGCTGGCCGCGCCGAGAGGGGCAGCGCAGCACAGCAGACCCGCCAGAACTAAGGTCCACGGCGAGGACCTTAGACGCTCAGCAGGTGCCTGCTGAGACCGCCCCTGCACCTGTAAATATTGCACCCAAGCGACCTCGGAGAGACCCATTCATCACTGGTGAGATTCGAGGCAGTTATTTTGCGTTTTTGCTTGACACAGGGTCCAAATGCGACGTCCTGGGACTCGACACTTGGCGCCGACTGAGTACTATTGATCCTGCTCTGTATACCAAGATTGAGCCCTGTCATGATCGTATCGTCACCTACAACAACGAGCCGATTTTGATGAGCGGCAAGCTGACTATCAACGTTAAATTCGGAGATTTCGAGACTCCTGTGGAATTTCTATTGGCATCCGGACCTCACGACAATATTCTGGGATTCGAGTTTATGGAGATTAACGGCAACTCCCTGGATATCGCAGCTGGAATGTTGTATTTCAAGTGCGCGACTGCCGCCCCACTGCGTTACACGCGTGCTGAAGCAACTACATGTCCAATCTACACTGCCGAAGGTACTATTATTCCACCTCAATCATCAATGCGGATTAAGATTAAATTGGCCAAGGGACACGAATCTAATCAAGGGACTCCATCTATAATCGAGCCGCTAAGACCAGCCAGAACAGATGAAGAGATGCAGCAACTGGATGCAGCGCCAGCCCTAGTTTCAATGAGCAACGGCGAAGGAGCTATCGAGGTGATCAATCGAGGAAATTCGTCTGTTAAAGTGCGTGCCAATGCACTGATTGGGATCGCTAAGCCAATCAGAATGCCGGATCTGCAATTCTACCCGTTGCCAAAGCCAAGGACTTCTGTGAGACAGGTACAAGAAGATCAGCCGGACAAATGGATCGAAGAGATTAACATCAGTGACGAGTTGACGACAGAACAACGGGCGAGAGTAATTGAGCTATTGAAGAAGTACAAGTGTATTTTCTCACAAGGACCTAATGATCTGGGCCGAACGCAATTGGTTACTCACAGCATTGTCCTGAAAGATAAGGATCCAGTTAATCTGCCGACCAGAAGAATCCCATCTCATCTTCTGCCGAAGGTCGACCAATTGCTGGATGAGTTATTGGAGAAAGGAGTGATCAGACCCAGCTTCTCGAGTTATAATACGCCGCTGATTATCATCCCGAAGAAGGACGGCAGCCTACGCATTGTTCAGGATTTCAGAGCGCTGAATGCCAAGAGCCAACATTTTGCCTATCCAATTCCGTTACGAGGGCTGCTTAATAAGTTCGCGGAAAATCCAATTTCTGCTGATCCGATTTGCCCAAAATTTTACCTGCATGAGTATTAACCTAATGACATTTCCCAACTTAATTTCCAGCCAATTCCACGCATTTCTTCATGCGATGAAACCAAGCTTCAAAACAGTGTCTCAATTCCACCTGTGAGACACTCTCCAGCTCAGTTCTCAGCGCGTTTTCCAGCTGTTGCCGTCAGCCAAATCGCTTTCCTTTCAAGTTCTTCTTGATCCTGGGAAAGAGGAAAAAGTCAGAGGGTGCGAGGTCTGGTGAGTAAGCCGGATGTGGCAGCAGCGTCAGCTGAGTCGACTGGAGAAACTGCTGGGTCACCCTGGCGCGGTGCGCAGGTGCGTTGTCGTGATGCAGCAGAATCCCGCGTTCTCTCGTCTTTGGACGCTGCTGAGCGAGGCTTTCGAGCACTTGCGGCAGGCAGATAGTTGAGTACCATTCACCGGTCACTGTAGCTATTAAAGATTATGACAGCTACTATAACTTTGCAGAAATTATTAAGCAACTCTAATTTATTTCATTTTATTTTTTTTCTCTCACATTCTTTCAATGATAATTGTCATTGCAAACTCTTCACCGTTAAAATCAACAGCTTCTCCATCCTATGTCTCAAACTGTAGCACTATCTAATTAATTTCTTTGTTACAGAGCACAACTCTTTTTACTGGATTGGGTTTTTTCAACGATCATCTGTCCACCAGCAACAGAGTTAGAAATGTTGTACAAAATATTTGTTCGTTTTCCCTTGAAGACCCAGTCCAGACTGAGATTGCTTTGGATCAAAATGTTCAAACTCTTAACAATGTCTGCAATATTTTCTGCCATGAATAAACCGCGTGCTGGCTGGCGGCTCAACATAACCGCCCCCGGCGAAGGAGCTGTGGGTGGTGCTGCAGTTTCCGCCTTGTAAACTTTCTTTTCAAATCCCAACTCTCGATACCAGGTGCCATCTTTAAACTCCACCTCTGCGTCTTTATGAACTTGCATAACCACTCTCATTACAGTGAGATCATAGGACAATTTGACAGGAAATAGTTTATTCTCGGGTTTGCTAGCATCAGGAGCTTCAAAATGCCCCCTTTTAGTAAAAACGTTCTCCAGAAAGTAATTATAAGTATCCACGCTCTGTGTGCTCACAGGGATTTAACTGGAAATTCTTTCACTTCGCCTCCAATTTGTTTCCATTTGTAATAAAACATGTTATTCTTTTCTGTCACGTTGGGGACATTTGACCAGCCAGTAAAGTCATTGAGATAAACATGGTAGTTTGCCTCTGGGTCCAGACGAATGGGTTGCTCAAGTTTTTCAATTAAAGTTCCACTTGAATCTGTAAGTCGACCAGTTATTGTAATTGGGATACTTTCCTTCGAATGTGACACCATATTGTTTAGTCTTTCAGCAATCGCTTCCATTTTTTTACAAAAAAAATATTTTAAACCTTACTCGAAGAATTATTAATCATGTTCAGCTTAATTTTCCTCTCAAATGCATAGATGATAAAAAGGTCAACTGGTGTAGCCTCACTTCTGTCGATATTGGTCACAATATTCACCGGACTGTTGTCAGAAGGCATTTGCCTGGCCGACACGTCTGCACCGAAAATGGGGAAAAGAGTCTTGTACTGCCATGCCGTAATGGCGATTCCGTTGTTCTCCTTAACGGCTAAGTCAACCAGCTCGCAGTAAAATTTACTAATTTTGTTTGTTGCAAAATCTCCATTCTGTGGCATTGCTGGGTAAAGATTATCACTGATTTCATGCTGAATTGTTCGCACATTTCCATGTTCATAACGACTTATAGTTAATGGGTCTCTCAAACTGACAATAATGTACCTTGGGTTGCTGCAAGAACCCTCCTTAATACAAATCTGTTGCCTTCTTTCATTGCGTTCATCTCTGCACATGTAAGCTGTGTAAGCAACATCAATGTCTTTTTCAATAGCCTTCAAATATTCAGCTTTCAATGCTGTCTTTGGTTCAATGATTTCCAAGTACAACTCAACTCCTGCTAGCTTAACTTCCATTCTAGTACGAGCGTATGCTCAGCTCCTGTCCAAACACTCCTGTTGCGATCGTCCCTGGTAAGCCTAAATGTGTAACTAAAGTTGCTGGTCAGGCGATTAAAAGTATTGCAGAACCCGCTCATGAATCTCAAAGGTACAAATATATCTACATGTCTATACTGAGGATTCTTTGCGCCATCATCAGCACCCGTCAATGCATAGTTATATCTCCCCTTTCTCTTTGTATAACCTGAATCATTTACGTCTCCTTTCTCCTCATTAGGGATGAAGCCAGCGCCGCTACCAAGTTGAATAAAATCTGGGTTTTCAATGAGACAATGAGTGTCATACACTACACCAAAGTTGGCAATTCTCTCCAGCTCTGTACTCCCGTTCGACACGCTAAACTCCTTAAACATGTAGGCCCAGAAGTTGCTGATTAGCGTGACATCAGCGTCATGCTTGTCAGTATTAGCACCAGCAGCATTTGTACCACCTTTAGTCTTGTATTGGAATGTCATGTAAAACCCGCTCCTTAGACTGTGAACGCTGACCAGAGATGAACACCCAGTGTAAGTGAATGTTAGCGTTTGACCAGAGCCCAAATTAGTTTCATTCTGATTTTCATGACTGGGGACTCTTACTTGAGTCGCTTTGATTGTGCTGTCATCACTCAAGATAGGCTTGTTGATTTTATAGAAAACTGGCGTCAGAGGATCGTTCATTTTTTTAGTTAAAAAATAAAAATTAAAAAATGAAGTGAAAAAATTCTCATTACATCTCTGACTTAGAGAAGCTTGCAGAAGCTGAAAAACGAGTCACTGGGTTAATTAACAAAGAGCAGCAGTCCTACAATGAGTTTATCCAAGCCGCCACTGAGTTTCACAAACCGGGATACACCGAAGCAAAGAAATCCATTGAAACAGTTAAGGAAGCTGTTGATGAGATTCAAGAGAGCCAGTTTCAGAATACGCTGAATAAAATTCCACCGGCCTCACAAGATTCTCAGGCTTTGCGAGAAACATCTCAGCAAAAATTAAAAGTAACAGATAACTTCTTTGGGCCAGTAGAATATGAAGGCAAACTCGTCTTTGGTGTTAGTGTCTGGCGTAAAAATATTTCTACTGATCCTGTGGATTATCATCTTGAGATAACGAAAGAAAGTATTGGAGTCATCAAAGAAGGCGCGGTCGGGGTCGGAGAAAACACCTCAAAGAAAGTTGCTTTCACCCAAGTATTGCTCAACTTCATGACTAAAAATCAAGAAACTATTTCTTCGAAACAGCTAAAAAATTACAAAGATCTGGTGACTTTTGCTTTACAAAGAGACATAGACATCCTTAAAGTCCCTGACATACTCAAATTTTTACATGACAATGGGGTAAACCTAAACAGCTTTAGAAAGTATAAGCACTTTAAACAATGGTTCGACCTGCCAGATCAGCTAGAAGTCATAAATTACCTCGAACAGCAAAAACAACTCTCTCAGCAACAAGAGATCCCTCAGCAACAAGAGATCCCTCAGCAACAAGAGATACCTCAGCAACAAGAGACCCCTCAACAACAAGAGACCCCTCAACAGCAACAAAGCCCCAAAAAATTAACAGAAGAAGATGTACTCTCTCAACTTGAGACAGCAGATCCAACTCAAGTAGCTAATTACAAAACGGCAAATCCACAAGTATGGAGGCATCTAGAACAATTCTCACCAGATATAATGCAGCGAATTTCTAACAGAGTTTTCACACCAAGGCAAGACATTAGATCACCAGAAACATCACCAGAGACATCACCAGAGACATCAGCCACAACAGAAGATTCATTTCAATCCGGAAGCTCCACAAAAACCGGGAAAACCGGCACAGGGATGCCTGAAGTCTACAAGCGACTAGTCGTTCTCCTAGGAGCAGCAAAGACAGGTTTAAAGGATGAGAATAGAAAAGAGTTTGTTCATATTATTGATAAAATGCTAGAAAAGAAGTACATCGATAAAAGAGCAAGAGAACTTTTACTTTCAAGGTTCAATAAAAAATAATTTTTTTCACATAAAAAATGCCACTAATCTTCGAAAAAGACGTCCCTAAAAACTACGATGAGAATGAATTAAAGCTCATTAAAAGAGGATCTGGACTTTTTCAGGTCATTATACAAGAAAAGAGCGATCGGGTAACGGTATTGCTGATTTGATCGCCCAGGGGGCAAAGATTTTCAAAGTCATCAGTGAGAACAAAGAAAATATAAAAAATGCTGCCGAGGCGGCAGGAAGTGTAGTCACAGCTGCGAAGAAGATCAAGGACACTATAAATGAAACCCGCGACCCCAAAACCTCTATACAAAGCAAATCAGATGTTCAACCACTCGCGCCAAGCGCTGATAGCATTGATCCATCCGTTTATGCTAAGATGAGAGCCGATCTTAAAAAGGGCAGCGGTTTTAAATATGACTAAGGTAGGAGTTTCACGGGTGCTTTCTGGGGGTAAAACACATGTGGGGGTACAAGACTAATAGAAAAAAGACACAGGCCCCCGAAAAAGACACACAGACCCCCGAAAAAAAACACACAGGCCCCCGAAAAAGACACACAAGCCCCCAAAAAGACACATAAAATCCCAAAAGACACACATCCCCACATCAAACATTGCAAAGTTAGATTGCAAAATAATTAGGCAAAAATTTTTCATCATATAAAAATGGATTTTTCAAATGATTTCAACCCTCATTGGACTCGGAACCAAATCAAATTTACTCATAACGAGGCAATTCCTAGTCACTTCAGATGTATTGTTGTTGGAGAATCAGGCTCAGGGAAGACATTCAGAATCTTTAACATGCTTCTGAGACCAGGATTTCTTGATTATGACACACTGCACATCTACTCACCCACTCTGTATCAAGATGAGTATAAGATGTTAATTGCAGGTCTACAGAATAAACTTAAAAAGGAGCATATCATTCAGTGTTTTAATAACCAATCCAAGCTGCCCAGTGATCCAGAAATTGTCGCCAGAGAATATGCTAGCCATATCCCAGATAATGAAAAGTGGCACGACATTAAAGTGTTCACATATGGAGACCCGCAAATTGATCCTAAAACTAAACTTCTCCCCCAGCCTGATGAACTAGAAAAAGGAAGGAAGCACTTGATTGTCTTTGATGACTGCATGACAGGGCCCCAGAAGCAAATTGAAAACTATTTCACCAGGGGTCGTCACAACAACTGTAATGTAATCTATATAACCCAAAACTGGTTTGAGTTGCCAAACAAAACTATTCGTGGGAACTGCAATCTGATCCTCTTGTTCCCAACCATACCGCAAGACCGACTGAAGAGGTTAAGTAACGAGGTGATTGCTCCTGCCCATTTTACTAAGCCTCCATTTGATCGAAAGGTATCACAGGAAGAATTCGTTAACCTATGCTTTGAAAAGTGGAATAAACCTTATCAGTTCGTGATGATTAACAAAGAGAAAAGAACAGTAGCCTAATTTTTTGAAATCTAAAAATGAAAATAAAATAAAAAACAAACAAAAATGTCCATAAACTTTGCTGGTGAATCAACTAGTGGCTCCACTGCACACTCGCTTGCTTTCCTTGACAGGCGCTACATTAACGTTGACGAAAAGATCCCAGAGATCGGACCGATTAGAGACCGCTAGAAACCATTGGAAAGGTCAGCACACCATCATCAAATAAACATTGAAGACTTGCGGGTGAGAGTAGCAGAGAGTTTGGCAAAAATAGCAAAGCTGAAAGAGGAGCTGACCACTATCGTTGAGACTCTAGCTCAAACTCTCAGATCGGAAATCAATGCAAAAGACATTACTATAAGAACAGCGATTAATAAAAAGCGAGACATCCTTGATTCCTATTCAAAATCAGAAATTACTTTAGCGATCACGGCTGTGAAAACTAAAGCGCGAAGTATTTCTGATTCCTATTCAAAAGCTGAGACTGATGCGTTGCTGACTACTTTGAGAACAACCATTAATCAAAATGTAGCAAAAATAAAAAAGATAGAAAGAGATGTTGCCACGCATACAAGCTATTTGGATAGAATTTATAACAAGTGGGGGAAAACTTTGAGACGAATTAGTCGCCTGGAACGACAGCACAATCTCCCTGACATTGACATTGAAGACACCCTATTGGCTAGGTGGCGAGCTAACACTTCAGAGGAGATTGTACGAAAAGCAACAGAAGTGCAAAGGGCATCGTAAAATAGAAAAAATATTTTTTAGCTATAAAAAATGGCCGAAAATGATTCTCTGCATGACCCGCCTATGGCACCAAATATGGCACCTGTAACACCAAGTGCACCCCAGTATTCGAAAAGTCAACAATACCAATCAAATCAGCAATTGAACCAACCCATCGTACCAAATCTCTATCCTACAATCAATACTTTTACCTGCAACTCTCAACAGTTCCGACTTGTAGAGATTCAGAAAATGCGAAATGACATTGAAACCGCCCTTATGAAAAACTCTAACAAACTAAAACGCTTTAACAGACAGTGTCAAGCTTTCGAGTATATTAATATGGTTCTCGGGTCAGTGTCAATTCTAAGCGGATCTGCAGCTGCTGTTTCTACACTTCCCATCATCACCGCACCAGTCGCTATTCCACTTGGAATTATTGGGGCCTCGTGTGGGCTCATTTCAGCGGTTACAGGAGCTCTAACTCGAAACAGACGCCAGAAGCTAAAGCATCTACAGAAAATGCAAGCAAAACAGAAAAGCATCCAGTCTTCTATCACCGGCTACATTTCAAAAGCAATAGAAGACAAGTTCATTTCAGAGGACGAGTTTCAAAGCATTCAAAGACTTTATGAGCAGCTTAGTGAGCAACATGTACGTCTGAATTTGAATAGCATTGATGACATGAGCCAATTGAGAAATGATATCGAAACTGTCTTCAAAAACTATGCAATCAAACACGCTTCGAAGAAAAGCTAAAAAAAACTTTAAAAAACTTTAAAAAAAAGAATTCAAACATTTAAACTTAAAATGATTTCCCAATAGCTTTTTCGAGTCTTAGTCATTGCATTTAAAACAGTCATACACAGCTCTCCGCAAATATCACTGCTAAGCCCCTGCAGCATAAAGTCTGAGCGGTAGATTTTTGGAGCTCCCATATATTCCCTTAGCTCATCAGGAACAGCCGTCCCATAGCTATCAAAGTAGTAGTACTTATGCTTTCTGTTTGGATCAATCACCCAGCAAACCCAGTGAGACCCTGGTTTCTCAGCAGTGTCAAAGTTCATGATGCCACATTCTTCGATGCCAAATTCTTTTTTGGGTTCTTGTGGGTGGTCGGATTCAGGTAATGTATCCTTCATAAAGACGCCTCTAAAGTTTGGGATTTCTAGTTCTTTTGCCAACTGTTCTAGAAAAATATTTGTCGTCATTATTTTTTTGTCAAATTTTTTTTTAATTCAGTCTACGTTTTTTAAACCTTACACTTCAGTCTACGTTTTTAACCTCCAGTGCCCAAATGGAAGACTCGTAACATTGTCTTGAAAGACAACCCTCTTATTATCTGCCCCTGACAGGCCAATCTTTTTCTGGTTTATGGTAAAAATATTATGGTTCTTAGACTTAATTTTTACAAACTCGTGTAAAGTTTTCTTATTATGTAACAGGGCATCTCTGTAGGCTTCTTCATGCAGAGAGTTCTTAACTACATGCTTTGGAATTCCCTTGGACTTCTTAATTATTTTTCCTGATTCATCGCTTTCATCGCATTTTACAAAATAGGATTTTGATCTCAAACCAATAAACTCGGAAATAACATCACCTGCCTTTTCATCTTTCATTTTACCAATTACTTTTTTATTGGATGGGTCGAACACTTGATCACCTTTCAAAGTTTTAAATGATTCTGGGTACTCTGACAAATCGTAAGGGTTTTGGGGGAGGTGGTTTTGTTCAAGCATGTCCTGATAGATGTCCTCAGTCTGAATGTCTAGAATTAGGGAGTCAGTGTCAGTGTAAAGAAGTTTTACCCGATCCCCATATTGCCGTTTCATGTCATAGAAGAAACTGTACATAAGACGCTTCGATTCATCAAGCACAGTGACACCTGTAAAGATAGGTTTACAGAGTGTTGCTTTTGTCTTATAGAATAGAACAGCCCCTAAGTAATCGTTGAAGACGTGAAGTTCCTTAAAAGTCGGTTTAGAAATATTTCTCTGAATGATGTCACGCTCATGAACGGTGACGAGTTTTAGATTCGTGCGGTTGCGCTCATTTTCAAGAGTCTTGCCGTATACAGAGTTGTTTGCCAGCTTGAACAGATCCTTGTCTAAGTTGTTGGTTGCTTTGGCTCTGAACTGGGTGTTCTTTTCTATGTAGGGTTTCATCCACTCTTCTTCTGCAAATTTGAGGGCCCTATGTACATTTGTGACCCTACAGCCTAAGGATATGAAGTACTGTAGCAGCTTATAATGGATTTTGTAGCGAGTCTTGTTGTGTAGGTTTTGGGTAAGTTTAGCTGTGTGTTCGTTTTCTGTTGACAGGTTCCACGAGCCATCTGGGTGCTCGATAATCTTCGGGCAGTTAATATTCTCCGGGAATGGCGCAAAGTCAGAGAAATGATCATGGAGTTCATAGGGAATTTCTACGTCAACCTCGTAAATCGCAGGTATCGAAAACGCTGATGCTGAATACTCGAAAGGAATTTGTGATACGGGGAGCCACTGGAAGTCTCTCACAGGTAAGTCTTGACTCATTGCCCAGCCATAGAGATTGTTGGCGTCTAAATAAACGATATAATTTGTTGGTATCGCAGGGTCATAAGATTCGAGATATGGATTGTTCGCCTTCCCATATCTGTTCACGCAGATTGATATGCCACCTCTTTTCGCTGTGTCTATAAAATTGTATATGTCAATGTCGGTTAGAAGTTCAACATACCAGTCTGGGTTTTCATCCCATTTCATTTTAAGTAAAGATTCCCAGCTGGTGGCAGGCAAACTTACATAATGTGCGGGATCAAGACCATATGCTGTGTACCAGGTGTTTCTGAAGGTTTGAAACACATCGGCCAAAAGAAAAACATCAGTGTAAAGATAAATCATGTGGTACTGAAAAAAGTTTTGACAGTTGAAATGTTTGTAGACTGCTTGTGCGTGCTCATAGTCTTTGTCAGAAATTCCTGAGTTTGTTAGCTGCGAGAAGAACTTTTCTTTTGGTGGAAGTTCACCTTCAAAGATGTGCGAGATGTGCGAACAAGTCACATACTCATAAGGGTAGAAGCCTTTCTTTCTGAGTAGCTTGAAAGACACGGGATCTTGGTTTGCTAGTATTTTTGCCAGGATTTTTGTATAAGTGCATTGCTCATCTGTTAGATTTTTACTTAGGGCGTCTAGACTGGCTGCTAGGAACTGATAAGAATCCTTGATTTTAACCAAACCAGAAGAACCACTTAGTGAACCGGACGCCCCCACCTCTGTTATGTTGAGGCATTTAAACTTTTCCTTGTTCTCAGCTATGCAGTCGAGATGAATGCCCTCTATTTCACCTATTCTTTCAACGATTAGGTGCAGGTCATATGAGCGAGCGTTATGTAGAAAAATATTTAAATCGTGGATGTTATTTTTTAGCTTTAGGTTGCAGGTTTTGTGTGCGGCCCCTCTGAAATTTCCTTGAATGTGTGAATGGTCTCTAACTTTCGGATTCTTTAAACTGGCTTCAAACGGTTTTCTGCATATGTAGCAATGGGTTGCTGATTGAAAATTGATCTCATCCTGATCGGTCATATTGATTGGCACAGGTGGGATTGAGCTAAATTTTCTACGTAACTCTAGCATTTTAAATATAAACTGTTTAACACAGTCTTCCCTAAAGAAGTGGTTATACTCGATGATATCAGAATTTCCTAGATGTCCAAGATTTCCAATGCAAACGTATGCAACTGAATTTGGGACGTGTTTTTTTGGGGCATCGGGGGTTTTCTGGGTATCAGGGGTCTTATTTTCGAGAATTGAACATTCAAAGTCGGCAAATACAATAAAGGGAAGTTTTTCCATCTTGTGATAATTTTTAAACCGTAAATACTTCTGGTTACCAAAAGGAAGAGAGCAGTTAGTTGGATGGTCCTCACAGGTGAGTTCATGCTCTGTGAGTTTTGCCTCCCGAGTTTCTTTACCACCACAATAATACTTAAGACACAATCTGCAGATAGATACGGCTTCTTTGTGGTTGGTCATTTGCTTGTGAAGGAGCCTGGAAAGATCTTTAATCCAAACATAATGGGCTTCGGACTGTAAGTTTCCAATTATTAGAAGATCGACATCAGTGCGCCTGGCTGCTGGGTGTCGGGTCGGGTCTTCGTCTAGAATATTCTTGCTGTTCCTAACAATTTCAACTTTCTCTTTGCTTTCATTCCACTCGAATACAGTGATAATGATTTTGTTATTAAACACTTCTTCTAGTTTGGAGATTTGAGAGACTGCTAAACCTCCTTTCTCAAATAACATTCCTTTGCTGATACACTTGGTAAAATACTTGTCAAAGTACATCTTATAATGGGAAGTTCTTTCAGGATGGGCTCGATCCTTGTCGTACAATAATGCTGACAAAACCGCCCATAAAGCACAGCAGTTGTCATAGTTCTTCACGTTGATACAAGCCTTTTTATTGGCGAGCTTTGTTGGCAGCTCCAGGTAAGAAGAAGCTTTAAGGGGATCGAATTTGAAAATCATAGCTGAAACTTTTCGAATCCCAGTAACCACCCAACCAGAACCTCTTGATGTAAAGGCGTCAATCTTTTTACTAACTTCTTGTAAAAAAGGGTCTGGTGAATCGGTTGGACTAAAGGGTGAAGCCTTAGTGGTCATGTAATATTCAAGATGTTCAGTAGGCTTTGTAGGCATATAAAATTCGAATAAAAACGAGAGCTGAAGCTTGAAGGTTTTGCGTGTTTTAAGTGTGTGATTGATAACTGATTGAATGTCATCTCTAAAGTCATTTATGTCAGGTGTCGTTTCGTAGGATGCTGTTGTGTTGTGTTTGACTGGTATAGTGTACTCTATGTAGTGGTCTGTAAAAGTTCTCTTTGCAAATTGAATGTCTTCTTGGTTCATCTCTGACTCAATTTGGTGGATTGTTCTTTCCAGGTCATCCTGTTCCTGTTTATTCTGTGGGTATTTAGGTACATTTTGCCCTGTGAGAGTTTGGTACTTTTTAACAAGGTTGCGGCTCTTCTGTTGGTGTTCAGCTGCTGGGTTTTTTACTGGGGTGTACTGATTTGATGACTGTAGCTGCTTTATTACTTCTAATTGTTTCTCATAGCTGCCTAGGTATCCTGGGTCTGTATTGAACTTTTGCCTGCAGAGTTCTTGAAGATGTTTGCTTTTGTCCTGAAAGGAAAGATTTAGGCTTTGCGAAAAATTTTGCAGAAAATAAGAGTTTACAGAATCTTTTGCTGAATTTGCTTTCGGCATGTTTTTTTTCTATAAGTTTAAAAAAAAATTTTGGGTGGTCCCCCTCAGCTGTTGCTTGAACTTCTCTGGACTAACAACTTTTGCTTAGTTTTAGTATTATTGTTCAGATTCATGCTTTTATCCTTTCACATTCGGAGCATTGTAAATCCTGCTTTGTGTAATATTATAATGGCTTTTATGACGTCGGATTTTGAAATGTTGTCCGCGTTTTCCCAGGGATTAGTAGCGAAGGGGCAGCCTTCACCCGCCTTAATTGTGACTCCCTTTTCTCTCGCGATTTTCTCCATTTCTAACTGGTGAGCTCTGTCATTGCCCGCTTTCACAGCCGTTGCAACACCTCCAGCAACACCGCCTGCTGCACCAACTGCACCCGCAATGATTGGAATCAGTGCGGCGAGAGGCAGGATTCCCCCAGTCTTTTCATCTGTTATGCTGTGATTGCAATCTTTACAATGGATTTGCTGCTGTAACGGATCGACTTTCACTTTCATGCCCTTAATAGTTACAGAACCGGGTTTTTTAGAGTCGATGATTTTGCTGATTTTATTAACTGTTCTGGTTTCGATCATTTTGTGTACATTTTTAATTAATTTATTTTTTCAATTTATTTCTGTGTCACTTGGAATGACGAGAAGTTCTGCTCTGGCGAACGATTTTGTAGGGGATTTAGGATTAAAGGCGTGAGAAAGAAAGTAGTAGTCACCGGTTGCTGTTTTAAAGTGCCTCTCTATTTTATGTACGTCTAGACTGAAGTATGAGTCAGTCGCCCTTCTCTTTGTGTCCTTTTCTAATTCTCCCGGCAAATAAAGATAGCGGAGAAACTCTGAGTCAGTGAGAATTTCTGGAGAGTGTACACTGGGCAGTTTAGGGTAGTTGGCGACAGCTGGTTTGTGCACGGTATTTACGATTTCTTTCTTAATCGCCTCGGAGGGTTTTTGTCCGGTTAAGCGCGTTACTTCATTATTCAGCCGATCAATAACTGCGGGGAGTTGGTCTTTCCATTTTGTGTAATATTGTCCCGACTTGAGTTTAAGCTCCTCTGCTGTTTGCTTAGTAAATAGTCTCCGAGACAGGGTTAAATTAAACCGTTCAACAAATGCCTGATCCCTGTGCAACTCTGTCCGCCCATATCTCATTCTTGTATTATTTTTTTGCATAAGTGTTTTTACTGCGCCATAAAATTCCTTCCCTGGGTCTGTCATAAGAACCGTGGGAAAATTCAGGGGTGAATTTTCATATATGTCTTGCAGAGCGTCTGCTACAGCCTGTGACTGTTTGTTTTAAGCGGCCTTGCTTCTTTATATCGCGAAGCTACATCAATGACAGTGAGAGCGTACTTATACCCAGAATCGTTTGGCAGAAACAAAAGATCAGCTTGGTGCGCCTCGTTAGGTTTATAGATGTTGAAGTGGGGTCTTGTAAATTTAACAGGTGGGAAATAGACTTGATAAACAGCCTGTTTAGACAGCCATTTTTCTACGACTTGTTTTGGTTCTTTACTGAGTTCTGTTAATTTGGAGACAGCATTTTTTACCAACAAAATAGCCCTTGTCATTGTAATAGAGAGCCCTTAATTTGTTCTCAGTCATTATTTTTTAATTTTATTTTAAATAAAAACTAAATTAAAAAATGCCAGACATTCACGGAATAATTGAAAAGCTTCCAAAACCAAATAAAGGATGGACAATCCCTGGGTACAAGTATTGCGGCCCATTAAACCCTCTTGAAATTCAATTAGATGCCAACAATGTGCCTAATCCAGGTCATGAGCCTGTAGATGAACTTGATGAGGTGTGTATGGCCCACGACATAAAGTACCGCGACTTCCCTAATGAAAAACATCGATGGGATAAAGAGATGCTTAAAAGGCTAGACAGTATGGGAGCGTCGAGCGGGTTTAGAGAAAGTATTGCGCGTAAGTTAGTTAAAGGAATCATTTTTGGAAAGACTAAGTTAGGGCTGGGGGTTGGCGGGTTTTTGGGTAATGAGTCCGCTGGTTTCGTATTGCACGCGCCAAATATAGAACTAGGAAAACTACTGAAAGAGCTTGGGTTAGAGGGGGCGTTTTAATCTCTCCTTCTTCTAAGCAGAAGCAGCAGAAAATAAAGCAGTAACTTGCTCATAAATTGCTCTGGTTCTCACGAGGGACTGGGCCAGATCAATCAAGGGAGAGACAGACAGCCCGTGAAATTTTTTTTGTACACTCCTGCGCAAGTCAGGAAATGAGCTGTATAGTTTTGGGCAGGATTGGGCAGGGGCAGGGAGGTAGTTCCTTGTGGCCATGGGATTCCCTTTAGAAAATTCTAGAAGTTTCTCCAACGTGGCAGGGGCTGGGAGTCGCGGCGAGGGGGTGACAAGGTTGGCTGTTGCATGGACTTTGAGGTAGGTTTTGTATTGCACGCGCGGGACACGGAGTTGGGAAGACTGCTGAAAGAAATGCGGGTAGAGAAATTTGTACAGTGAAAAATGAAAAAATGACGCCATTTTTCCACACGTGCTCTGAGCATGCATTTTTTCCATGACTTACACGCGTGGCTAGAGTGATCAAGTCTGAAAATGCCAGTCAAGAAAGCCCTCAAGCCCGCCATGGAAACCGACAATCAAGAGGAAGACGCAAATGTGCGTTATATCGCTCACCTGGAGGCTTTCATCGGCTCGGTTTTTCAGAGCAAGGACTTAACAAACTGGGCTGCCTGGGTCAAAACATACAACGACTTTGCCCGCACGCCATTACCGCTGCCCAGGATTCAAGGTCATCTCACAAACACAAAGGACAATCGAATACAAGTAAACAAGGTCCTTGATGAGCTGCGCAAAGCTTATCACGCTTCTGCAGAACGTGTACCAGAGATCACAGATGAAGAGTTCATGCAGGGCACGCATCAAATCGAAGCCGTGATTCTCCAGCTGGCAAACATCAACAAGATAGTCGAATGGCGTAGCCGTCAGGGCTTCCGATACGGACTTCTTGCCGGAAAGATCTTTGTGAGAATGGAAAAGATTCTCACGAAGAGCCAATTCTCTGAATTAAAGAGGCGAGCGCCGTTCAGCAATTAGTGGATCAACTTTCTTATAAAAGTCGCTGACCTGGCGGAGAAGTTCCCGGTGCTGCTCCGTTGTGCCATGTCTTTGCATAAGCTGAAGACAATGATGGCACATCTTCCCGCTGCCTTGGAGACGCTGCAGCAGGAAGTAAACGAAAACCTTATCGACCTGCTTGCCGAAAACTGACGCCGATTTAACAACAACTGGCGTTCAGCGCTCGAACTTCTGTGTATAGCGAGTGAGTGTTGCGCATGTTACAGTTGTATGCTTCTTTTACACCAACCTCAAATTTTGAAACCAGTGGTTTCATTTTTTGAGGTGGCTGCTACTGGGGAGAGAACAGAAGTATTATTTTTAGTCTGCATGCGCCTTCTTTACACCAACCTGAAATTTTGAAACCAGTGGTTTCATTTTTTGAGGTGGCTGCTACTGGGGAGAGAACAGAAGTATTATTTTTAGTCTGCATGCGCCTTCTTTACACCAACCTCAAATTTTGAAACCAGTGGTTTCATTTTTTGAGGTGGCTGCTACTGGGGAGAGAACAGAAGTATTATTTTTAGTCTGCATGCGCCTTCTTTACACCAACCTGAAATTTTGAAACCAGTGGTTTCATTTTTTGAGGTGGCTGCTACTGGGGAGAAGCAAAAGTCAAGGAAAATGACCATGGGAAACCAGCTGAGGGTATTGTGAATTAGCAAATAATGAAGTTGCATGTAGCATGAGACCGTACACCCACCTCAAATTTTGAAACCATTGAAAAATTTGAGGTTGCTACAATTTGCGAGAATGCGCAAGCATGCTGGTAGCCCAGTGCTGTGCGTATTTTTTTTGCTTCTTGTGCTGGTACTATTATTTGTAATTGAGTCTATGAGTAAAACGAGTGTAAACATTTTTTATTTTAAATTTTTAGCTTTATGAGTTGGGTGCCCTATGTTGCTGCTTAAGTGTTGAAATATATATATATTAATGCTTTTAATTATGGCTTGACTGCAATTTAATTTATTCTAGAATGTTCTCGAAGAATACTGTTTAATTTGCTGCTAAACAGTTTTTTTTCTATTATTATTTACGTAAAGCCAGGCACCACAACTTCTGTCTGCTATTCAATTTAATTCTGCGCTGTAATTTACTTATATGAAATATAAATTGATTAAAGCTTGCATTGAACTCGCTAGGATGAAAAAAATAATGGATTATGGATTACTATTTTTTTGCATTTAACGAGGTTTTTGTGGCTGTCTCAGGTTTTTTCCTCTGTCCCAGAGAACCCATTAGGGAAAAGATACGAATCTATGGGACATTAAATTTAGGCTAGTGAATGGGATCTGGTGACTTTTGGTCAAAAGGGGGGGGTACCCTTTTTTGCTGAAGTGCCTGGGGATATTTAATTTAGTTATAGGCAGATGTAGAAAAGGGCGATTCTTACTGTCCTGAAAGCCCCGTCTTGCATTCTACTCACGTACTATTAGAGTTCTGAACCGGACGTGATTTCCTGACAGCAAAAAGTTTAAACTTTATTGTTTATGCCAGTGCATGCCCATGCGCATCTGTGGAGAGCGAGCTCGGCATTTTGCTTTTAGTCTTAATTGAGTTATGAATTTTTCAAACGAACTTATGCATTTTTGAACCTGTCTTTTAGAACAACATTTTTATTTTACTTACATTTGCGTTTGTGAAGTTGGTGCGTTTGTGAAGTTTCATATGTTCGAGCGTTTTTCATTCGACAGACATCTATATTCCTTCCATTCGGTGTCTCCGAACCACATCTTTGCAAACAGTTTTTAACCGTTTTTGTACATTGTG
Organism: Macrostomum cliftonense; assembly: GCA_950096795.1. Lineage (NCBI taxonomy): Eukaryota > Metazoa > Platyhelminthes > Macrostomidae > Macrostomum > Macrostomum cliftonense. The sequence continues at coordinate 1,717,445 of CATNEM010000090.1, read as the reverse complement.
CTACTAAAAAAATCTTCCTGTTCTTTTTTATATTTTTATCCAATATAGACGTGCTTTTAAGAATTACGATAACGTTTTTTTAAAAACAGTTTTGATGCTTTAGTTTTTGTACTTTGCGCTCACCATTACACCAACGACCCACGTATTTCACAACAACGAGTTCTTAAAATTGTTTATTAATCTTCTGTTGGCACACTCAGGAATTGGCACACACAAAATTGAACACAAGCAGCCACACTGGACATCTGTTTGTTGCTTAAGAAGCGAAATGTATACAATGGAGCATCAGTTCAATGTGGACTTTTCTGTGGATTTTCAGTCTCGCAGTGTAAAAATTTCACATTTATTTTGCTGTCTGTGCCGCCATTGCATGTCATCTATAGATAGCTTGCCACAAAACCATCTTTACCGGAGCTTTGGTCGGGCAGGCAGCACAGCCAAACCTGAGAGAAGGGTCAGCCACTGAATATAGATTTTAGGCTGGCTGGGTTTGCAATCTTCATGTACGCTGCGTGCAGTAGGCTGGTCGAGAATCGGATGTTCATCCAGATAGCGTGAGGCCGTGATGCTTCCACCTCATGTACATTGGGGTGGCCCAACCAGCCAACCCTCCACCTCATGTACATTGGGGTGGCCCAACCAACCAACCCCAAAACACAACGCCTTCTGATTTCTCAGGCCAAGCCACAGAATATTCTGTGGGCCATTCCAAGCCTAGTGAAGAATAATTGAAACACGCTTTAGCTATTCAATAACATTTTCCATGCACACAGATTTTGACCCAGATTCTACAAGACTGGAATATCTATTGTGCAGCCGACACTAAAGCAATAAGAGACGACAAAATTAGTTCCCAAAAGCATGAAAAGTTAAATTTTCTAGTGCTGAGGGTCCAAAGATTGCATGTACGAGTACTTTGCACCATGGCAAGGCCTATACTAAGCACTCAGCGCCAGAATGCTGCAAAACAGTTAAAGGCCAATGCTTTGCTTTGAAAATGGCATTCCTCATTGGCAATTTCCTGCTTTCTCGCTAAATCATTGTGCTGGAGATGTGGAAAATTCAATGTCACGACTGTACTTAATTCGCAGATCATTTTCAGGGGCAACAAAAAATGGCAGCTTTCCTATTAATGCATTTTTATTAACACTGCGTTAGAACAGGAAAACGAAAAATCGCAGATATCAATTGAAAATTTATGAATAATCGCTTGCATTTAGTTGCACGTGATTTGCAGCAGAAATTTGTGCGAATTTTGTAAGGGCCGGTCAAAGAGTTTAGCAATTGCCTCACGGAAGTTTAGCTCCTTTGTTCGTGTGATGTGGCAGCCAAACAAAAACTCTTTTGTAAGAGAACTCATGTTTGTCATTGCAATTGCCTATACATGTACGTCCTTCTTGAAAGTCTGATCCCGGCCTTCCATCGCTGCGTGTTTCCAATAAGTTACTGAATACTTGACTTGAGTAAGTTCAGTCGATTTACCATATAGGCCATGATGCTAGCTATATATGCAGTCAGTAAATTCTACTAGGTCTTCGGTGCCCCCCCCCCAGGGGGGCGCACACAGGCATTTTAAATCACTCATGTACTCAACGGAAATCTTCCTAAGCAGCTAGAAAATCTCTGCAGCAAAATTAAAGCCTCCTGAGAAGCATAAAATCCTTTCGCATATTTAGAAAATTTTTTAAGTCACTGATCAGTTAGACATAGCACTTAAAAAATCTCACAACCAGCTAGAAAATCTTTCCGAGCAGCTAGAAAATATTTGAGAGCAGTCAAAAATTTCCCCCAGCAGTAAAGTAGAAAAACTTCTTACAGACAGAAAATACCGTCAGCAGTAAGAAAATCCCTCTCGAGCAGTCGGAAATTCTCTAATCAAATAGAAAATTTCCCCGGGCAGTTAGAAGTCCATAGAAAAGAAAATTTTAGGCTTGAAAAATCTCCCCGAGCAGGTAAAAATCCCCCCGCCGACAGAGAATTCCCCAAGAAAGAATGCTTCAAGCAGAAATAAAATCTCCCGAGCAGTTAGAAAATCTACCCGCGGCAGATGAAAAATCTTCCGGCGCATTTAGAAAATCTCCTTCCAGCAGTCCGATATCACCCAAGCAGTTAGAAAATCTCCTTTCAGCAGTTAGAAAGCCCCCAAGCAAACAGAAAATTTCCCCGAGCAGTTAGAAAATTCCCGTCAAGCAGCTAGAAATTCTACCAAAAGCAGTTTTAGAAAAACTACTAATGCAGTTAAAAATCTCTCGGACTATTTAGAAAATCCCCCTCGAGCAGTCCAAAATCACCCAAGCAGTTAGAAATCCCCCAAGCAGACGGAAAAGTTTCTCGAGCAGTTAGAAATTCTCCTTTAAGCAGTTAGAAAGTCTCCTCGAGCAGTTAAGAATATCCCCCAAGACAAAAAATCTCCCTGAGCAATTTAAAAATCTCCTTCAAGCAGTCCGAAATCCTCCAAGCAGCCTGACACCTGAAAAATAAGTAACAAAAAATCAAAATATAATATAATATTGCCAGTTAACGCAAAAGTGTCACTTTTCACATATTTATATGAGCTGCATCCTGTATGTCTAGCAACATGATGCAGGTAGGATATGACGTCGGCTGTTGGCTCGGGTCAGCAATAAATAAATCGATGTTTATCTCAGGCTGCACAGAAGTCTAAAAGCTGATTGATTCCATAGCTGTCGGATACCTATGAGAGGTATCTCAATTACTTAGTCTCACAGTCCCATGCTGCATCTATAGTTGGTACCGTACTAAGGAGTTCACTAACTGCTGAACATATTTTAGTTAGTAACAATCATACACTCGTAATTTGAGTCAATTGCAAAAAGAATTCATTTAAAAATGTGGCTGGCTGGCTGCAGTAAGCACAGACAATTATTGTGAATTTGTTCATTCATTTATTTATTTCGCTAAGCATAAATCTCAAAACAGGTACTGACACAGAAAACCATACGCACAGCACTACCGGACTGCACAATAACAAAAGGCTAGGCAAGTAAATAAATATAACCAGATAATGGGAGGCAAATGTTGACACTGCATTGAAATAACATAGCAAATGTATAAAACTCAAAAGAAGGACAACAATCTTTTGTGACTGCACAGGGGCAACTACAGGTACAGGCTAGGTGTGATCTAATTTTTTTGTAACAGAAATATCCCGACACCACTACTTGCGTTAACTAACAAATATAGATGCCTATGGCATGTGGCATACTTTGGAGAAAAACTTGGTGGCATGGTACATGGGCTCCTTATGACTAAATAGATAATAAGGCTTTTCAATGCATAAGTAGAGTCATATTTATTCCTACTTTTTATCCAGACAATTGCAAAGAAAAACAAAGTCAAAAATGTATATAGTGTCTGGTGTGGCATGGCATTAGTCCGAAAAAATGGTAGTAGGCATCCATAGGCCTTTTGAGTTTATTCCAATAGGGTTTATCCTATTAGTATTCATATTAATATAGTATTAATGTAATAGCATAAATTTAATTTTTAAGACAAAAATTTATTTAAGCTTTTACCATTGATTAGATTCATGAGTTGATACTTAGCCTTTGGACTGAATGTATAAAATTTTGCTATCCTTGGCATATTTTAAGTGGAAAAGATGGGCCTAGCTACATATTTGATTCGCTAGGCTTATCAATAGGCCTAGCAATCCTTGGCATACTTGAAGTGGAAAGGTAGCCACCACAGAATACTAATACTAGGCCTAATAGCTAGGCCTATCATACATCAGTAGGTTTAGCCTAGCCCTAGGCATAGTCTAATTTTGTAACGTACACGTATTCTGGAAAATTTGATTCTTAGTCTGCATAGAAACAGCAGAGTAATACATTAATATATTTTTTGACTGTCCAAATGACCTGAAAAGCAAATATTTGAAAATCATAGAAATACATTGTTTTAATTATTTCACTCTCTTTGCTAATTCAAAAGTGATTCGCGCGCAAGTTATTTTGTTATCAGTTAGGGAGACCACCCGAGCATCTGTAACGCAGGATTTTTCAATTCGCACAAAAAATACGTGCCTTTGCTGTATTCTCTACTGCCAGTAGCGCGTAAGAAAGTGTGTTTTTAATGGGATAATCTGAAATGAAAATTCTACGATGCGCTTGTTTAATATTTCATCATCATCATCATCATCATCATCATCATATATACTAAAATCCAAAAGTATATATATATGTAAATGGGGTTTGTAACGCGTTAACTTTGGAACGGTTGAACCGATTTTGGTGGGATTTGTTTTGATTGATTCAGGATCAATTGGAGATGTTACACGTTTAATTTGGCTCGATTTAGTTAACTCTAAGGGGATTAAATATTCGAAAAACGAGAATTTTAGCCATGACAACAAAGGTCAAACTTGCAAGCTGATTTTTCGGTACTGAGAATTGAAAATGAATAAAGTTATGTCATACACTGCTCCATACTTTCTCTCTCCCTCTAACTGCAATTTTTTTCGTCTGTAGCAGAGCGATTGGGTGCACTGTATGCTTCGATGTACACTGCGTGGGGAAGGGACGGACCTGAGTGCGTGCAAAATTTAATTTTCTCTGTGGTTGCAGCACACTATGGAGGCCTACTTTTTTATTAGGGGCCGCCTGACGGGTGAAAGATATAAGGCTGATTTTTGCGTGTTCCGACCAGCAGGCGGAGTAGCCGCGTAGGTTTAGGCTAGGATAGGTTAGGATAGGCTAGGCCAATTGACAGTGGTTCGAATCCGTGCTGCGTCTGGTCACTTAAGCAAGTAAACTATTACTGCTTATTTGGCCACCTTCATGGGATCATGTTCAGTGGGATTTAAGTGCATTTTTTATTCTAATCGTTAAACTTCGTTTAAACTAATTGTGACACTCTTTGCACACTGAAAGGAAATCTAATCTATTGAGATTCAATGTTTAGGATACATATCGGGAAGAAAAGTTACTTCTATACTTTAAGTTGGACAGTTCCGATAAATATTTTAGCTGCTGCTGCTTCTGCTTTAGCCCTTAAATGGGAGGGAGACAGCACAAGATGGAGATTTCCATTAGTTAATGAAGCACTTTTTTAGTTATGAGGAGCCTTATTTGCAGTAAATATGGGGATTTTTTCAAGTGATTTAGGTTCCATTTTGTAATAAAAACTTTCTTTGTAATAAAATGCTACGGGGATTATCTTCGATAAGGGGGGTACTTAGGGAGTTCAGTATCCCTACTAGCTAATTGGTGAATGGATTTTTACGAAAACTGGTGATCTTACGGGAGGTAATACTATTCTACGTTTATTCTTTTTCCAATGATTGGGAATCGAGAATAATTCGAGTTATGATTTTAGTTGACGATAAAACTAACCGAATGATTTGGTGCCCTGTTTGTTCCAACGAACACTACCAGATTTTTTGTTGCAACTTACTGTGGAGACCTATTTTTATTTGTGCCTGGCAGGCAGATAAAACTTTTAAGGCTGGTTTTACGTGCTCCGATCAATAAATGCAGGCGTTAGGATAGGCTGGGTAACTGACCGTGGTTCGAATCCAGGATGCACCAGGTAAATTAAACAAGTAAATTATACTGCTTAATTTGTCACCTTTAGGAAATCCCTTTTGTGGGATTTGTGTCAACCGTATTACAATTTTTTATATAGCTCTGTATGTTTTACTGACAAAAGGTTAATCTAATATATTTTAATTGAAACATCTCCGTGATGCAAGTGGGGAAGAGAAGCAATTTTTAATGCTTGAACTTTATAGCTTTGATAAATATCATTCGAAGGCTGCTGTGAAGCTTTTTTATCATTATTGTTTGTCTAAGATAGCAAAAATTATCCTACGCAAAATTCGTTCTCATTTTGCTTCTCTACTTATTAAATTCAAGCCCTATTCTGCACGCAGAAAATAGTTTTACGCACAAGTTAGCTCACAGTTTTAGGGTTAGGGTTAAGCTAGGGTTAGGGTTAGAGTTAAAAGTAGGTTTTAAATACAAATCAATCGCGTTTACGAAACTTGTACATTCAACTGTGTATAAATTGAATGCACCTCCGCTGGATGGAAAGGGCTTGTACACCTAATGAGCGAGGGGTTTTTATTTCTTAGGGAAGTCTTTGCCACTGATAAGTCATTCGTTCGCTTTTTGACGGGGCTACACTTGAAAAAGAGGTATCTTGGCTTTGATATGGGGGGTGTTCAATTAAATTTGAAATGGATTTAGTTTGATCAGGGGGTATTTCAAATAATGCTATAATGGAGGGGTATTTAATTGAATGAGAGGTTTCAAAATTTGCTTACAATTAGGAAGTCGTTAATTTGAGAAAGGGGGTCTTTAAGCAGAATATGGGGCCGTTTACTTGAACTGTAGCGTTTTTAATTCAATAGCCGATTCCGAGTTTGTTTAATAAAATTAGGCAGTTGGTTATTCGCACCTAAATAATAAGTGGTGGAGTTATACAAGTGTTTGTTAGCATGAAGGTAAGGTTCGCTTCTTGGAGTTTAAATAAGGAGGTTTGTAAGCTTGCAAAAGAGCTGATCATTCATTTTAAACAGGGGTGGATTTTAGATGATGGGGTTCGTTTGCTTCCTCAAATTCGAATGCTTATTGTCTCAGCTTATTTGCTTGTGTTTGTTTCGTTGCTAATAGGAAATTGTACAAGCAAAGAAAAGGAAGGGGTTTTCACTTAAATAACTGATACGCAAGCTAATATACAGTGGTATGTAAATCGCTGAACATAAAATTTTAAGGGGTTTCGTTACTTAAAATATGAAGATTCGTTAGGGATAAATTCCAACAAAGGGGAAAACTTTTGATTAGGTCTGGCCCACGAAGGGGGCTGGTGGTGGCTGAGGGTGGTTTTACTTTCTGTAATTGCTCAAGTTTGTTTACCTGTAAAATGGGATTTGGAACTTGTTGAAAAAATTCTGATAATAACCATATGGAGGACTTAAAGGGGGAATAATGTTTTGATGGGATTAAAGCTGGTGAAAAAAACTTTGGATAGAAACCACGAGGGGGCGCCTGAGGGGGCTGGAATTGGCTAGGGGGTATTATAAACTTCTTTATAATAGAATATATAGGGGGGATTTCTTGCTGTTTGGGGAAATTATCTTTGTGACTGGGGATTTTTAGCAGCTCGAACGGCACTTTCTAACTGCTTGGGAGATTTTCTAACGGCTAGGGAACTTTTCTGTCTACTTGGGAATTTCTGACTGCTCGAAGAAAATTTCTAAATGCTCGGGGGGGGGCATTTTCCGTCTGCCTGGGAGATTTTCTACCTCTTCGATTTCTTGCTGCTCGGGGAAATTTTCTATGTGAGTGGGGGATTTCTAACAGTTCGAAAGGGACATTCTAACTGCTTAGGAGATTCCTGACTGCTTTAAAGGTATTGTCAAACTTTTTGGGAAGATTCTCTAATTGCTCAGTGAGATTTTCTGTCTGCTTCGGGGATTTTCTGTCTGCTCAAGGAGATTTTATAACTGCTCGGTGTGATTTTCTATTGGATTTGTGGATTTCTGAGACTGCCGCAAGGGGAATTTCCTAACTGCTTGGGCGATTTTTTTCTGCTCGGGGAATTTTTTGGTTGACTTGGAAATTTTTAATGCTGCAGGGGGATTTCTTAACTGCTAGGGAATTTTTTACTGCCCGGGAACGTTTTTTGTCTGCTTGGGGGATTTCTAACAGCTCCGGAATATTTTCCACCTGATTTGGGGATTTCTGACTGGGTCTTTCTAAATGCTCGGGAAGATTTTATGCTTGCTTGGGAAGATTTTCTAACTGCTCGAAGAGGACTTTTTAACTACTTAGGCGATGTCTGACTGCTCGAAGGGTATTTTCTGTCCGCTTAGGAAGATTTTCTAATTGCTAAGGGAGGTTGTCTGTCTGCTTCGAGGATATCTTCTTACTGCTCAAAGGGGATTTTATAAATGTTCGGGTAGTCTGCTTGGGGAATTTTCTGTTTACTTGGGGGATTTCTGACTGCTCAGGGAATTTTCTCTTTGATTGGGGGATTTCTGACTCCTAGAAGGGGATTTTCTAAGTGCTGAGGGGGGACTTTTCCGTCTGCTTGAGGGGCTTTCTACCTTACTGCTGGGGAAATATTTTCTGACTGTTCGCAAAAGTTTTTTCTATGTTAAGGGTATTTCTGACCGCTCGGGAAACGTTTCTATTGATATTTGATAGGAATTTCCGACTTCTTAAAAGGGATTTTCTAACTGCCGGGGGGATTTTTTCTGTTCGTGGGTTTTCTACCTTATGATGGGGAAGATTTTTGGCTGCTCTCAAAAAATTTGTAGCTGCTCGAAAAAAAATTTTGCTGCTTGGGTGATTTTGGACTGCTTGAAGGAGATTTTCTAACTGCTCAGGGAGATTTTCAGTCTGCTTGGGGATTTTCTAACTGCTCGAGGAACTTTTCTGTCTGATTAGGGGATTTCTAACTGCTTGGGTGTTTTCGGACTGCTTTCTAAATGGTCCGGGAGATTTTTAACTGCATGAGAAGTTTTTCTAACTGCCTCGGGTAGATTTTCTAACTGCTTGATGGGGATATTCTAACTGCTCATGGAAATTTTCTGTCTGCTTCAGGGATTTCTTACTTTTAGGACGAATTTTCTATCTTATCGGGGGATTTCTAACTGCTTGAGTGATTTCGGACTGCTCGAGGGGGGTTTTCTAAATGCTCAATGAGTTTTTTAACCGCATGAGAAGTTTTTCTAACTGCCTCAGGTTGATTTTCCAACTGCTTAAAGGGATTTCTTAAATGCTCCGGATGATTTTTCAACTGCCTCGGGTAGAATTTCCAACTGCTCATGAGACTTTTTTTCTGCTTGGGATTCTTTGTCTGGTTGGGGAATTCTCTGTCTGTGGGGGGTACTTTTTACCCGAAGATTTTTCTTCTTTGGGGGCTTTTCGGTCTGCTTAGGGGATTTTTAACTGCCCGGGGAAAGTTTCTATATGATTGGGGGATTTTCTAACTGCTGGCGGGGTTTTTTACTTTACTGCTGGGGGAAGATTTTTGACTGCTCTCAAAAATTTTCTAGCTGCTCAGAAAGATTATCTAGCTGGTTGGGAGATTTTTCAAGTGCTTGGGGCAATTGGCTAATTGCTCGGGGAGACTTTCAGTAGATTTTCTGAATACACGGAAGGATATTATGCTTTAAGGGAGACTTTAATTTTGCTGCAGAGATTTTCTAGCAGCTTAGGGAGATTTCCGTTGGGTACAGGCAGGCCCAAAATAAAGACTTCTTTATTTTTTCATTGCTTTCCATTTACCTTCTAGATGAGGTGTTTTACTTGCTAAATCAATATTAGTAGAAATCATCACATGGAGAACTTGTAGGGTGAAATATGTTTTGATGGAATTCAAGCTGGTGGAAAAAAATTTGGATTGGAATCACGAGGGGGCCCCCAAAGGGGGCTGGAATCAGCTAGTCTACTATACTAAATGTCTAATGTGTGTCTGTCTGTGGGTGTGGAACGATGTAGAGCTCGAACGGCTCAACAGATTTTTATCAAATTTGCGCCAAAAGATTTCAAATTCTTCAAGGATGAGACGGTGAAAGTTTGCAAGCTCTGCTCCAAGTGGAAGGGGATTAAATATTCGAAAAACGAGTTTTTCCTATGCTTTCAATGCGAGGCTAAAAAGGGTCAAACTCGGCACTGGCAGAATGGTGATTTTATATTCGATTGCGTCATAACGTTTTTCGTTAAAAATGGGGTAACGAGCTAAAAGTAGATTGTCAATCGTTGAAAAGTGGGGGCGACCAAATGGTCAAACACTGCACTGTCAAAACTCTAAAAGTACACTGTCCCAAATTTTTAGCCGAGAGTTTTCTTCTCAGTTAGAGTGATTGTGCGGCCATCAAAATAAAATATAATTTGAAAAATGTTTCGTCATAAAGCTAGAGTACACTGCTCCAAGTTTAGCCTAATAGGGTTGGCAGCAGCATTTTGTTGGCCAAGAGTTTAATCATTAAAATGAGCCGTTTACACTCGGGCACAATGTACGCGACTTTAAGTATCGATTTTCACATAGTAAAAAGGGGGTTGACGCAGGAAGCAAGTTGACTTTTGGATAAATTTCACTGTCGAGCAAAAAACGTCTTGTAGTTCAATTCATTTATAAGGCATCTTATCCAAGAGTCACAATTTGTTAAGGATAAGTATTCGTATTTGTTTATTATTTATTTTTTTAAGTTTCCATCCATCTATCCATCTGTCTGTTTATCTGTCCAACTATTTGTGTATCTCTATCAATCTATCTCTCTCTATCTATCTATCTATCTTTCACTTACTAATGGCGAAACGCGGGGCAAAAAGTTCTTTACAGAAAAAGCGTGATGCAAAGAGGCGCCGTCAAGCTGAGACAACTGAAGAGCAGGATCAGCGTCGGCAGGCTAATCGAGAAAATGCTCCGCAAAGGCGTTCTGCCGAGACGGCTGCTGAGCGCGCTGCCAGACTGCAGGCTAAGCGAGAAACAGAGCAGCAACGGCGCTCTGCTGAGACGGCTGCTGAGCTCACTGCCAGGCAGAAGGCTGATCGAAAAAGTGCGCAGCAACGGCGCTCTGCCGAGACGGCTGCTGAGCGAGCTGCCAGACTGCAATCACACCGTTTACGTTATGAAGCATCTCTAGAACCGGAACAGAATGTTAGGTAAGGAACTGCGGACTGCTGATTGCATGGCGTAATGTTATAATGTACTATATTTTAGCTATATCCCGATAATTATTTTTGTTTATATAGTACGAGCTTCAAAGATTCAAAGCATTCCACAATAAAAATCTCTTTTATCATGAGTCGGGTCATATTGCGTTTTTGTTTATCATGGTCCCTAGCCTCTCAATCTATTTCGTTAATTTAAGCTGCTAAAAATTATTATTTGTTTATTTTTTATTATTATAATCCTGAATGAAAGCGACGGCGGAGGCAGCGGAGGCGGCGGCTCATACTACATGGACATTCTAGAGGAGGAAATTTAGAATGGACACAAAACATGTATTCAATATTTTGCAAAGAAACAGTATAAAGCATTGTATGCTACACTCGTACAATTTGTCTAAAATTTGTTTTTCCTCTTTGTTACATTATTATCATAGTTATAATATTTATATATTATAAAAAATAAGAATAGTAATTCAATTTAAACAGTTTTCTAACTTGGCTTTAATTTGCAATTGGGTATCTAATCAATTTATATATATGGTATATTTTTATTTTTTTGACTAAGCTTAGGCCCTATTAAATATTGAAAATGAAAATTCTTTATATGATGGTTGATTTTTCTTTACTGACATTTTTTCTAGGCACGGCAGTTGGCTCACATCGGTGGCAAAGATGTCCGGGAGACAGCCCGCCAGATGCTCAGGCACGTTCTTGCTCCCGACGTGATGGCAACATTCAATTTCACAGGTACGGGTTCGAAGCGCTCCTTCAAGCAGTGCCTGCTCTACAAAGTGATCATATGCGCCTTCCGCCTAGGCCGCTCAAACGTCACCGACAAGCAGGTTGATGATGCTGTTGCCTACTGTTTGATGCACGCCAACGATCCACTTAGGCGTCATAGCAAGACTGTCAAGTAGTTTTTTCTTCAGAAATTGAAGGGCGCCTGAAAAATTGCAAGGGTGCCTAAAAAAGAAGTGCACCTCAAGAATTCAGGAGTGTGCCTCAAAAATTGAAGGGCACCAGGAAAATTGTAAAAGTTGAAGGGTGCCTGAAGAATTCGGGGGTGGGCGCCTCAAAAATCGAAGGGAGATATCCTGGAAAATACTTAGAATAAAAGTCCTTGAATGTCCAGGGAAACCCAGGGAATTTTTCTCCCGCAATGGCGGGGCTACTTTGAATTTGACTTGCCTTTAGTAAGTGCTTTAGTAATTGAATTAATGTGACCGTCCTTTCCATCTTACATTACACAACAATGTTACACCTTTTACCGTTTTAATACCCCTGAACGTCTTAATCCAAAATAAAGGAATATAGGAAATTACATCTGTTATTGAGGACGAGGTCACTTGGTGTTTGACATCCTCTATATAGAACTGTGAAATTGTTTCTGTGTCTTCAGCTGCAGTCTTAGTTTTTTTGTGACAAAATTTTATCCCTTGAAAGAGCGGTAAAGTTTACGAGTGCATCGCTGTAACTACGACAGAGACTCGCCAGGCGATATCGCGGGGCGATCCGCAGCGATATCGCACAGGCGGACCAAGGCGACACTTTGGCGATAATTGGGCGGTCGCCCGGCGACAATTTAGCTAGTCGCCAGGCGATATCGACGCGGTCTTTCCGCGAGGCTTTTGATTATGTGGGGCTGAGCAGGCGAAACTTGCATCCGATTTTCTGGCTGCCATCGATAGGGGAGAGCTTCTCTTGCCAGAAGAACATCTCTTTCAGCTTGTTATTTTGTGCTGGCAAGTATTTAGGGAGATTAAAAGCCGTGACGGTCTCAAAAAATTCTTGTCTGCGACTAACCAACGTGAACTGTTCTGCCAAGTGATGGACCGAGCAATGGGGGACAATCCCGAGATTTTATTCTGCAGAACTCACTGCAATAACGGACACGACTTTGCCCAAGAGATTTCCAGACGATTCTTTATTTTTGCGGCAAAAATGCTCGTGAGAGAAGTAAATCAAAAGGAAGCGCAATCTTCGATGCAAAAAAGCTTAAGAAGCTGACGGGATTTAGTGCAGGTAAGAAGTAACTTTTTTAAGCGCTGATCGAGGATCTTAATTTTATATAAAGCTATTATAAATTAAAAAAATATAAACTAATTCTCACTATTGCTTGTCTAATTTTGAAATTTTAAATGCTCATCATCTATTGCTTGTCTGCTTCCGAAAGTTTAAATGCCGATTATCTATTGCTTGTCTGCTTCCGAAAGTTTAAATGCTCATTATCTATTGCTTGTCTGCTTGTGAAAGTTTAAATTCTCATTATATATTGCTTGTCTGATTGTGAAAGTTTAAATGCTCATTATCTATTGCTTGTCTGATTGTGAAAGTTTAAATGCTCATTATCTATTGCTTGTCTGCTTTCGAAAGTGATAAGATTAAAAAATACCGGTTGATTCATCGAAAATATTATATTTTATGCTAAAAATCAGTTTTTGGCTCAGTGCACATGGCTGTATTTTCCACGATCAGTCTCAACTTGTCGGAGCCAATAAGAGTTGTTACTCCAGTTTCTAGATCTAGGACTCCTTGGACAAGGTGTTGCTCTTTGTGTCCCGAATGTGTATCCCGCGTCGGAATTGGCATAGTCATAAAAGGGCCCGCTGCATTTTAATCTTTTATGCTGCTCTTCACTCGGCGAAATTATTTTGGTAAATTTATCTGCGCGAGATTCGATCTACTTAGCCCTGCAAATTCGACGACGCCAAAGTCGACTCATCGTCACCATCAAAATAAGTGTGAACATGGCCAGCGCATCAAACTATGGCCCCGGCACCCCGACCTCCCTGCTCGACAAGTTGCTGGCGCGGCCAGAAGACGCAGCGGAGCTGGGCGGAATCCTTGTTGCCTGCCCGACCCGCCCGCCAACTCCAGCAGCTACCCCCATGGCGTACCTCGGCCAAGGAGAATGTGTAGAGGGATTGAAATGCGTAAAATGCGAATGCGAAATAAATAGGCAGAGTACACTACTGCCAGAAGTAGTCAGTACGAGATGCGCATACCGTAAATGTAAACGTACGGGACAGTACAGCCCGGAAAGACTGAAACCTAACGTAGCAATGACGTTACTGTACAATAGAGAGCGTCTGGGGCAGACCCCCGATCTATTATTAGAAACAATACAGCGCCTGTACGAAAGGCAAGGACAGCCTCCCCCCAAGCTGTCCAGACGCATCTGCGAATGCGTACAGCTTCTAACAAAATGAATCTAATGCGGAACGCGTAGTTGATACGTATATCCTACGAAACTCACCTTTTGTATGCACACCTGTTAACTGACTCACGAATGAAACGCGCCACTTTCTCTTGTACGCAAATGAATCATGAAAATGAAGCCTGTCACTCCAAACGTAGGAGCGACGTCTCACTTTTTGTGCCTATATATACGAAACACCTGAAGCCGCAGAAATCTCAGACTTCTCCGGAAGGAAAGGAAGTAGAAGAAGACGAGGAAGAAGAAGAAGAGCCCCTAGGGAAAGTTCTCCCGGACCGCCGCTTCAGGGAGCGCCCTGGTAGGCCTTCCAAGAATTATCTTATAGACTAGGACCCCGTGTAGGCTAGTTAATTAGATCGGTACCAACCGGCGTACCGCCGGGCTTGACAACCAGCCAGCCCACCCCAGCCGGAGAGTCTGCGTTTGAGCGGAATTCAGCAGGAGCTTTGTTATTGTTGCTCCGTATTATCTTAATCTAATTGTTGACTCAGAGTCTGTCTTCGTGACTTAGTTCCTTAAAGAAAGCCGCCTATACAAAGGGCCTGCGTCTTCAGCGCCGAGCCGAACTCGAGCCGCCGGGATCCAGGGTTTTCAGCATCTGCAGGAGCCTGCTGAGACAGCCCGCTCCGGGAATCGACGCTTAGCAACTAGACGGCAACAGCAAAAGGTAACTCTTCTCTGCGGTTCATTCACAGAGAAACCCCCATTTTGCATTGGAGGTCCCGCCGATCTCGGCACGCTAGGCCTTTGTTAAAAAAAAAAAAAAAAAAATAAGTTAGGGTAGTTGACAACTCAGTTTTATTGCGTCTGGAGATTTTATTTCAGAAAAAACAGGCTTCGACAAGCAGTCAAATTAACAGACAACGACTCGAAGCAGACTAATTTGTTTCAGATAAAAAAGCTTTCGGTACAAACGCACTCTGGAACTGAGAAGCGGTCGCACGAAACTAGCAGAAGAGCCAGTGTCGGGCTCTAAAAAGAAGAACACAGCTAGCGAGACAGAAATTTTATTGCCTCCGACCAGGCACCTTACTTCCAGTGGAGAAGGGGTGGCTACCGATTCCGCAAAGAGGGACACAGTTGCGGCGGAAACCCACCAACTCGCTAGCCCAACGTCTGAAGCAGGTTTTCTGTCAGCCCCGGCTTCACCGCTTAGTAGAGAACAGCCACCCTCCTCAGCAGCGGACCCAATAGAGAACTCGCAGCAGACAGTAGCAGCTGCGCGGCAGACAGTCAAGCTGGAGCGAAGAGAGGTAGTTTCTACGGAAGATCGAGAAGAAAGGGAAAGAAGGGAAGTCGAGATTGCCGAAAGACACAGGATCGAAGCCGAAAGAGCCGAGGGGTTGCGGTTGCAGAGGGAATTGGCTGAAAGAGAACGAGAAGAGAGGGAGCGAATCGAAGCCGAGCGCGCAGATAGGATTCAAGCAGAGGACGCAGATAGAGTCAACGTTGACGAAGACCATCGACAGCGATCACAGCCTAGGCAGGAAGAGTATAATTGGCCATTTGAGAATTTTAGAGGCGATATCGCAGGACTCCTGGGAAGACATCAGGCCGCCCTCGACAAAAGATTTATGCGACGGGACATGGATTTTCGAGACGCCCGGATTAATGCAGCGGCACATAGAGATATTAAGGAGACAGTAGGGGCGTACACATTGGACAAAGATTTTGCGACGTTTGTTGATGAGTTTACGATAGCGTGCAACGAGTATAATTTAACGGGCCCAGAGCGCGCTCAGCTGATGCCAGCAGTTTTAAAGGGAACTGCTCGAGAACTTTATTTTAAGATCGACGCGGCTATTAGAAATGATTTTACGAGATTAATTCGCGAATTACGGATCCGTTTTGAGAATTGCGGCACTAACCGATCGGTTTTATTGCATCGTCTCCATAATAGAGTTATGCGGCCTCAGGAGTCATTTTTGAAATTTGTCGAGGATTTGAGAGTTATAATTGGTGCCCTGCATCCGAATTACGCAGCTGCGGAGAGAGAACAGACGTTGATTTTGCACGCTATAAATAATTCGACTGCCGCGTTAAAAGAGAGACTCATGAGGGAGCGGATAGAGACAGAAGAACAGTTGATTCGAATAGGATTGCAATGGGAGGCTACGCTGCCCCTCCTTAAAGAAAGCTCCCCTGAAGTTGCCGCGTTGACACAAGAAGTGCATCAGCTTATGAACCGGTTAGAAATATCAGCGATCGCCACACCACCTAGAGAACATCGCAATTGCTTTAACTGTGGCAGGCAAGGCCACATACAGGCGAATTGTCGCCAACCTAGGCGAATGTTTCCTGGAAGTAGCCGTGTAGCCTTTCCTCAGAGGGGACGCCCGATGAGGTTTGGTGGCTATAACCAGGAACAGAGCCAACTCGCGAGTATAAACCAGAGATCTCAGGGACAGGTGTCCCGATACAATGATCAAAATCAAAACAGAAACCGAAACACGAATCAATTTAGTAATCGGCGTCAAAATTTAAATCAAAATCGAAATGAAAATTGGGGTAACAACGCAGCAAGAAACACAAACAATGACAACTGGGCCACAGGAGCCCGTAGGGCGATAATGCCAAGACAGCCAATACCCCAGACTCAGATCGACACAGTTACACTGGAGACAGTCTCGCCGAAGGAGACATTAACGCCGACGTTTGAAATACACATGATCGCCGTAGAAATTCCGGCTGAAGAATTTAAAACAAGTTCAGATGAGGAGGACGAATATGAGAATAGCGAAAAACGCAGAAAAAGAGTGCAAGAATGGTTGCATCGAAAAGGCGATGACGATGCCGAGGACATCTTCACGAACATTTCGACAAAGAGCTATGAAAAAATTTATGGCAATACTGGATTGCCCAGCGAAGAAGATTACATGGATACTCTGCTTGAAGGAGTGGACGAATTATTTGCACAAAAAGAAAAGGAGAGCGGAACGACGCCAATGGTTGCACACTCGAAAGCTGCCACCCAGTCGCCTAAGAGAACAAACGAAGGTCACGGTACAACAGACCTGGTAGTACAGTCACACAAGAGTCCAGAGACATTGTTCGATATCGAAGGGGGCCAGAGACAGGCTTCCCTAGGTATGAAGAGAAGGTTTTTGAAGTCATTGGCTCTCACGCTGTCGCCATTGTTTACACGCCTCGCCCTTCGACCCCCATTGGAGGTCGACGGGGCGACTCTTTCGCCTTCACGGACTGTACAGGCCCTTGACTTACCAGTGATAGGAACGGCTACGCTTTCGCCCTTGGCCGGGCTAGTGCGGTCGCCCTGTCAGTTACTCTCGCCGTTGCCGACTCCTCTACTAGCCATGGAGGGGGAAGCAAAGGAGAAAGCAACAAACGAGGACCCGAACGGGAAGGACACAACGCAACTTATTACCAAAAAGAACAAAAAAACGAAAATCCACAGAAAACTGATTTCAAAAAGACAAGCTACACAAACTGATACAGTAGTGGACTCAGTCGACATCTACGATGAGGTACAGCCTCCAGTTATCTACCCAATGGTATCGACAGCAACAAACACGCCACCACAAGCCACGTTTTTGTCTCATGGACTCACCATCCGCAGCCGACTGTACCTACGGCGACTACCACAAGTATATGCACACAAAGGGCGACTCTTGCCGAGGCTCCCCTTGGGCGAAAGTGATTCGGCAACGCCACGGGTCGACTACATCGAGCCTG
Source organism: Macrostomum cliftonense (assembly GCA_950096795.1). NCBI lineage: Eukaryota > Metazoa > Platyhelminthes > Macrostomidae > Macrostomum > Macrostomum cliftonense. The sequence continues at coordinate 1,699,889 of CATNEM010000090.1, read as the reverse complement.
ACACGCCGCTACCACAGCCAGAGAAGGTATCCTTCTTTTCGGAGACACGAAACGAAGGGGTGAATGCTATTGAAGTTGAAGAACAGATCACATCACGGCGAACATGCAACAGTAACAGAATAAAAGCTTGTGCCACGATAATCTATGCACTATTCACCTTGATATTAGCCGGTACGCTAGTGGCTCTTGCAAATGGGAATGAAGCACCGATGATCTGTCCTATGGACAAGGGAAGGGAGCCCTTGGTCTACAAACTGCCAGCTTCAATACACTGCCGGAATTATACAATGAATCAAACAAAGCCACAGCCAGCAACATTGGAGATCTACAAAGCTAATGTGAGAAAGCATAGGCAGTTAGCGATAGTGTGTTTTCGGGAACGACATTGGATCGACAAAGTTTGGAAAGTACAATGGACACGAGTGCGATTTTGGCAAGAAGCCGAACATGTTTCGCGAGAAGAATGTTTAAAATGGAATGAAACTTTGTCTTCACACGACGGACAATTGCAGTTCGAATTGGCGGCTGGAAATGTACAACTCTATCGAACAAAGAATACACCTTCAGGAGACTGGGTGCACTCAGACAGGAGTAGCTACCCAGTGTATTCAGCACATAACTCCTACTTGATCAGGAATTTGCCAATTTACAGCAATCCGTTCGAGACAGTCTCGTCGCGAATGGTGCCGTTAGAAGATCGTTGTTCTTATGCAGAAGGCATCTGCACTACTCGACGAGTTCCTGCGGAAGAGGCAGAGAGATGGCCGTTAATGCCCACCTATCATGCCGACTATAGGAGTGAGGCAAAGGGAGGCCCATATGATCATTATGAGATTGAAGCTCGCTATAAGAAATATTCAATTGTTTGGGATGTACGCAAAGAAGTCGATTGCAAATTCTTGGCCGAACAAAATATTACAGGAAATTTTTTAGGAACAACTTTTATAGCCGACACGAAAACTTTCGCCTTAACCTTCAGGTCACCACCGAACAAGATGAGAATTGAATGCAAGGACACCAAGGAAGACGTGTTGATTTCGGAACAGGAAATTCCTGTGCGCATAAAACAGATTAAACCAGAAGAATTTGAAGATTTTATCAAAGGAAAAACTATCAGACATCGTCGATCGATAGAAACGCCGCGACTGACTTCGGACAGACAACTATCAGCTCAGTTAACAGCCATGTCAATGAATATTAACGAAAAAATTCGTCAGTTACATACAAAAAACTTGGAAATCACTTGCGGCATGTACGAAACCAGCATGAGGTATGCTAGAGAGAATTTCTACAGCAACCCCACAAGAACATTTCGAAAAATTACGGGCATATCAAATGTACTGGCGGTGCCAGTGTACAGGCATCTACTTCTCTATCCTTGCTACCCTGTGCACAAGTTTAAAATTAAAGGAAAGGACGGGAAAATCTGCTATGACAAGCCAAAAATAGAATTCGAATTCCAGGGCAGTAACCAGACAGGATTCCTGGATACAATTAATAACATAGTCAGCTATCAAGCACAGCCGCAGCCATGTACGACAGCAACGGAATTTTATTACCATAATGGAGTGTTGCGCCGCACGAAGGGAGATCAAACGGATAACGTGACAACAGAAAATAGGATAATGGATGAATCATACACTCACGATGATATGCGACTACAATTAACAACAACGATTTATAAACCCACTGGGGATATAGCACTAAAGGACATCACACCCACGTGGCTAATGTCAGATATGTTTCAAGCACTTGTGGCACAGCAGCAGGCATTGAGGACACTGTTTACAGCAACGGAATCATCTCTTGCGACGGGAACAACGCAGATATGGACACCCGCTAAAGATGTCATACAGAATTTTTGGATAAACAGCTTTAGAGAATTATTAAATGGGCAAGGAGGACTTTATCAACTGTTCCTATTCAGTAGCGCTTGCATTGTATGGATTTTACTATTCTTCACGTGCCTGTGCGCCTCTTGCGGTCGATGTCTTGGAGCCTGTTGGCAGGGATTCGGACAAGTCAACGCGTTCAATAGAGATGCTCAGCGAGCGTTTCAGAGAGAGAGAAGAAGAAAGCCACGGATTTTTCCTGTGGATATGCATCCGAACAGACCAGTGATCAACATCTCAGTGAATGGACACAAATGCCGCGCCTTGTTGGACTCAGGAGCGTCAATCACCCTGCTTACGCGAAAGATCAGTGATCAACTAAAATTAAAACCCATAAAAACAGAACACAGAGCAATCGGAGCAGGAGGTGAACACCTGAAAATTCAGGGACGAGTCCTAGTCCGACTAGAATTGGCAGGAAAAGAAATAGAGGTTAATCCCTACGTCGTGGATCATCTCCATAATTATGACGTCATCATTGGAGTAGACAGCCTCAGCACGATGGACGCGCCAATTACAATTGACTTCAGCAAAAGAACTCTGCAGATTCAGAAGGAGGCGCCTACGACGTTGGTGTACACCACAGATATAACAGCAACTGTGAGGATGCCAAAGGACATGATAATCCAACCTGAACATGTGGGATGGATTGAAGGCATGCTGCATGAAAAGGACTTGCCACCGTGCGCGATGATATTCGAACCCTGCAAGAAGGTGTTAGAAGATAAACAACTCATTATGCCTGCGACATTAATTCAATTGGACGAGAAGAAAAGTGTGCCCATACAGGTCATAAATCCGCATAAATTTCCAGTGAAATTATATCGACATACATTAATGGGATGGTTAATACCTCAATCATCAGTCGACGTGGTTCAGAACGAGATTACGGAAGATTCCAGAGATGACTTTAATAAGAAAGTTAATATAAGCAACAGTCCGATCAACAGCGAGCAGCGAGAGAAGTTGTTGGATCTCTTGTGGAAACACAGAGATGCCTTTTGCGCACATGATTATGACATTGGATGTGCCAAGGACATTCAGCAATCAATCAAGCTGATGCCGCATACAGAGCCTCTACAGTGTAAGCCCTATCCGATAGCGCAGCACCTGCAACAGCATTTTGATGACATTATTGAAAAAATGGTTAAAGCTGGAATAATTAAAAGATCAATCTCCGCTTACTCGTCACCATGCTTGCTAGTACAGAAGAAAGGTACATCAGAAAGACGATTGGTGTGTGATTTCAGAAGAATCAACAGGTACATACCGCAGGATCAACAAAGTCTACCGAGAATAGACGAACAACTGGCGAAGCTAAACAAAGCAAAATTATTTACAGTTTTGGATCTTAGACATGGATTTTGGCAGATCCCTATTGATGAGGAATCGCAGCAATATACAGCTTTTAAAACCTACAAAGGCGAGATTTACGCGTACTTACGGTCACCTATGGGAATCAGCAACTCACCTGCAACAATGTCACGGTTGACGGCTTACATGTTGGCAGGCATCGGCAATGTACTACACTATATGGACGATATTTTAGTCTATGCAGAAAATTTTCCGCAACTACTGACGGCGACGGACAATGCGCTAACGGTGATCAAGAAGCAAGGATTGAAGCTTCATCTGAAAAAATGCTCGTTCGCTCAGGACACAGTCTCTTATCTGGGACACACGGTTTCAGCGAAAGGAATAACACCGGACGAATCGAACCTAATGAAAGTGAAAGTGTTCCCAGTTCCATCTTCGGTCAAGACTGTGCAGTCATTCTTAGGCCTGGCTCAATATTTTCGAAAATTTATTCCTAATTTTGCTGCCATAGCCAAGCCTCTGTACGAGCTGACGAGAACGGATGTAAAGTGGAAGAAGGATTCCTGGAAGGAGGAGCATCAAAAAAGTTTCGAAACAATAAAAAATATTTTAGCATCAGATGCTCTCCTGAAACACCCAGACTTCGGGAAGCCCTTCGTCATTGAATCGGACGCCAGTGGGACAGGAATTGCAGCAGTCCTGCTGCAGGAAACAGCACCCAAGCAGGAGAGACCTATTGCTTATGTCAGCCGCGCCTTGAGACCGAATGAGCAGAAATGGTCAGCAACTGAAAGAGAGCTACTCGCCGTTTGTTTTGCGCTAAAACAATTCCACTTCTACATCTATGGATCGCCAATAAAGACAATAGTCCGCACGGATCATCAGCCTCTACTGCCAATAGTTAACAATAAGGGACAGGTGAACAATCGCTTAATGAAATTAACGCTTAAAATTCAGGATTATTTTATTCAGCTGGTCTACAAGGCAGGACCCAGCAACAAAGCAGCAGACGCTTTATCTAGAATGTACGAAGTCTCAACGGTACATCCAATTCCAGCGTTCGAAGATTTAGTTAAGAAGCAGAAAGATTGCCGACTCTACGGGCTAGTCACGGGACAGGTACAAGAAATTAATCCAATGATCGACAAAGCGACGAGACGGTTTTATAAGAAACATAAGGACAACCTGAGAATTAGGAGCGATGCTCTGTATCTCGAAGAGGACTCAACAGTTCGACTGTTCGTTCCGGAAGAATTTCGCATCGCAATCTATCATCAATTTCATGATGCGCCTTTGGCAGGGCATCTGTCAGCAGAGAAGACACAAGCTAAAATAGAGAAATATTATTTCTGGCCTACCTTGGCCGCGGACGTAGAACGATTTTGCAGGAATTGCACCAGTTGTGCAGCGGCGAAAGCAGGACGTCGACTATCGCCCAGCCTTCAAACCATCAGGCCGACAGGAGTTTGGCATCGAATCTCAGTTGATATCACGGGGCCAATGACACCGGCCACCGCGAATGGGATTAACTATCCGTACGTACTAACAACTATGGATACATTTTCAAAATACGTTATAGCAGTGCCATTGCCGAATATCACAGCGGAAACCGTCGCCCTCGCCTTCTACAACGAGGTTATCTGCAAATTTGGCACGCCGAATTCGGTCACGACGGACAATGGAACACAGTTCACGGCTACGCTATTCAAACAAGTGCTACAGATATTGGATAGCCAGCAAATTTTCGTCTCGACTTACAACCCAAAGGCGAATATGGTTGAGCGATTCCATCGAACCTTGCATGAGATGCTGACACATTATGTGCACGCCAAGCCGCACGACTGGTTAGAATTTTTGGGATCAGTGGTTTTGGCTTACAACACCAGTGTACACAGTGCTACGAAAAATACGCCTTTCTACCTTATGTTTGGGCGAGATTTTTTGCCGCCGTGCAGAATAATTCAAGCGTTTCTGCCATCGCCCTATGTGGATGAACCAAGTTTAGTGCAGAAGTTCGCATCTTCACTGCATCTGGCTTGGCAAGCTGCCGAGCACCACATGTCTGAGAAAAATGAGAAGCCTGCGGCTACTGAAGACTCTACAGCGCCACTGCGGATTGGTGATTTAGTTTACTTGCACTATCCGCCACAGCAGACACACAAGCATGCAAACAAGTTTAAGGGTCCGTATCGAGTTACAGCGATTCCATCAGCAACGACAGTTAGACTATCGAATGTCCAAGATCCGCAGCAGGCACAGATTTTCGTCCACATGCACCGGCTGAAAAAATTCGGTGCCAAAGATCAGCATAGGGCTACGTTTGACAACGCGCCGCACGTCCGTGCACCGAACACGCACGAAGCAACAGCGAGCGCGACAACACAGACGCCAACAAAGGAGAAAGAGGCGGTCGGCACAGCGCCGCATCCATACAACCTGCGGAGCAGGAAGCAGTAAATCAGCACTGCAGCGCCGCACCGTCGTAAGACGCTAATTTAAAGGACAGTTGCGATAACAAAACAAAAAGAAAAAAGAGAACACTAACAAAATCCCCGTGGAGTTCCGGGTTTAGAATAGTTCTCCCGCTCTCTGGCGATTCGTAAAAGGCGAATAACAGGCTCCTCCACTTCAGCCTCGTCTGATTTTTCTCTCGCAGTCTAAAGCTAGTGCCCTCGGCGCACTCTTTCAATTCTTGCTCTCTCGTCTGGCAGTTTGATTCTTGTTCATTTTTGCTCATTCTCATTTAGATTTGTTCATAATGTCAGATATCGCGTTGCGTGAGTGCCCGGTGTGTCTGGGCGATGATTTTTTGTCAGCTTTGCCTGTTGTATGCTTTACGGGTCATCGAATGTGTATAGAATGTCTGCGCGCTGCCAAGTGGACACCCGTGCTAGACACCTGTCCCTTGTGTAGAGCGTCTTCACGAGTATGTATGCAATGTTTTTCTTGGAGTACGCGTCCCTTCTGTAAGAACCAGCATGCCATCTGTAGAAAGTGTGTAAAGTCTTTGGCCCGGTATGACTGTTATGAGTGTTTGATTTGCCATGAGCCGCCGCTGCCCGCAATGACGAAAACTATGCGAAAAATAGAGCCGATCAACAAGCTAACAGCGGATTTGATATCGGGCCTGCAGTTTCACCGCGCCCTGCGCTTGCTGGGGAACCAACCAGTAGCCAGGATTGACGCGCACGTCTTTAACCGGCTGCGGGACCAAGTGACCAGGACGGCCAGCCAATTACGAGACCTCACAGAAACGGAGCTGCGCCAGGAGTTAGCGCAGTGGATGGCAGACAACGGATGCAGATTGGTGCCATTCCTAATCCGTTGGGCACCGGCGCTGTACTACCACGCCTGGCACCCGGCCAGCCCTTCACGCGACCGCAGCACGCCGTGGCTGGCCTACTGGGATGTAGAGCCACTATAAATACGCAGCGTGAGAAAATGAAGAGACGCAAATCCTCGGATCACCACAGACGCCACTTAGTTAAAAAGTCATAAAGACATCACGCGAAATGCGACGTGGATCGGACATCCCGAGAGAATACGGCTTCTGGCTGTTGCTCGTCCCGTGGCTGCCGGACATACTGCGGGAAGCGGCCGTACTGGCCGCCGGTTACATGCTGGTCCTCGCCGCCATGACAGCAGGACCTCAGGCCAACGGCGAGGCGGAGCCCGCCGAGGTGGCAGCTATCACCATCGATAACGTACGCGGACGGAGTCGGCTCTGCTCCATTTGTGGCGAGAGGGCCGGCCGCATCCGCTACTGCATGGAGAGACGCGGTCGGGGACACTTTGTGTGTCCCACCTGCCTGCCCCATCTGCAAGCCACGGCCGCCCACTGGCTGCCGCCGCCCTGGAACCGGTAGGAGTCCTCAAAGGTGCCAAACGGTGCGGGTCAGGAGCGAGTCAACAAATACCAACTCAAAACCCACTCTCACCGACGTCATAGGTACGACATTCGTTGCCCTCCCTGTCCGGAGTGCCGGGGAATCAGGCGTGTTTGCATGATTTGCGAAGCGCGTGTTCCCCGGCCTTACTGCTCCGACAGGGCGGACCATATGCTCTGCCGTGCCTGCACCCGCCGAAGGGAATCCTGGGCGCAGCGTACCTGTCCCCAATGCGATGCGCCAGCCCTGCCCTGGCGTCACGACGGGCTCGAGGAGATGTACGGCCGGCTGCGCCCGGCCTACGTCGAGCTCCACTACGGGCGCCTGCGGAACGTGTGGCGCCGCCTGCTAAGGTTCCCGGTGGCCGCCAGCCACCGGTACTGGAGGGAGCAGGTGGCGCTCACGGCCCGCGGCGCCATTCTCGACCCCCGTCGGGGCGCCGGGACCCCTTCGGCGGGGCCGCTACGTCAGTGGGCGGAGGAACAACGGGACATGCCGACGGCAGTGCGGCGCAGGCTGGTAGGCGAGTGGCTGCTCTTCGTAGCCGCCGCCCGCAGTCGCACTGGATGCCGCCGGTTTTACCGCCGCCCGGTTTGGCCCGGCCCGTGGATGCCTTCACGCTGGCCGACTTGGAGCGCCTGCGTGACGAAGTGGCCAGGCACGCGTGGCAGGCGGACCCCGGCACCAGCTCCGAGGACGGCATAGATTAGGACGTCGAGACGGGAGACATGATTTCAACGGGGGGGACGACTAACAAACGCTGCAGTAGGGGTTACACTGACTTAGTACACACAGTTATTTCACCGCCATCTCGTAGGTTTGTTTTGCTTGCTCTTCATTTCGTTGGATACATCCAAAAAATGGACTTTGGATCATATTACTCCCTGCATGTTTCACTATTAGCCGCTTGCTGCCTCGCATCAATTTATTTTGCCGCGCCATACACCGCCATTACTACTTAGTTCGCTTCAAGGTATTGAAGAACCCCTGCGCTTCATTAACTTTTCATGCTTACGGATATGCACTGAACTTCGAAAAAACTCCTACGTATCTCGTTTTGCTCGTTATCCACTACAGTCTAATCATCCAATGCTTATTTATTCATTACTTTTGTTCATAATTTGTCTCGGCTAACTCACTACAGTCTACTTGTTTTGGTGATTATTTACTCATTAATTTTATGCCTTAAAGTTTTCACGCTGTTTCGAGCGTCGTTCTCTTTCTCCCGCTACTTTGATGTAAAACGCGCGAAAATTTGTAAACTTCACTATTTAGCCGTACCCTCCGTAATATTCACAATTTAGCCTTGCCCCTACTGTTGCGCTATCACGTTTTCGCTTTTTCATTTCGCTCCCGACATGATGATAGAACGTTGAGAGTTACATTCGGGGACGAATGTTTCCAAAAGGGGGAGTACTTGTAGAGGGATTGAAATGCGTAAAATGCGAATGCGAAATAAATAGGCAGAGTACACTACTGCCAGAAGTAGTCAGTACGAGATGCGCATACCGTAAATGTAAACGTACGGGACAGTACAGCCCGGAAAGACTGAAACCTAACGTAGCAATGACGTTACTGTACAATAGAGAGCGTCTGGGGCAGACCCCCGATCTATTATTAGAAACAATACAGCGCCTGTACGAAAGGCAAGGACAGCCTCCCCCCAAGCTGTCCAGACGCATCTGCGAATGCGTACAGCTTCTAACAAAATGAATCTAATGCGGAACGCGTAGTTGATACGTATATCCTACGAAACTCACCTTTTGTATGCACACCTGTTAACTGACTCACGAATGAAACGCGCCACTTTCTCTTGTACGCAAATGAATCATGAAAATGAAGCCTGTCACTCCAAACGTAGGAGCGACGTCTCACTTTTTGTGCCTATATATACGAAACACCTGAAGCCGCAGAAATCTCAGACTTCTCCGGAAGGAAAGGAAGTAGAAGAAGACGAGGAAGAAGAAGAAGAGCCCCTAGGGAAAGTTCTCCCGGACCGCCGCTTCAGGGAGCGCCCTGGTAGGCCTTCCAAGAATTATCTTATAGACTAGGACCCCGTGTAGGCTAGTTAATTAGATCGGTACCAACCGGCGTACCGCCGGGCTTGACAACCAGCCAGCCCACCCCAGCCGGAGAGTCTGCGTTTGAGCGGAATTCAGCAGGAGCTTTGTTATTGTTGCTCCGTATTATCTTAATCTAATTGTTGACTCAGAGTCTGTCTTCGTGACTTAGTTCCTTAAAGAAAGCCGCCTATACAAAGGGCCTGCGTCTTCAGCGCCGAGCCGAACTCGAGCCGCCGGGATCCAGGGTTTTCAGCATCTGCAGGAGCCTGCTGAGACAGCCCGCTCCGGGAATCGACGCTTAGCAACTAGACGGCAACAGCAAAAGGTAACTCTTCTCTGCGGTTCATTCACAGAGAAACCCCCATTTTGCAAATGGCTGGAGGGCTTTCTTGAAAACGTAGCCCAGGCAAATGTCGACGCAGCACCCGTTTGAATGCTCCAAGACGCGGAGGACGGCACACCGCGACTACCGCCCTCCGGGTGGTCAACGGACAAAAGCGAGCCTGCCGAGCCGTCAGCCGGGCCATCGCTCCTCAGGCCGGTTGACCAGGCGCCCGACCTCACCGTGCTGGTCACCGGGCTCCTCGTGGAGCTGGAGCTGGCGGTTCTCGGAAATACTTGGCAGGACTGTGAGGCCTGGCTACGCCAAGCGCGCGGGTCCAGCTGGCCGGTTGCCACCCGCGCTGTCGCCTTGGCATGTCAGCCGCTAACCGCGCGGCTCCTGCGCACGACTGGCCTGCAGCCCGGCACCTTCGCCGCCTTCAATTTGGCCGTGGAACTGCACACCCCGGCTCAGCAGATGCCCCTGGCCTGGGACGTCGCCCTTACACGCTGCCGGATATCATCATCAGCGCCGGCCCGTCAGGAGAACAACAGCGCGGCGGCGCCGTCAACAGCTCCAGCGGCCCGACTCCGCGGCGGTGCGACGCCCGGGACCAGAGACGGCAGTCGCAAACGGCCCGGCTAGGACGCGTCGGCGGCCTGTGACGATGTACCCTGAAAGTGAGACGAAGATCGAAACCGTGCTGACTAACATTTTCTTTTTATTGGCGTCCCGGGAGGTGTGGTAGGTGGGTTAACCCTGTGTGTTTGTTGGTTATTTGTTTGGATTTGGTTGTTGGTTGTTGGTTTGCGGTATCGTTGGTTTTTTTGGGTTTTGGTTTGTTTGCTTGTGCTGTCGCCGGGTTTGTTCGTGTTGGGTTTGCACTTGTGTTTGTGGTTTGCGTTGTTTAGGTCTGTTGGTTTTCTCTCCCTTGTCGTCGCGTGCGGTCTCTCTCTCTCTCTCTCTCTCTCTCTGGTTTGTAAGCGTACGCGCTCTGCTCACGGTTTTAATCTCCCCGCTGTCCAACCGCTCATGCTTGTTTAGTGTACATTGTATTTCGTGAGTATGTACTGCAAAACCAATAAATATCTCGTCCTGCTTATTGGCACTACGTTCGTGTTTCGCTTACCAATATGCTGCGTTCCTGACTTATTCTCTGACTAACAATTGGTGGATCCCGTGTGCGCGTGTCCGTGTGTGTCCCTGCGGTCTCGCCCCCGGCCGGCGCCCCAGGTGGGTTTCCTGGTGGTGCTCTCGGCTCGGGTTCCCAGTGCGTGGCGCGCATCCTGTTAGCGTGCCCTCGGGGCGCCGGTCATATACTTATATTTACCCTATTCTGAAAGCTAGCAGAGCTTGATCGTAAGGAAAAAGAGCAAGAGAGAGATAGCTGACGCGGCAGGACAGCCTGCTGGGGCTGCTGCAGGGGCGCTAAACTACGACGCGCTTGTGGGAGTGCCAGCGGCGAACGTTTTGCATGGAGACCACCTGATGCTGCCATGGCTAGAAGCGGTCAATGAAGTGTACTCTGTCGGAATCCCAGCTGGGCAGGATGCCAGCATCGCCACCGCAAAGAAGTTGAGGCTGCCGCGCCTGCCGGCCAACCGCACCCAAGCGTACACAAACTTCGCAGCTCTTTGGGCCGCTAATTGGGCACGGACCCACGACAGAGACCTAAATGCCACAGATGGGTTCCTGCGCCAGCTTGTGACGTGCGGAGCCTACGCTGTAGTAGCACTAGTCACTGCTGCAGGTTAAAGACACTATCCGACTCGACCGTCTCGACCGTAGCCCGCCTGGCTGTTAGCCTTTTCGTCGCCACTAAAGTGATGGGGTGGCAAACGAACCATCATACAGGCGGAGTCGGCTTAAACGGTTATGCCCTGAAAGTGATGAAGACGTACTCCGAGTACGACAAGGCCCGCTTCGAAGAGTACACCGGTGTCGTCCACACTATGGACCACCGAGCAAGCACCAACTCCTCCTTATCCAGCTCGACATGGACGGCAGCCAAAACCCCGGGCGTACTCTGAGTCGCTAGTAGAATTCGACATCCAGCAGATTGTGGCGCTCAGAATGACGGGGCTCCCGGCCGGCACGCACAGGCTCGGGATTGCGGCCGCTATGGCTCGAACTGTCCAGCGGCATCGCTTGGCGTTCGCAATGCCAACGGACGTCATCCAGTCCGCGAACCTCTCAACGTAAGTTACCCTCTCAACGCATGGGGTGCTCATTTTAGGAAGATTTCCTGTGTATTAAATCTTTACCTTTATATTACAATGGCCACGGCTGGAAAAAATAGTAAAATCGTTGAAGGATGTAAAGAAAGATCAATCTTCAGAGATTGCAAAGAGCAATTGCTATCAATGAGATGAAATCAGAAGATAAGCGAAAATTGTTTGACTTGCTGCAATACATTGAGAAAAAGTCACAAAAAAGTTGAGAAGTTCCAAGACAGATAAAAAGAAGCGTGACAAACTGCATCAAGCATATGCATCTCCAAGAAGTTTTTGTCAGCAAGACACGGTTCCGAGATGCACCCAACATCTTGGTAAAGAATGCAAATGAAGAGGAACTCATCCAGCTTGGTGAGAATGAACTAATTCAGCAATTTAACTTCAGCAATAACAATCGCCCAGGCAGCCAGAAGGTTAGACATTACCAACAAGTACGCAGAGCGACTTTCCAACTTTATTAAGTTTGCGAAGGACTATCCTGCTCTACTTCTGACTGGGTACTCCATGGATACAATCCTGAAGTACAAGACGGCAATTAAGCACACCACCAAAGAGGATGAAAACTTTGCTACGAGACTAGAGTTCAATTCTGGGAAGAAGTTTGACATCGATGAAGACGAAGACCTTCTAGAAGAGGAAGAAGACGAAGAGTCAATTTACGGTGGTGATGTCTACCTTGATTGTTAACTTTTTCTTTCCTGTATTCACAGAAATTCGCGTGAATTTGAATTTATTGTATTTACAGGAATTGGCGCGAATGTGAACTATACAAAAGAGAAAAATACAGTAAAATATTTGGACAAAATAAAACGTCTTCCATCTTTGTCGTAAGCATTATTTTGCTTTCGTGTCTTTACTTTTTCCATTAATAATGTGCTATATCTCAGAAGTCGAATATCTTAAGCGATTCTCAGAGGAAAGCATAATGGAGGAGAACTTGACTCAATGTAAAGAGGCTCATGCTCATGCTCAGGCGCAGGCTCAGGCTCAGGCGCAGGCTCAGGCTCAGGCTCTATTCTGATGAAGTTTAAGATGAAGATAAAGATGAAGACGATGATATGGATTAATGAAAACTTATTTTAACACCTTTATGGACGACTGAGATAACTTCTGTTAAGAAATGAGCCAGTTTTTATAGAAAGAACAGAAAAAATCGCATGGAATCGTGACAGAATGTGACGAAATCTCCCCAAAATAAATTGCGACTCAGTTCATTGGAACTGAGAAAAAGTTATCCAAAAATTTGTAACTTTCTTTTCAAAGAGTCTGCAATGACAATTATCATTCAAAGGATGTGAAAGAAAAAAATAAAATAAAGTAAAACAAATTACAGTTGCTTCATAATTTCTGCAGAGTTATAGTAGCTGTCATAATCTTTGATAATTACTCCATGCAAATGATGCCAGTGAATCTTAACTTGGTGATTAAGATTCGGGATGGTTGCTTCAATGTTAGGCCAGAATTTTATTAACGTTATTAATTAAATATTAACGTCCCACCGGTTAGAGTGGCTTGATTTAGTGCAGAGCTTGCGTTTAAGCACTTAGCAAGGTTATTCAGTCGGACGCTACTGTTCTTACCAACAGCTTTAAGCTGCATTTACTGAAAGCCTGGATCCCGAGAGGTGGCTGTGGGTCTGCTAGAAAACATGTCCATGACAGACATGCTGTGGGAAGGAATTATATTGTAATTTCTGACACGGACGAGCGCTGCTTTGTCTGGAACCTGGCTGCGGCAGCAGCACATGTGAATTTTCAAGCTAAACGCTTGTTCCTCGAATGCCTGTTTCTCCTGTTTCCCCTACCCCCCCGTTCCGATCCTATCAGCCGCTCCGACCCCAGAGCAGCTCTCCAATGCGTCAGCGGCTGAGATGCCGCTTGAGCTATTAGGTTTGCCTAGGCCAGTTAGGGACCGTAGGCCGCCTGAGAGGCTGGTTACCCCTAGGGCGAAGAGTTATGTACGCAGAATCGCCCGCAGCCCGCCAAAATCGCAAACCCGTTCCAGCGCTAAAATGCACCGACGACCGAATAAGCGCAATGAGCGCTCCACTTCCACGGACGACGAGCGGCGCAATCCCGCTCGCCGCAGGCAGTCGCCAGAGGCCAGCCAGAGAGCGCCTCGGTCGGCGTGAACCGGACCCACCGGCTGCTGCCCACCACCGCCGCAGCCGTCCTCTCATCACTCGCGTCGACACTCGTCAAAAGACTGTCGGTGAGCAGAGCGAAGAAGCGCCCCGGCAGCACATCAATCGCCTCGATCCGGGCCCGGCCAATCGGAGCGCCCGCTGATGATCGACCTTACGGGTGCTTCGTCGGAAGAGGAGGCGCTGAAGCCCCGCCAGGAGAGCCCATTCGATGAAATTGATCGGGCTCTAATCCAGATCCGGCAGGAAACCGAGCGCCGGCAGCAGGCCTAATAAAAGGCAGCTGCAAGCCTCACTGCCCGGATCCCTGACGCTGCGCAGTTTGCCACTGCCGGAACGTCGGCTGCAGAACTGCCCAAAGCGGAGGCCAGCGCGTCGGAGACGGTCCAAGAGCTGCCAAAAGTCGCTGCCTACCCTCCACCAGCGGTTGTGTACGGCCCTAAGGCTGAACCTGACGAAACCGGCCCGGCCGCCACGCAGGCGTCGGTCTGGCCCAGCATCACGGCTGCGGAGAACCCCAGCGGCCATCCGAGTTCCGTGTAACCCGGCCCTCTCCGAGATCGGCTGGCTGGCCGGCGGAGGCCTGATTGAAGCCCCAGACGACGGCCCCAGGCGAGCCGAGATCGGCGTTAACACTGACGCCTATGACGCCGATTCTGCGGAGGCCGCCCGTCGGCTAACCAGGGCGGTTCATGAGGTCCTGCCATCACCGCTGGCATACCGATCCCGTCGGTTGCCCAGCGAATGCTGGGATGAGCCGGCCGGCGCTGCCCCTTTTATCAATTATGGCGTCGCCTACCCGGACGACCCAGAGCCCTCCGGGAGTCAGGTCGAGCACGCCTCGATGATGACTGCCGCATCCAGCCATATCACGGCCATCTTAAGGGATGCAGGCCGTCTCAACATCTGGCCCAACCTTGGAGGTTGGCCACTGCTCGCCCATCTACGCCGGCTCAGCGATGAGGACCGCCAGCGCCTGCTCAATGACGCCGTCCGCAATGCGCTTCTGCTGCTACCCGAGGGCGCTAATTTTGAGCTAATGCGCGCTCTAGCCCAGCAGCTGGCCCTCAGAATCGCCGGCCGTACACCACACGTGCCTGACGTTTCGACCGGCTTGTGTCGCTGAGTGCGTAGCGGCAAGTGGTATCGAACTGCCATGACGACGGTTAATAGCGCTTCATGACGATGAAAGTTTAGGGCTCTGCCATTTTGCACCCGTTTTTGGGCTCTGCCCTCAGGCATCCTAGTTTGACCCCCTTTTATTTTTGAGGGCTCTGCAGCTTTGCATCCCTGTTTTGGGCTCTGCCCCGGGCATCCCTGTGCGACTCCCGTTCCCTTTTGCGGCTCTGCGCTTTTGCATCCCAATTTTTGGGCTCTGCCCTCGGGCATCCCCGTGCGAAGATTGGAGGCGTCTAGAACAATTCTCACCAGATAGAATACAGCGAATTTCTAACAGAGTTTTCACACCAAGGCAAGACATTAGATTACCAGAATCATCACCAGAGACAACACCAGAGACATCAGCCACAAACGAAGATTCATTTCAATCCGGAAGCTCCATAAATACCGGGAAAACCGGCACAGGGATGCTGAAGTCTACAAGCGACTAGTTGTTCTCCTAGGAGCAGCAAAGACAGGTTTAAAGGATGAGAATAGAAAAGAGTTTGTTCATATTATTGATAAAATGCTAGAAAAGAAGTACATCGATAAAATAGCAAGAGAACTTTTAATTTCAAGGTTCAATAAAAAGTAATTTTTTTCACATAAAAAATGCCACTAATCTTCGAAAAAGACGTCCCTAAATACTATGATGAGAATGACTTAAAGCTCATTAAAAGAGGATCTGGACTTTTTCCAGCAGGTCATTATCCAAGAAAAGAGCGATCGGGTAACGGTATTGCTGATTTAATCGCCCAGGGGGCAAAGATTTTCAAAGTCATCAGTGAGAACAAAGAAAATATTAAAAATGCTGCCGAGGCGGCGGGAAGTGTAGTCACAGCTGCGAAGAAGATCAAGGACACTATAACTGAAACCCCTAACTAAACAAAGCAAACCAGATGTTCAACAAAATGTTCAACCACTCGCACTAAATTCATTGGCACCAAGCGCTGATAGCATTGATCCATATGTTTATGCTAAGATGAGAGCCGATCTCATCTTAGCATACCTACCTTACCTTAGTACCTTAGTATTGCCCCGACTTGAGTTTGAGTTCCTCTGCGGTCTGCTTTGTAAATAGTCGCTTGGCTAAAGTTAGATTTAATCTTTCTACGAAGGCTTGATCCCTGTGAAGCTCTGGACGCCCATATCGCATTCTTGTATTTTTTTTGCATAAGTGTTTTCACTGCGCCATAAAATTGCTTCTCTGGATCTGTCATGAGTAGCTCTGGATAGTTTAAGGGTGAATTTTCGCACATGTCTTGCAGAGCGTCTGCTACAGCTTGAGACTGTTTTGTTTTAAGCGGCCTTGCTTCTTTGTAACGCGAAGCTACATCAATGACAGTGAGGGCGTACTTGTACCCTGAATCGTTTGGCAGAAACAAAAGATCAGCTTGGTGCGCCTCTTTAGGCTTATAGATGTTGAAATGAGGTCTTGTAAATTAAGCAGGTGGGAAATAGACTTGATAAACAGCCTGTTTAGACAGCCATTTTTCTAATCTTTGTTTTGGTTCTTTACTGAGTTCTGTTAATTTGGAGACGGCATTTTTACCAACAAAAGAACCCTTGTCACTGTAATAGAGAGCCTTTAATTTGTTCTCAGTCATTATTTTTTTAATTTTATTTTAAAAAAATAACAAATTAAAAAATGGCCGAATGATTGAAAAGCTTCCGAAGCAAAATAATGGTTGGACAATCCCTGGATATAAGTATTGCGGCCCTTTGAACCCTCTTGAAATTCAATTAGATGCCAACAATGTGCCTAATCCAGGTCATGAGCCTGTAGATGAACTTGATGAGGTGTGTATGGCCCACGATATAAAGTACCGCGACTTCCCAAATGAAAAGCATCGGTGGGATAAAGAGATGCTTAAAAGGCTAGACAATGTGTGGGCATCGAGCGGGTTTAGAGAAAGTATTGCGCGTAAGTTAGTCAAAGGAATCATTTTTGGAAAGACTAAGTTAGGACGGGTGTTTGAGTCCGCTAGTTTCGTATTGCACGCGCCAAATATTGAACTAGGAAAAATGCTGAAAGAGTTTGGGCTAGAGAGAGCGTTTTAATCTCTCCTTCTAAGCAGTAGAAGCAGGAAATGAAGCAGCAAAATATTACTATGAGTACCTTGCTCATAAATTGCTCAGGTTCCCACGAGGGACTGGGCCAGATCGATCAAGGGAGAGACAGACAGCCCGCGCAACCGCCCTGGCCTGAGACCGAAAGAGACAGGAAAGAGACAGGAAAGAGCGTGGGAAAAAAGGGAAAAAAGATGAGACTGTACTGATTTGCACACTATTTTGTACATAAGTATAACAAATATAAATTTTGATCATTTTCTTCCGCTGAATCAGCTCTACTCTGCTCTGTTCTACGATCGTTTAACCGAGACTTAAAAAGTTTTTTAGAAATTGCAAACGAAAAAAATGGCAAAAGAAGCGCAGACGAAAAGCATTAAAAAAATCATTGTCGGCCTGAAGGACATCCAGAAGAAGGACCCTACTGAAGTAACTCTGCTGATGAACGATTGGACGAAGGAAGAGGTAGCATCGTTTGAATCTGGAGTTGAAAAACTACGCAAAGCAAACGTGAAGGAACGCGTTACAACGGTTGGGTATGCTGAGCGGCAAGAGGAGGCTCGATTTCTTCGGAATCTCACCCGGAAGTTGTCGGCCATTGAAGATCAAGGTGTACAAATTCAAACTAACACGTCACAAATCATAAAAATGTTGGCTCTTGACCTTGCGAACGAGACTCAACAACAGCTGCTTAAACGCTGGAAGACATTGGAGAAGGGCATTGTCAATATCAACGTTATCAAGGCGATGGCCCAATACGAGCAAGCAAGAATTATAAAGCATATAGGTAATTCCAAAACAGGGGAGTCCCTGGCTTTGGAATTTGCCATCACCATAAGAAAGCTTCGCGATTACCTAGCTTTCTATCAGCTGTGTAGAGAATACCCGAGTCTCATGTTCACTGGCTACACCATGAGCACCTTGCTCAGATTCAAGCGTACAATTACAAGCCTGGCGATGGAAGACGATCGCTTCGCAGATCAGCTAAGAATGCAACACGAAAATATTGAGCTGGCGGATAAAGATGGAAATCGTACAGAGAAGAGCCTATCAAACTTGTGCGAAGAGCAGTTTGTTGATGAGGATGCTGTTGCCGCTACGGAGGCTGCTACTGAGGCCGCTTGTGAACAACAAGAAATAGTTGATGACATCGCTGAAATTGTGAACAATTTGTGAACTGAACACCATTAGTTGACTCACACTATCGCGGATTGGCTAATTGACACGACATGTGTGTTTGTGTGTTGCGCGGAAAATCCGTAGCTTTCCTATCTATTTGTATGTGCGTGTGTGCCAGGGGAATATTCCCCCCCCCCACACACACGCAGCTCATTGGCTGGTTTTATGCTTCGTGTGTGTTTGTGTGTTGCGCGGAAAATCCGTAGCTTTTCTATCTATTTGTATGTGCGTGTGTGCCAGGGGAATATTCCCCCCCACACACGCAGCTCATTGGCTGGTTTTATGCTTCGTGTGTGTTTGTGTGTTGCGCGGAAAATCCGTAGCTTTCCTATCTATTTGTATGTGCGTGTGTGCCAGGGGAATATTCCCCCCACGCACGCAGCTCATTGGCTGGTTAAATAAAACGATATTCTAGTGTTTAGCCTAATGGCGTCTCACGCTATTTAGTCTCACGCTATTTCATGGCTTGTGTTTTGTGACTATTGTGATATTGTAAACAGTTTAAATATTCATGAAAAAACCCAATCCAGTAAAAAGAGTTGTGCTCTGTAACAAATAAATTAATGAAATATTGCTACAGTTTGAGGCAGAGGATGGAGAATCTGTTGATTTTAACGGTGAAGAGTTTGCAATGACAGTTATCATTGAAAGGATGACGAAAAAAATAAAATAAAGAAAATTAGAGTTGCTTAATAATTTCTGCAAAGTTATAGTAGCTGTCGTAATCTTTAATAGTTACCCCATGTAAATAACGCCAGTGAGTCTTAACCACTTGATTAAGATTAGGGATAGTTGGTTTAAAATTAGGGCAGAATTTTTTTCATATAATCTGTACATTCCTTCTTGCATTGATACTTAGATTTGTAATTGCCTGGGGATATTTAATTTAGCTATAGGCGCATATGGAAAAAGACGATTCTTACTGTCCTGAAAGCCCCGTCTTGCATTATACTTACGCGCTTAATGATCCAAGTACGTTCCGCTCCAGTGAACCCGAACAATAGAGCGGAGGAGGGGTGGGCGTCAAGGTCACCCGTGGTTGCGCAACCCAGGGGTAAAACGATGAGTCACCCGATGAGTCATCCTCGTTACAGAAAAACAGGCTGTAGCATGCCTAACAGGGACTGTTACAAGCTGGGGCACGCATAGCGATGGAGCACTAAGGTGAGGGACTGCGAAAAGATTCTGGGTGGCCAAGCCAGGATTCATCACTTCCCCCGCCCTTTTGTGAGCTAAGTAAGCCTGCGAAACTTTAGGTCATATCACCAAAACCCAATGAGTCCTGGCTACCCGCAGACACTTGTCTCATTACTTAGGCACCTAGGGAGTGTGATTCCAGTCCAACCAGAATTTACACTAAAAATTACATTAAAAATCGCGCAAAGTTACATTAAAAAGTACATTGAAACTACATTAAAAGAAGAAAATTACATTAGAATACACTAAGAAAAGGGGCTTACATTAAAATTTTTAATTAAAAACTTACATTGGAAAGTACATTAAGTCAGGCGTTACATTAGAAATTACATTAATTTTACATTAGGGATTACATTGGATACAGTAAATTATGTTGACAATTACATTAAAGTTACATTAGATAAATAACTGATACGCAGATTTTCACACGAAATATTTACACCAGCAAAAATAATGAGAAATATTGTTCGCGCGGACCAACATATTTACAAGCCGACACTTCGAATGCCTGAATTGAATGCCTGTGTCCCCTTCTGCGTTCTTTCTCATGTTTCTCTGCTCTTTTCTTCTTTTCCTCTCTTCCGCCCCTCGTTTCCTCTCTTCTTTTTCCCTCCTCTCAATGTTGTGTCTATGCACTTAGGATTCGTAGTGACTGCACCTTCACTGTATGAGCGGGCCACTGGCCTTAAAATAATCGAAAATCCAAAAAATTCTGTTTTGCTTATTATGTGTGGCCAGTGAGCGCGAGCTATACTGTATGTTTTGCTGGTTTTTTATGATTATGTTCTCTCGGCGGCATTTGTGCACCTTTTGTAAATGATCCTTCATTATTTCATTATTTCAAATTCGTTAATGTTGATGTTTTAGGTTGTTTTATAGTTTGTTATGTAAGTTTCCAAATTTTTAGTGCACCCCTCACTAGTCATAGTAGTGCGTTGCGTGAGCCATATAGCTATCGAGATGCCATTCTACACGAACTCCACGACAGCCCACTAGCCGGTCATCTGTCTACAAAGAAAATAATTCACAGAGTACAACAGTTTTATTCTTGGCCAACCATGCACAAAGATATTAAACAATACTGCCTCAAACGTCACTCTTGCGCATCATCAAAGTCAGGCAGACGACAAAAGCCAGAACTACAATCAATCCCTAAAACAACGACATGGGACACTGTATCGATCGACATCACTGGACCACTACGCTCGCACCACCTGCCAAATACTATTCAACAAGCTACACATACATCCTAACAGCGCTCGATGTGTTCTCAAAATTTGCAATTGCTGTCCCAATACCAAACATCACAGCAGCTACAGTAGCCATGGCTTTTTACAATGAAATCATTTGCAAGTTTGGAACACCAAAAACGATCACTTCAGACAACGGAACGCAATTCACATCACAACTATTTCAACAAGCGGCACAAATGCTTAACATTACACAAATCCTAACATCCACATACAACCCCAAGGCGAATATGGTTGAGAGATTTCACCGAAACCTCTATCAGATGTTAACGCACTTCGTATACAAACCTGAAGACTGGAAAATGTACCTACAATCAGTGACAATGGCCTACAACAGCGCTGTAGACAGTTCAACGGAAAATACACCATTCTTCCTCATGTTCGGACGCGATTTTCAACAATCTAACTTATTAGTAAATCAACTATTACCATCGCAATACCCTGAGACACCATTAACACTACAAAAATTCACGACACAATTGCACCTGGCCTGGAATATGGCTAAACACAATCTAAACAATCAACCACGACAACCAAACAACGGAGAAAATACCAAATGTCTCCAAGTGGGCGACATAGGTTTATCTTCATTATCCCCCACAACAAACACACAAGCATGCCTTGAAATACAAATGCCCATTTAGACTCATCCGACTCGTGTCACCCACGACAGCTAGATTAGCAAACATCCAAGACCCACATCAGCCACAGTTTTATGTGTAAATTCACCGACTGAAACGAATAACAACCGATACAACCTTCCTGCTGGACATGGACAACCCCGATCATACCAGACGGACCTCAAAACATGTTGCAACAGCCCATATGGCAACACAGACTTTCGACCCGCAACGACAACATGAATACAATCTATCATTTTAGACCTGACAGTAACATTTAAAATGGCAAGCAATTCTACGGAACAATATACGTGCCCTATTTGCCTTGATGAATTTTCTCGACCACTACCTAGGATATGTATAAATAACCATGGTGTCTGTGGTTCTTGTTTAAGTCATGCGCATTATTCTCAACCATTGAATTTTTGTCCTATGTGTAGAGGTTTATTTCTTTCAAAATCGTTTCACATTCGAAGGAAAGTATCCCAGTTACAATAACTGGTCGACTTACAGATTCAAGTGGAACTTTTATTGAAAAACTTGTGCAACCCATTCGTCTGGACCCAGAGGCAAACTGCCATGTTTATCTCAATGACTTTACTGGCTGGTCAAATGTCCCCAACGTGACAAAAAAGAATAACATGTTTTATTACTAATGGAAACAAAGTGGAGGCGAAGTGAAAGAATATCCGGTTAAATTCCCTGTGAGCACACAGAGCGTGGATACTTATAATTACTTTCTGGAGAACGTTTTTACCAAAAGGGGGCATTTTGAAACTCCTGATGCTAGCAAACCCGAGAATAAACTATTTCCTGTTAAACTGTCCTATGATCTCACTGTAATGAGAGTGGTTATGCAAGTTCATAAAGACGCAGAGGTAGAGTTTAAAGATGGCACTTGGTATCGAGAGTTGGGATTTGAAAAGAAAGTTTACAAGGCGGAAACCGCAGCACCACCCACAACTCCTTCACCCGGGCGATTATGTTCAGCCGCCAACCAGCACGCGGTTTATTCATGGCAGAAAATATCGCAGACATTGTTAAAAGTTTGAAAATTTTAATCCAAAGCAACCTCAGTCTGGACTGGGTCTTCAAGGGAAAGCGAACAAATATTTTGTACAATATTTTTAACACTGTTGCTGGAGGACAGATTGTTCTGTATTGCAAATGCATGCAACGCGTAGGGATAGTTCGGGGCAGGGTTTCTAGAAACTTCCACAGCAGGACTTGTTTACGCACAGTTCCAGAAGTTTCCTCTCCCCGTCTTTTTAGAACTTTCTTTCCCTGCGTGCATAAATATACGAGCCGCCCTCCTATTGGCCAAGCTTACACGCCACGCCACACAGACTGGCTCTCTGTCTCGGTGTCAACTGAGAACCTGGATAATTATCTATTGTGTTTCTGTGTCAGTTAATTCAACAACAGAACACAGATGATTGTTGAAAAACCCAATCCAGTAAAAAGAGTTGTGCTCTGCAACAAAGAAATTAATGAAATATTGCTACAGTTTGGGACAGGCTGTTGATTTTAACGGGAAAGATTTTGCAATGGCAATTATCATTGAAAGAATGTGAATTATCATTGAAAGAATGTGAATTATCATTAGTACAACACAAGGCGCACTCCACCCGTTGGAGAAGAAATGCTGGAACTTGTAGAGGGATTGAAATGTGTAAAATGCGTGCATAAAAATGTTTAAAAATATTTTATTTAATACCAGTAAAAATATGCGAATTTTGTATGCGAATGCGAAATTCATAAACATATCGCACTACTGCGGTGAGTAGTTAGTTCGGGAGCTTATACGGTAAAATTGAATGTAAATGTAAATGTACACTGCGCGCGAGCAGTACAGCTCCGGACTCACGTAGCGGTATCGTGAAAAGCGTCTGGGGGAAACCCCAGGTTTATTATTAGTAACGTGTACAGCGCTGACATGCCATAGTCAGGAAGGTGTCCGTACGCCGGAATTTTCCGGCGTACATCAGCCCGCGCGAAAAAATTGGCGTACAGTTTTGGCGTGCACCCAGACCAAAAATGGCGTACAGTTTTTTTGGCGTACACAGTTTTCGCACGCGATATTTTTCTGATTGCATTGCTTTTTGCTTATGGTCACTTTTAAATTCGTTTTGTTATACTTTTTTTATTATTTAAATACACAAAGATTTGGCTTTATTTTTAAATTTTAGTCTTTTTTACTTAACTTGAGTCTTGACTTACGACGATTACTATTTAGTCAGTCTGTGACTCATGAATTCATAATTCATTTCGCATCGCAATTAATAAATAAATTTTTAATCGCTTATTAACTAATTGAGGCTAGAGGCTATATTCTAAAGATTCGTATTTGCTTAGTTTAGTAACCATGTCGTCCGTAGGGTAGTTAGTTCCATCCATCATTTGCATCGTTTTCGTTTTGCATTGTCATTGTTGAATACTTGAATTTGAAGCTGTGGCTTTGTAATTGTAAGTTTTAATTATTTAATGGAGTCTGAGCCAACTGAGCAGATTGAGCCTGAGGCCGGCTAGGCCTACTACAGTACATGCATGAATCAATGATTGCATTACATAATGCAATGCAAATGCAATACACGCCAGCCCGATTATTATGAAATGAGTCTGGATACAATAGAAATTAGATGTACCAGATTTAATAGTATTTAATAGTATTAATCGTCATTAACCTAATAAGAAAGGCATGCTTTTTATATTCTTTAGCTAGGCCTACTGGTACTTAGCACATTTTGCATGTTAAGTAGTTATTGCAAACTGATTGATTTGTAAAATGACATTCAAGTTGTAATGATTTCTTTAACAAATTACTGTGCTAAATGCAAACTTAATTTTTCTCTAGGCCTGTACTGTTTAATTAGATTTTTTAAACTAAATAGAATAGATAAGATTCACATAATAGATTCTAGCTCAGTCAAGATGCTATAGAATCTTTATCGCACAAAAAATAAATCCTAGTATGGTTTTATTTTAAGTAGGCTAAAAGTAATATAAATAGAATTTAAAATTAAAGGCTTAAAGTAGAGGATAAAATATACTCTATATGCCCTTAAGTATATTGCATACAATTTACAGTGAAGTGCAAAATTTTTAAATCTAGGTTAATCCTATATATTTTAATTTTGAAATAACATTTTCATTTTATTATAGTTGTAAAACAATGTATTCTTGTTTAATTTTCATATTCCTAAATTAGGTTGATAATCCTTTATAGTTAATTTTGCACTAAGACAATTTGGTTTATTTAAAGTCTTCTAAACTTCTTTACCATCTGTATAAAAACCAAATGCTTTTAATATTTTACTTAAATTTTATTTTTTTATTTAAATGATTGTTAGCCTTATTTTAATTAAAATCCTTATTCTTGTTTTTATAGACATTTATTCAATTAAATTTATTGTTATTAGTAGGTCTTTGAATTAATTTGAAAGTGCTACATTAATCATATTTAGCTATATTGTCAGATAGTCAGATTGGCCATGGCTTGTAAGTTTACCTGCAAACATATCTATAAATAATTTGTCGGTCCAAATCTGTGCCAAATTTTTTGCGACACCTGATTTAACAGCAAGTTTTGCAGTGTAGCAACAAAATATGTATTTAAATGCAATCAGATATACTTAATAAATAATAACGTAGTCATTTCACCTACCCTCCCTCTTTACACAGTGCATTCTGCAAAGAACTTTGGAAGTTACTAGACGCCTGCGTAAACGACGAAACTGCAGAGTTTCTGCAGTGTCCTCTGCCTTCGACTGGACAGCCGCCTCTGCTGACGATCACCTGCGACAAAAGCACCCCAGGCCGCACAACGAATCAGGCGGCACTCCTTCTAGCTCGCTGCGAAACTGGCGAAGCCGTAGCGATTCCTGCGGGTGCACCTGCTGTGTACGACTCTGCAATGCAAGCAGATGGAGAAGCCCTGGCCAAAAGACTAATGCAGACACTTAAGGTAACCGTCACTTACGTATCATTTTTTGGACAATTATAAGGACAAATTATAAACTTTAAAAACTTATAAATTTTTTGGACAAATTATAAACTTTAAATGCGACGAGTGCTCATTTTCATCATTTTGAATCTATCAGGTGTTGAAGACGCCCACTGCAAGCATTATGGGTATCGTCGCTGATGGCCAGTATCAAGCTGGCACATTCTGCCGCGCCATTCGGACCGAGCTCGGGGCCCCTGTCGATGACGTCGAGAAGATTCCTGTGATGTGGGATGCGGCACACTACTTGAATCTGGCCGTCACTGATGTTCGCGATGGACCTGATGGGGAGTCATTGCGCCGGTTTATAAAGCGAGCGAATTGTTTTGCTACCTATTTCAGCCATGGTCGTGGTGAGGCGGCACTGAAAGAAGCGTCAGACGGTTCAGCTCGAGCGATGTCGCATTTCGCAGCCCAGCGTTTCACGAGCTCTGCAGTCAAGTAAGTACCAGATATTATCAACAAATTGTATAATAAAAATGTAATAAAAAGCGTAACTGAAAATTTATTTGATGTCCTCCCACTTACGCTTCAATTTCTAGACAGTGGACCGCCATTGAGGCAAGTTACGCTGATCTGCACACCGCATTTCGAGCAGAAAATCCGCGCTGCTCTGATGACGAAGAGTCGCAATATGCAATGTTCGGAAGCGACTTCGTTTTTGACCTGCTGTGCCTGCAGGACCTTTTTGGTCCACTAGTCTCCCTGATGGAAGTGGCTCAAAACCTTCAGTTGCCTCACTGGAAGGTTTCCGTGCTGGCCGATCGGGTAGCGAAGCATTTCGCTGATCGCTCGGAGGTTTTCCGAGTTGAGGATTACCCACGACTGCAGGTAAATTATTTGGACCTATATGTTAGGGCTTAAATAATATTTTAAAGGGCTTAAATTTGCACCTTCATTTCTTTCCTACTTCACTTTAATTTTCACAGCCATTCTATGAGTCCATCAAACCGGGAGGCTCATTCAAATCCGTCGAACTGATGAGCGGATGGCTTGTTTTGCCGGACAAGCCCACGGTGACCGCTCGAGGCAATCAACGCACCGGTAGGCCAAGCAGCAGGGTCGACTGGCAACTCCGAGAGTCCCAGGATATGGAGCGGGTAATTTTTTAACTCAAAAATTTTAGCACCGCTACTGTGTAAAAGTATACACTTCTGTCATGTCATGATTAGTGTATAAACTAACACACTTATATATATTTATAATTTTCTCCAGGACCTAGTCCAGTTGGCTTCAAGCCTGCACCGCTCCTTTCTTGCGCGATTGGAGAAGTGCTGCGTCAAGGACCCGTCAATTGCCCTGGATGTAGCATCTGCTGTTAGCCTGCTGACTGCCGAGGACGTCGAAGAGGCAGTCGAGACTGCAACTCATGTCAAGGAGATGAAGCAACTCGTCCTCCTTGCTGAAAAGCACGAGCGTCTCGCACCGCACGTGAAGCCCTCCCTATCACGGAAGTATATCGAGTCGTTCATCACTACTATTCACGAGGCATTCATCTCAGGCGACGGCCGAGATAACTGGCTCTCACCTGATGTACAGGGTCGCATTGTTCAAGTCTCTATGGAACCCTGCAAGTCAGGTGATCTGGCGCTCCGGCTGCGACTGAGTACCGAGTCAGGCGAGTCTGTCTGTGCCACGCTGAACGAGGCAGCTGTGTACGCAGCTTTTTACAAGGATCCTCGAATTTATTCCCGCGCTGGTCAAGCCACGTGTCTGTTGCTCGACTTTGCTCTTCACCGCGGCGGCACAGGTGAGCATGAGCTAGTCTAAAAAGTTTTAGGTATGCAAATTTTAATACTTTGTAATTATGGAAACTTTCGTTTCTTTAGAAGCGATTGTCGAATCATTCTACGCTACAATGCGCTCGCAGCAGAAGATTGGCGGTCAGCTCAACGACACGCTCGAGTTAAGAACGAAGCTGCGCTGGATGCTGCCGCCAGTGGGTACTAGTGCCAATGAGCGCCTTCTGGGACGAGCTGCGAGACTTTATTACACTGGCGACAGTCGAAGAAGTTTGCGGCAACACCGTGGTCCACTCTTCTTCGACCCCAAAGCCCGCGCTCGAAAGAAGTATGAATCTAGCAAAGTGATTGATCGGCGCCGGGCACAGGGTAGTCGGTGTCCGTTCGTTGGTGCCGATAAGTCTCTATCAGAATCTTTATCTGAAAAGTGAAAACAAATGAACTTTTTACTTTTAACAAACAACAATTGGTAATTCATACGTAAACTTTGAATCAATAAATTGCTGCGTTTGTATTTTTTGTGCTATTCAATTTTGGCGTACGTTTTTTTTGTGCTTTGCAATTTTGGCGTACATTGGCGTGCATAAACTTTTTTTTAAATTTTCATTCCGGCGTACACTGGACACCTTCCTGACTATGGCTGACATGCAAGGCGCGTACGGCAAGATTGGATTCCCCCTAAAGATGTATTTGCTTGTGCGTATAATTATCTATTTTTAGTGACTGATTCAGAATCTAAATGCGATGTGCTAAATGATGCGTACTCCACCTATAGACTCACCTGCTACGTGTCACTTTCTAATAATAGTATGACGTGTTTTGCCTCTATATATACGAGCATCTGGGACATGCGGAAATCTCAGACCTCTCCGGAAGAAGAAACTCTAAGGAGGTTCTAACGGACCTTAGCCTAAGGAAGAGCCCCGGTAGCACGGAGTTCCCCACTCGGAGGAGGGGCCGCAGCCGCTACCCCCGATAGCGGTCCCGTCCTCTTCGGTGCCGTGTTAGGCCGTCCCAGGCTTCTCTTACAGTCTAGGACCCCTTGTTGGCTAGCTAATTAGATCGGTGTAACCCAGCGTACCGCCGGGCTTGACCACCAGACAGCCCACCCCTGCCGGAGAGTCTGCGTTTGAGCGTAACCAGTCGGAGCCGTTGTTATTGTCGCTCCATATTATCTTAATCTAATTGTTGACTCAGAGTCTGCCTTTGTGACTTCGTTCTTTAAAGAAAAGCCGCCTGAACAAGGGCCCCGCGTCATCAGCGCCAAGCCGAATCCGAGTCGCTTGGATCCAGGGTTTCAGTATCTGCCAGAGCCTGCTGTAACAGCCCGCTCCCGGAAGCGACGCGTGGCAACTGGACAGCAACAGCCTAAGGTAACAATTCTCTGCGTTTAATTCACAGAGAAAAGCCACTTTTGCAAACTCGCAACCGAGGAACTCCCGTCCGTAGAACTAATCTTTTTCGCTGATTGAACTCCCAGTTCCCGTTCATTGAACTACAATTGACCGGCTCAATCTAAAAAACTTTGAATTTACTCACAGTACCCGCAGTGTACTCAGCCAATAAAGTCAATAATATCAGCCAGCAAGACCCACCTCCCCCATTTACACTGGGTTGGTTAAGAGGTACAAGCACCCACCCCCCATTCTCTCGACAGGACCGGGGCCCAACCCCCACTGAAATGAAATACACTACCGTACACTAAACTAAGTGTAAACTCATCCATTGCCTTTTTCCCCATTAGCCCTCTAAAAGAAAAAATCAATAGTTATCTGCATGCCAGATAATTATTGATTTTTGTGAAGACCCACTCGTATGCCACCCAGAAAAATTAGCTCCTCCGCCGCATGTGCCCATAAGCCTGGCTCCGGCCTTTAATGTCTCCTATCTGAGTAAGAGAAGGGAGGGAGGAGGGAAGGGAGGAAGGGAGAGACTGTATAGGAAACGAAGCTATTCGAATAGCCCACAGGCAACCGTGAGTATGCATTCTTAGTCTCAGTTTTTACTGACTTTGCACTCGTAAAATGCACATTAATGAAATCTTGACAGGGGCTCTATCCAATGAGACACCCGCAAACTTTCTTATTCAAGTAAGTTACCCTCTCCACGCATGGGGTGCTCTTTTAAGCTAGATTTCCTGTGTATTAAATCTTTAACTTTATATTACAACGGCCACGGCTGGAAAATAGTTAAAGTCGTTGAAGGATGTTGTAGGGAAAGATCAATCTTTATTAGCAATTGCTATCAATGAGATGGAATCAGAATATAAACGAAAATTGTTTGACTTGCTGCAAGACCTTGAGAAAGTCACAAGAAAAGTTAAGAAATTCGTGATTTTGCCGTGCTGTTGTTCTTGCTGATCTTACGCAAGCTTGCGCATCTCCAAGAATTTTTTGTCATCAAGACACGGTTACGAGGTGTACCCAGCATCTTGGTACTGGATGCAAATGAATAGGAACTCATCCAGCTTGGTGAGAATGAACTAATTCAGCAATGTAACTCGCTGAAGGGTTTTATCACGGACTTTAGCGAACCATTCTCAAGGATGATTCTGCTCGCTCTCCAAGGGAGAATGACAATCGCCCAGGCAGCCAGAAGGCTAGACATTACCAACAAGTACGCAGAGCGACTTTCCAACTTTAAGAAGTTTGTGAAGGACTATCCTGCTCTACTTCTGACTGGGTACAGAAGTACAGCAGCCTAATTACGGCCCAAAATTTTTCTTCTTTTGACAGACCATTGTTTCTGGCTAGGCTGCTGTAGTATGTTTCATTTTACGTATAAAACAAAACGCGTGTAATACTACTTTTATCTCATACTAGTACAGTAAGAACCTAGTTTATAAAGTTTAATAATAATGCATGACTCTTTAAGTACGTACCAAGTACGTACTACGAATGCCATCCCAACGGTGTCAAGGTAGCCTACCTGCCGAATTTCTTAGGACAGGAGGCTGCCCAGAATGCCCATGACACAATTATGTTCGAATTATTTCCAAAAGCCTTCCGTCATCGGAAACAGGAAAGCCGACAAATCTACTGGGTTGGCCCAGAGTAATCCTACTCTTAGTCGCTAATAATTCTTGGCACCTAGTACTAGAGGAAATTCGTGATTATTTATACTACGAACTAGAACTGCGTGACTAGAGACGCTGGAATTTAACACCGTCCTGCTAAATTTTTATCAATCTAAAGACGATAACATACCGTTTCACCGCGACAACGAACCAGAGCTCGGCTTGGACCCCACTATCGCAACTGTATCGCTTGGGGCTACTCGCAATTTCCTTGTCCGAGACGATGCAGGTGACAATCGAATCCTGCACCAGTTCCCGACGGTTCCTGGCTCCCTATATTATCAAAATATAGCAACATCTAAAATACCGATAAATACCAGCATATAATATCTCCCTTATAACAACTACTCTCATTCCTTTCTTTTATTTTTTTCAAACAATAAATAGCTGTGAGGTGTCAAGGACTTCGGAAAAGGGGGATGATATAATTGATAGAATAATGGAGAATAGTTTCAAAGATGAATTTAGAATCCAACCAACTAGGTACGTCTAAACTTAAAGAAAGACTAAGCAATAATTTAAGAATAAGATAAGAAAAGTTGCAGGTGCGTCAGCCCAGACACAGTGGCGGAAAAAAAGAATGCAGCGTCAGAATAAATTAATCTAACCATACCGCCCTATTACAGAATACTTTGCATTTCAGAAGTCAGCACAATCCGAGCCGAGATAACGAGTCGGACCAGCGGCGCGGCGAAGGACAAAGGCGAGGCTGATAAACCATGCTGACGGCAGACCTGAAGAGGCCCTGATAAAACCTGGACCGGCCTTGGCCAGCCACCTCAGCGCGCCCTAGCAACCAGGCGATTGGCAGAAGAAGATGGTCCGACTGAATGATAAACAATGAACGGATACCGCAAAGTTTAACTCTCGGACTCGCGTTTAACGCAACTAGTGTTAATCTGAAGCTCCCCACCTCTTACCCTGCGCGGCATAGAGAGGAGCTTGACAACCCACTGGTTTAATGCAAAGTTTGTTTATCTGGGACTGCGCTCCCGCTCTAACATCACGCCACTTTGCGCTATAAACTAATCTTGTAGAGTGCAGTGTTTCGATATATTTTATTTAACAATTCATGCGCTTATTACCCTACTCGCTTAAGTAGTATTAAGTAACGAAAGTTCAGCGTATTACTGCGCGCGCAACGGTCGCTCCTACTCCAATGATGCGTGTATTCGTCCCGCATCGTGAAACGGCGACGCACTGCATCAAAAACGGCCTTCGAAATAACTTCATAAGCTTCAAGTGCGAACCGAGCCGCACCCACCATCCGGTGCGCGAAGTATAGTGCAGCCGCTGCCAAACATTCGGCCACCAAATCGACTCACGTGAAATGCCGATAGTATGCCGGAACTGCGGAGGCCCCCACCACCAGGACGAGTGTGTTCCTGATACAGTGTGAACTGACTTTGGCTCACTGCAGTGGACTCAAGAGTAACTGCTTCTGTTAAAAAATTTAGCTATAAGACTTTTAAAACGTGGTCTTTACCATAGAAAAATTTCATCTCGTGGATCATCTCTGCGTCTCGTGGATCATACTCAGGCTAAAGACTTTCTGAGTGACCCTCGTATGGATAACTGTTAGTCGGTTTTTTTAAGTTTTTTACTTTCATAAGTGAATTATAATTAACATCTTTAGAAGTTGCAACCTAGAAAAGTAGACGACGCAATACGTTTATGCAATACAGCCACACGAGCCGATCCATAAAAAGCAATCTACTTTCTTTAATTTTTCATTTTTTAATTCCGTCGCACATTTAAAAACCTTCTGTAACAATGCATTCAGCTGCAACCGCAACTACAAGATTTGTCAAC
The DNA here is from genome assembly GCA_950096795.1 of Macrostomum cliftonense. Classification (NCBI taxonomy): domain Eukaryota; kingdom Metazoa; phylum Platyhelminthes; family Macrostomidae; genus Macrostomum; species Macrostomum cliftonense. The sequence continues at coordinate 1,667,924 of CATNEM010000090.1, read as the reverse complement.
TCTCGATGCAACAAATCTTAAACTTGTTGAGCCTTGATTAAAACAATGACCCAAAATCACTATACCATTTTATATACAGTTACTGCGTTTCTGCTTATTTCGTTAAGTAGTGCCCTTGTGTCCTTTAAAGACTGTTTGCAACAACAAAATGAACGTAATGCTTTTAAATTACGCACGTCATGTTCTTAAGTCATAACGTACACAAACTCACATACAACTGTATGCACTTTGTACGCAAAAACAGTAAATCTTTGCTATTGCTACTGAATGTTTGTATGCTTAGCGGGTAATCTCAATAATTTCTAATCATTATCTTTCAATTAAATTAAACTTCATCATTAGTAGTAAATTAACGTAAATAACAAATCAAATTGCCGTCAAATTGCTGTTGTGCTGCTGCAGAAGTTGCACTATATTTTTGTGGTAAGAAAAAAGCTGCGGAAATCCGCATTCCGTCTTTTTCCATGTTTTTTCTGCCTTAAGTGAATTTGTTCACTGGGGGTCTGTCTTAACAACCAGACTTAACAGGAAATTGTCAGCTATATGCATGTACATAATGACCAGGCATGCCCTTGCATCCGTAGCCACGCATGAGAATATCCCCCACCCGGAAAACCAAACCCAATGAGAAGCAGCCCCCTTACAATCCGCCCAAAATAGAACGCATTAGAGTCCGCAACCAGAGCTGCCGCTCTTTCCCAGCCTGTCTCCCTGAAGCACCTCAAAGGATGTCTCACAGAAGTCCGGTGTTGAAGCAGCAGCTGTCATTTCGCGATACAGCGCCAGGTAGAGATCAGCTGCTTATGCGTTGCTAGCTACAAGAGGCCATTAATAAGGTTGTAAGACACGCTTACGCCAAGGGCAAGAAGACCCTAAGACAAGGATGCAGTTATACTTTCCCTCTAAGTGACCAGCAAGTTTAATAAACGCTTCTAATTTGTTTCTTATAAAAAATTCCTTGAAAATATCACCAAAGACGCCCGTTTTCAACAAACACGTATAATTTCCAGCATATGCCTAGCTTAAACAAAACAGACTTGTTCGTCCTTATCGATACCTCCAGCTTTATTCCATTGGCATTTGGGACACTCACTAACGTATTTGCGAAAGCTCAGCTTTTTCCAGTCAAACACGTTTTCCGAAGCTCAACAGCCGAGCTTTTGCCAGGCTAGCCTGGACATTTTTTGATCTTTTTCCCAGGCTAGCCTTGTGCCGGCGGGTGTTCCCTAAGTGCACTGTAGAGTCGTCCCCTCTACATAGAATATCTCAATGCGTTCTACACCCTGCGCAACTAGACTTATAATTCGCTGCAACGCTAACAACCAATAGCAGCTATGTACCATCGAATATTTAAAGCAAAGCACAAGAAGGAAGCAGACCTTTTCCATCCTTTTTGACTCCTCCGTTACCACACTCAAAACCTTAACCAGTTCCTAACTGAAACCAAAAGACCTTAACCAAGGACTGACATCCGGTGGACCAATCCGAAGACATCTAACAGATAAGTAACTGCTTCCTACTTGGTGTTATTACACTTAGGATTAACTATCTATACTTACCACCACTGAACTGATAACGAAATATAACATCCTTCGAGAAGGTTTGTCATCCTTCAAGAGTAGTCGAATCCTTTTTATTCTTTGAACTCGTGCACACAACACGAACACATTAAAAAATAACATATTTGCGTTAATACAGCACATTAAATAAAAAATTCTTTTTATCTAGACATTTTTTCACATAGTCTGATTAATCCTAATTGGCGAGAAGTATGAACTTCCTCTTCTCACCGCCACGGCCACCGCAAGAAAAAGAAACTTTTGCTGCTGGAGAACATCAAATTGAACGTGCTGTGCAAGAAGTTAATGCGATCAAACAAATGTTAAGTGGCCAACGAAATAGAGGCTTGGAATACGGCATTAAAGCTGGAGAAATTCTAGTGAGAATGAAAACCGTTCTTGGAAAAGACCAATATCGAGAGTTTAAAAGTGCGGTTCACTTTACGCCAGCCTGAATCAACTTTTTGATTCGCATCGCCACTCTTTACCGCAAATACGTGGTTCTTGCGCGCTGTGGCATTTCACTGTATCGGCTGCGGGCGCTATCAAAACATCTTGAAAAGGCGCTGGAGTTGATCGAACAAGAGCGGGATGATGCTATTCTGCTAAATTTGTAAGATTTATTACAAAGGCAATAGCTTTTGCGAAACATGCTATTAATTTTAAGTAATGATTATTTTTAGACACAGACTGCAGTATCCAGTTTTGAGCAGAATTATATTTGGAAACAGATACTGCAGTATTCATTTTTACGCAAGAGTAATTTTTAGAAACAAATACTGCAGTATCCAGTTTTGAGCTAGAGCTATGTTATATTCTTTTCCAGTCGCGGAAGGAAGAAGCCAAGTCTTGCACTTATGAGTAGCTAGAGGTAAGTATATTCAAGCGCGGTCCAAGCAAGGACTTGGGTCCAAGTCGCTCCCAGCTCTGAGCGGCTCTCTTGCTCCCGTCTATTTCACTTCACACAATTGACCTGCACTCCCGACAAGAGTGAGTATAGATAACTCAGAAGTGTCTGTGGCTTGGCTTCGTCTACTTCCATGCCTCGCATACAAATTAACAATGCGTCCTACGCAACAAGTTTTTTTAGAAACAGAGAGAGACACTGCAGTATCCAATTTTAAGCAAAAGTCATTTTTCGAAACAGATAATGCAGTATCCAGTTTTGAGCAGAACTATATTTGGAAACAAATACTGCAGTATCCAGTTTTAAGCAAGAGTTATTTTTAGAAACAGATACTGCATTATCCCGTTTTGAGCAGAAATATATTTAGAAACAGATACTGCATTATCCAGTTTTGAGCACTGAGCAGTTCTAAAAATTGCTGCAATACCTTCCCCCACTGAGCTGCCATTTAGTAAAAAGAGGCGAACTAGAGAGGCGATTTAGATAATTTTTATTATATACCGTAATAACTGTGTCATCCTCTATTGTTGTTGAAAGTCATTGCCGCCGCTCTATGTTAAATTTTCTTGCTTGCTTACATGAATTGTATGATTCACACTGTCAATCCTAGAGAGACGATTGGAAACATGCTTACTGTAAATTTCAAGCTTTTAGGTGCGTACACGATGTTATGCTTGTGTTGAAACAAAATATATGCTAATCAAAATTTAATCTATTTGTGGCTTGACCGTACCTTAAATTATTCTAGAATTTTCTACAACAATAATTTTTGCCACTTAAAATTGTATTCGTTTCAATTACATGTAATACTTCGTATTCACGTAAAGCCACGAACCGCGACTTCTGTGTGCTATTCTATTCAATTCTGCGCTGTAAATATGAAAAATACATTAATTAAAAGTTTTCTAAGAATTTCAGTGCGTTTTTTTCGATTTCTGTGGGATTGGTTAAATTAAGAAAATTAATATTATGGTCGACGTTTGTCCGTGAAAGTCGATCCCCCCCCCAATTTTCATTATTTGAGCGGGCATATTAAATTTAAGGAATTTAGATTATGATGGATGCGAATAGTTCTGTCCTAGAAGCTCCGTCTTGCATTCTACTAAACTATTACTTTTTACAATTTCAGATAATGTCAAAGTCCAAATTTTACCGCCAGGTCAATAAATCATGTAATGAAAGAATTAATCTTGGGCTTGATAATGATACTATGCTTGACCCAAATCTAGATGATCAAGATCTAACAATTAACCAAAAGAAGTTTTTGAATCAAGAAGTTTCATCTCTGCTTCGACAGCAAGAATTTGAAGAGACAGCCCAGGAAGATTATGAATTGACCTTAGATGCTGACATCTCTGATGCTGACAATAGTAGCTGATCTCTCTCCGCGCTAAAGAAGGGGGCTTCAATTTTTAGTTTTACTATACACCTATAAATACTACTCTACTCGTACGGTTTCCAAAATTTATTGCAGTATTACTTTCTTAAGATTTTTAAATAAAGTCCGTTACATACAGATTGATTCAGCAGCCCACAGGAAAGGGCCCCGTTACAGGCAAGGAATGCGTAGTGGTGAATTTACACAATCCCGACTTTCAAGAGAAGGTCAAAGCTACACTTCGTTACACTGAGTAGCAATTGCTCAAGATTCTACCCTGTCACACTGTCTGCATTGTTTTAGCATAGTGGATTCTAAGGAGCCGGCACAACAAATTGGCGGCTTTCTGTTCATTACATTGCACCCTAGAAACAAGTGTGACAGCTATGAAAACAGCACGAGTAATTGAGTCTAGGACGAGACGTCTGTTCGCAAGATCTTGGGAACCAAGGGGCGCTACGTGCTGATGTTTCAGTTTCATTCAGTTTGTGTACCCGTTTCGCATTGCATTCTTTGACGCGAATTGTCGATGCCGATGAACATAAAATTAGCTGGAGTTTGTCTGCTGTGCTACCTGGCTGCAGTACTAGGTCTGGCAGCACTATTATCGTTGCCGCCCTAGCAACGTTGCTCTTGCTGCCTCTATGTTGCCGCATGTTTCTCATTTACCGGAAATCTTGCTTTAATATACTGCTAGTAGAAGGAAAAGTTTCTTGATGCTTTATTTAAAAGCTTATTATCGAATAAACATTGTAATAAAGTCATCCAAACCGAAGCATGTCTTAAATTCATTTTTGATTTGATTTACTTTTTATTCGATGAAAACTATGATACAGCATTATACATAGTTATACTATTTAGCCTTCTTTTGTCTAACATATTTTTGGTTAAAAAGTATATCGATATAATAAAGTTACAAAAAGGTTCCATTAATTCAGTTAAGTCAAACTCATAAATTTTAACTTAACCTATGTATAATCCAAATAATTTACAGTTTACTATATTTTTATTTAGCTATAAAAATTATGATTTTAGCATATCTAAGTCAAAACCAAAATGCAAATTACTAGGGCCTAACAAAAAAGTTAATATTAGCTGTCTAATTAATAAAATTGCACAAATAAATCCTAAAACAGTTTGTAGGAAATATCAGTACCCTAACAAAGCATAAAAGTTCAAAGTTTAAGTTACATCCTTTCTTTTGTATAGTCACACTTAGTTCTGCCCTGTTTTTTTTAATTGCAGGTAATTATTGATTGCTAACTATGAGGTCAATATATGTAAGCAAGAGCCAAGATTTCATTGATTACTTCAAAGCACAAGAATGGTGGGCATACTGTGACTAGCGCTGGCGCTGGTGTCAAAAATGATTAGCTCAAATCGCAATACCATTTTGGCAGCAATTGATGGCAACGATAAAGATAAAGATAAAAATTCATACTTAAAAAACTAAAAAACATTACTTGCTAACTAATCCATCATGTAAAAGGCAACTGTTACATCGTGCTTAAGTGAGGCCAAGAGCAAAGTGAGTAAATTTTAGATAAGCAACGAGTTTAAAATACTGTACGGCACCTTCGGCAGGTGCCATAATGTCTGAAATTTCTTTGCGTGATTTTCCAGTTTGCCTGGAAGAAGATTTTGCCTCTGATTTGCCTGTTGTGTTTCAATGGGCATCGTGTGTCCTGACTGCCTGCCCGCGTTTGCGAGCACACTAGTACTTGATTTTTGCCCGGTTTGTAGAGCGTCTTCACGAGTTTGTATGCAATGCTTTTCTTGGTGCACGCATCCTTTTTGTGTAAATAAGAACGCTATTTGTAAAGTGTGTGAAATATTTAGCTCGTTATAATTCCCAGGACAAGATTCTTGGGATTTCATATTTCCGGGATAGACATGGTGCTTTAACATTCCCTCAATTTCACCACCCCTAAATTTCATATTTCATAAAATATTGGCATCGCTCTTCACGTTTCCTGATTTACATTTTCCCTAAACTTCACGAGATTTCGAGTTTGTCCATGCATTGCATTTAGGGGGTGTGAAGTTTAGGGAATATGAAGTGGTCTGAAAATTATGTTTTTGGGGAATGTGAAGTTTAGCAAGTATGAAATTTAGGCCCAAAAGATCACATCACCTAACTGCCAGTTCTTTCATATTCCGGTAAGAAATTGCAATTGCTAGGACTCTTACTGTTAGCTTTTCTCGTTTGATTAATATTTACTAGTGCTGCTCACCGTATATGCGTGCGTGTAACATGTTTTCAAAAAGCTAAGTTGATTCACATGATGCCTGTAAATGTAAAGAAAACCAACTAGACGAAGGCGATCACGCCACTTATAAATTTTATCTGATCTGTCTTTTGAAACAAAGAGGACCCTATCTCGGTGAGGTGTGAAGTTTTTTATGGCCTTTTAATGAAGGTGGACGAAGCCACTGCAGCCACACACAATCCTCGCATCGCGGTCTACCGGACTAACTTGGCTCGATCAAGACTTCAAATTAGGAAATTTACTGCAATTAATTTTATTTCGTCAGGGTCGTACAACATTTTCTAGCTAAGTTCCGTTCAGTTTAGAAATTTACTTAGTCGATATAGAGTAGTATACGAAGCCACTGCAGCCAAACCCCCCAAAGTGTCACCTAACCCCCCCCAAATCCTTGCATCGCGGTCTACAGGACTATCTTGGCTCGATCGAGACTTCCAAATTAAGTTCCAATTTACGGCAATTAAATTTATTTCATCAGGGTCTAAAAGATTTTCTAGCTAAGTTCCGTCCACTTCCAAATCTACTAGAGTCGATATAGAGCCGAACAGAAACGCACCCAACTTCACAAGCTCAATGCGCAGAGATGTTGAATTCAGCTCCAATTATTTCCAAGCTGACTCCTTGTCGAAGTTTCTTCAATTAGAGAAAGATTCGGTTTTCCTAACTTAAACAACTATTGCGTTCTCTGCTTGCGAAGACCTGTATTAGGAAATTTTCTCAACATTTTATTCACAGAAGCGGCTTCGGCGGTGACGGCGGCCGGGGTAGCCACGGCGGCGGTCGCGGCAGCCGCGGCGGCTCCGCCGGTGGCTACGGTGGCGGTCGAGGCAGCCGCGGCGGTTCCGGGACGATTTTTTCGTAAAAAGGGAGATTGTCTAGAGATAAGAAATTGCTATTCTGATCATATATTTGGCTTTATTGCCGCCATTTGCCAGTGCCAGCGGAGCGTTTGGCTTGACTCACGATTTCATATGTACGACGAGAACGGCAAGGCTATTGATGGCTATCGATACAAGAAGGGGTACTACTGGGTTCTGTTAACGTTCTGCAGTTTGTTAAAAATGTGAAGCGGCCACTACACGGCTGCAATTGGACGCCTCCACTAACGATTGAGGAAAAGACTAAGAAAGTTGTCTAACAATAATAAAAAAGGTAGCTAAATAGCTTTGTCTGTCTGCCTATCTACATGTACTTGTGTTTGCTAGCAGGCGGGCTAGCCCCAATCGTTTTCACCCTCAATCTTGACCTTGTTTTCGTTATCGACCCCCTCTTTCTCGCGCTTAGCCCCATTGTACAATACGTTCGCTTACTGTCCTGGTCGCTCTCCCCCTCCCCCTGGCCTCTTATATCTTTCTCTCTGCCTATGTTATGTATCTTCGTGCTCACGCCGCCAGCACCCCCTTCTCCAATTCGCTTTATCGATTTATCACTGCTACTAACAATAAACTGTGATCAGTGCAAGGTTTGAGACTTTTTTCAGGTTTTCCTTCAGTATCTAGTTTTCTGTCGACTAAATATTGATTGAGTTTATTCTCTACAGGTGTAGAGATCAGAAATGGCTACTCATAAGTGTATCAAATAGTAGCTCGTAAAGATACTTTAACCAACGCGATACAGTATCTAAAGAAAGTAAACACGCGAATGACTGATTGGTATGCGTGACATTTCTATTGATATGCAAACCAGTGACTCACGATTATAAAAACAGTACTCTCAAATTATAAGGGATAAAATAATGAAGAATAGTTTCAAAGATGAATTTAGAATCTAACCAACTAAGTACATCTAAACTTAAAGAAAGACTAAGCAATAATTTAAGAATAAGATAAGAAAAGTTGCAGGTGCGTCAGCCCAGACACAGTGGCGGAAAAAAAGAATGCAGCGTCAGAATAAATTAATCTAACCATACCGCCCTATTACAGAATACTTTGCATTTCAGAAGTCAGCACAATCTGAGCCGAGATAACGAGTCGGACCAGCGGCGCGGCGAAGGACAAAGGCGAGGCTGATAAACCATGCTGACGGCAGACCTGAAGAGGCCCTGATAAAACCTGGACCGGCCTTGGCCAGCCACCTCAGCGCGCCCTAGCAACCAGGCGATTGGCAGAAGAAGATGGTCCGACTGAATGATAAACAATGAACGGATACCGCAAAGTTTAACTCTCGGACTCGCGTTTAACGCAACTAGTGTTAATCTGAAGCTCCCCACCTCTTACCCTGCGCGGCATAGAGAGGAGCTTGACAACCCACTGGTTTAATGCAAAGTTTGTTTATCTGGGACTGCGCTCCCGCTCTAACATCACGCCACTTTGCGCTGTAAACTAATCTATCGATAGATAATTTCACAATATAAATACGCAGGGGCTGCCAACCAAGGACGCCAACCTGCTGAATCCCAGCCTAAATCATTAACTGCACAATTGAGCAGCATTAAGCCTAAGCAACTAAATACTTGGAGTAGTTACTCTCCCTTATTTGCTCGGAAGCATCACCTGTGATCTCTTGCTCAAACATAAGAAGAGAATTATCCGCTAGACTAGAACATAGAACAATACAAGTGAGAACTGAGCACAAAGGCAAGGATCATACAAATATCGTAATCGCTAAGTTAAAATGCATACGCACTCGTATGTGTAGCTTACATACACAAATTCACTAATCAGTCACTGCCTGGTCGTCGCTGGGATGGTAGTTTTAAATTAGGCGAAATGGACGACTGGCTGTTGCGATCAAACGGAGCCAGTGCACTGTTAAAAGAAATTTTTTCGAGCACAGCGATGGCAAGTACATTTATCTGTGTGACTTGTGGCCTAATGGCAATTTATAATGAAGAATATAACATTTATCAGTACTCATTCTGTAACAATAACTCTATAATTTGTAAAGCAATCGTGCCACAGGCATCGCTGTTGTTTATTCAATATTTAATTTCATCGAGTGTGCAGGAAATCAAGATGTTCACCGATTGTTGTACAACATTATTGTAAAACCGACTCAAAGAACAGATCAAACAGCTTAAAAATGAGACAAAAACGAACAAAAACAAGTCGACAACAAAATTCGGACATATTGCTGAGTCTTTTATCAGAGAGCGGCTGAATATCAATGAGTACAACCGACTTAAAGAACAGATAAACAGCATAATAATGAGAAGAAACATCTCAAAACAGAGATTCGGGAGATCTTCGAGAAGCTAATTCATCCGTCACTCGCAGCCGCGGCAGCCGCTGAGAGTCTTAAAAAAGCGTTTTAAAGATCGGAATCAAACATTTCGAAGTTGCTTCATAAATTGTGTTATCCTAACGGAGATCCCAGAAGAGATTCTGACTGCAACACCAACCGTAAATACTGTTCTGACAGCCTTTATCAATAACAGAAATCAACTGCGAGAGCTCAATGAGCCCTTTAAGAAAATCAACTTCACGTTCTCGCGTGAATACATTTATGGATATCGCTATTTCGCTCAATAACTAAAAGACATTATTATCAAGTTTCATACTTTTGTTTTACTCGAAATGTACATCTACGAGCAATGCGAGCAAAAAACCTGCTGAAGTAAATCGAGTACTTCAAGCAATTTTTTAATTGGTTTCAAACCAGTTTAATTACAATGTGATGCTGGATTAGAGTTTCCTGGAAGACCTACTCAAAAAATTTTGGAGCAAGGGCTCAGTGGTGTGATTGAGGCGCGAATTCGCGCTAGGCGCGAAAAAGGCGCGAATACGCGATTTCTGAAGTCGGGCGCGAATTTTCCTCAAGCAGAGGCGCGATTTTTCAATTTTTTGAAATCTCATTTTTTTACTGATGAACTGGCCACGTTTAATCCATTTAGGCACGCTTTATTCAAACCTAATGTATATAGTGTGTAGAGTAATACAAATAAAATCTAAGTAACAAAATTCTTAATCAAATAAGAATTCTGTATCAAATACATAAGCTAGTGTTCTTGCGACCAGTTGAGACTCGACGGTTGCAACTGTTGCCTGTTGTTGAGCGAGTCCTGCGACTGCTTCAGCCACTCGTCCAGTATGTTTCGGAGTCGAAACTAAAAGGAGCTAACTTTGAAAGCATCAAGACTGACGTACGTGACCCGAAGGTGCATTTATTTCTCAACTTCCTAGCTGAGGTTCTCAAACCTCTTGAACAATTCGAGCTGTTGTTTCAACGACAGGGATGCCAGGTACATCTGCTTCATCCCCAATTGATCGAACTGACGCGTGGCTGGTTAGTTCGCTTTGTGAAGCCTGCGGTGTTGGTTGACAATCCTAAGTTCTGGAAAATCAATCTAAATGACGACTCTGTGTGGGTGTCTCCACTACAGATTGCAATGGGGGAGCCTGCCAGGCGCCTGTTTGTAGACATGTCAGTCGAAGATCAAAAAGAGTGCTTGACTTCTATGAAGAATTTCTTTAAGACTGGGACTGCTAAGCTGTTCGACTACTTGCCTCTGGCCAGTCCAGTGCTCCGTGCTTGCCAGCTGCTGAACCCAGTGAACCAGCTTGATAGCAACTTCGTTAAATGGGTTCTCACTATTGCAAAGCATTTGCCAGCATCTGTACTAGAGTCTGAGCTTGATAGCTTAAGGGTTGAGGCTCGACTTCATCAGCAGGACCTTGCCAGTACTGCTGCTGATTTCTCCGTCAGTGAGAATACAAGCGTGACTAGCTTCTGGATCAAAGTTGCTTCTGCTGGCAATCGGCCGCTTCTCATGCGCATAGTGCAAGCCCTGCTTGTGCTCCCGCATGGAAACGCCGAAGTCGAGCGCGTGTTCAGTAATTTAAATGATGTGATGACAAAAAAGCGTGCCAGCCTTGCTTCGCACACCGTCAAGGCACTTGTGGTGACACGATCTTGCCTACAAGCCAAAAATTTGACTGCTGCAACTCTGCCAGTCACACTGAGGTTGAAAAACTTATGCGCCAGTGCCTCGGCTGCTTATCGGCGTCGTCTAGATGACGAGGCTGAGGCTGCACGACGTCAGAAACAGCAGGAGCTCGAAAAGGCAGTTCTGGCTGATCTTGAAGTGGAGAAGAAGGCTAGTAAAGCCTATGGAGATCTGGAGCAGCAGCTGAAAATGAAAGAAGACGAGATCCAATCAAAACGGAAGCAGACTGAAGAGAGCCAACGACTGCTTCTGGAGCTGACTCGGAACAAGGAGAAGAAGGATCAAGAGTTAGAACAGCTTAGAAAAGAGCAATACAAGCTCCAGCAGAAGAAATTGAAGGAAGCTGAAAGAATTGCTGAGCAAGTGCTGAAGCGGAAGGCTGTTGAGCAGGAAGTAAGGGATAGCCTGCCTCAGAGTGTCCTTCAAAAAAAGTTTAGAAATCAATGACCATGAAGTTTTGACACTCATTTTGTCCAAGGACATTTGCTGCTCGCTTTTATTATATTTGTTTTTTTGCTAAGATAAAACGACAAGACAGACAGATGGTGAAGAGTCAGAGATAGGAAGGGGGAGTCAGAGAGACAGCTGGGGGAGTCAGAGACAGGAAATGGTGAGTCAGAGAGACTGATGATGGAGTCAGAGATGCAGAAAGAGGAAGGTGGAGACGTGGAGTCTTTGGTGTCTAATACGTGCATTTCTACAAAACTGATATTTTTCCCTTGTCTTAGCATGCATAATACTATCTGCGTTCTACTTCTATGACTGCAATTTTATATACCCAACTGTCAAACGTCAGCTAAACTGAAGCTCCTCCATTCTGTCATTTATGTCATCTTTTTGTCCTTGAAACATTTATTATTATTATTTATTTCAAGATCTATGCGACTACAACCGGCATGTAGTAGTTATGCGCCCAATATTTTTCAAGTAGCTAAATATACAATTTCATTTGACTAAAAGTATTAACTAAGATGTCGATCTCTAGTTCTCTACTGGATAAAAATTCTAGTGTTGGTTTGTGTTGACTGTTGAGTTTTTCCGTGCTAGAAAAAGAAACAAAAACCACAAAAATATAGGTTTTCTACATGTACATACATGTAGTAAGCATGTTATTTAAAGTAGTGAACAATGGCGCGAATTTTTTTGTCAGGCGCGAAAAAACGGCCCTTTGCCAATCACACCACTGGGCTGCAAGGCGTCAGGTTTTTCGTCAGTTAAAGTCAATACAAAGCCTGCATTGCTGAAAGTTTTTTTCAATCACTTATTATTATCATTCTAGCTACTTCTAAGCTTGCAGCAATGGGTTAGCCGCACCCAAAATGGCTTGTTGCCACTCGTGAAAAATTAATCATTGTCAAACTCCAAAACCATATAGACAAATAAGACAACTAACCAATATTGAACAACAAAATCGTTAGTCGATGAAAGATTATCGGCATTTTAGTCCATATTACCGACTTTTAAAGTAAGTTAGCTGTGAAAATTGGCTGCCCCGAGCTCGCGGCTATAGTCATGACTCGGATTTGCTGGCGCAATGTCAAATCAGCATAAATATTGATAATTTCTTAGTTAGTATGCCTGCATCTTAAGTTTCTCTCGAAGAGATAGATGCAGCAGACAAGCTGTTAGTTATCAGTTAAACATTTATACGTAAAAATTACTATTTAAAGGTGAAAAATGTAACGTTGCTTGCACTAGCAGACAAAGTTAGCTAGTCTTAGCCTTCTTACTAGCTAATGTAAGATTTATGCCGCTTATGGTTATTTGTGCACCGAAATCCTGGTTATTCGATATATTATTAGGCATTTAGTGTAGCGGATTCTAGAAACGACCTACAAATATGTCTTTGCGTTCCTGATATCACTATTTACTAGTAAATTAAGCAGTTAAAATGTTAACTTACCCTGTAATAAAAAGGAAAGAATAAAAAGCGAGCAGGGCGAACGACAAGAACAAACTGCAGCAAACTTACATGGTGGGTAGAAAGGAAAGAATAAATAGCTTGCCCTGGCGGAGGGCAAGAGGGGGATGGGTGTACAAAGCTTATATTGTACATGCTTCCCTGTCTATCCAACCTAAAAGCCCATACGCCCCTGCGCTCTTACCAAGTAACGCCTTAAACCACCTCTCTCTCTATCTCACCCAGTCTCTCCATTTAATTTCTTCCGTTCAACCAGTTCCCTGCACATTAAACCTTAGTTAAACGCGATAGGGACTGTACATTTACTCCCCTCACCCCTCCTACTTTCGGAGCGTAGGAGCCGAGACGAATAAGTATAGAAGAGTATAACCCGGACTGCACATGTGGAATGAAAAGCTGTCACCCGGCCCAACCCACTCACGATCGATAGTTTTATAATAAATTCTCTTCCTACCTACCCCTCAGCCACTTGTGCGCCTTTATTGCTGTTCATCATGTTTCGCTTGTACGTTGGATTGATTTTTAATTGTTTAAATATCCCGAATTAAACCATTTTAAATTTTCATGGTTCACAATAAATCTTGTTTAATCTTACATTTTTCATTTAATGAGTATAAAAGTAAATTATAATAATTTCCATTTAGAGTGGGGAAACAACATGTGTAGAGAAACAGGTCGTAACTTACCAGTCTCCAGAGTCCGAACAGATTGGACTACACATTAAGAAATATTGCAGTTCTCTTTGGTTTCTTTCTGGTGCGTGCATGAGAGATCTTTAGAAAGTTTTTTATTCTTATTTTAATGAGCATGTTCATGACTCGAAGCAGATGCAGTTTTTGCAGAATCCGAGTCAAGTTCGGGGAACAAATTAATCGGCATGCACAAAGTCTCTTAAACAGCTACAACGCAGGAAAATCCGCTATTATAGGTGGCACGTAAGCCGCCAGTTTCCCTCCTTATTCAAAAAAAAATTTTAAAACGACTAGTGAGCATGGCCTACGTGCATAAATTGGTGACTCAGAGCTGGCAATCAGAGCTGACCTGCAACTGCTTTCAGCAAGACTCAAACGACTGCGCCTGCAATGTAGTACACGATAGATAGAGTGGACAAATTTCACAGGTCGACGAACTTTTACAGTGCTGGATTGAGTTGAGACTTAGCCCCATCTCATTCTGGGCTTTAATCTGCTTCCATTGCTGGCTGCCCTGACTCAGCTGATGCTGATGGCAGGCACGACAATGATAGTTGAATGGTGCATCGCATCCTGCTCCTTTACATTCGCACACTGACGGACTGCAGAATTCCACATCCTGCATGAACAAGCAGCTGCCTGAACACCGTTTCAAAGCCTGACTGCATTGAAGAATAATTGTAGAAAGTCCAGTGATTGGTTTTAAGTGCAGACAAAGAAAAATTCACCAGTTGAAAATAAGTATATGGTATTACCCCCAAGGATTCTTTTATCTGGTCGACAGAAAAGACTGAGGACTGCGTTGATTGGCCGAGGCGAAGCCGAGGCCATATAAACGCAGTCCGAAGTCTTTTCTGGAGGACAGATAAAAGAATCCTTGGGGGTAATACTTTATTTGTCCCCCACTCAGCAAGCTAACTAATTCGTAGTCTATGGCGCAGACTCCTCCATTTATTTGGCCCGGCCAAATAAATGAATAGCGTTTTTACACTGCATTCATTTATTTGGCCAGGCCAAATAAATAAATCAAGCTTTCTGATTGGCTGGATTCGCTCAATTGGCCCGGACCAAGTGGGGGATAAATACTTAGCCAACACCATTACAGCATGATAGCTGGTGATGAAGCCTAGAAACCCTGTCTTATTTGCATTTTCAACTATCTTGCATCCAGCCGGAGTCTCAATTAGGCTGCTGAGAAGCTCGATTGAGTCAGTAAAAAAAGCCGATCCAGTCAGACTCGTTGTCAGCTCTTAAAGCAATTTTGGTTCCACAGTCGCTTGTAGTAAAAGCATCGAACAGATCATTGATGTGAGCAATGAAGTCGGCCGTCACAAGTACATCCGGATGTTCAAATCCGACCAAGCCTTGCTGATATTTCGGTGTTGTGAAGTTTCGGTGCTATGGAAAAGTGCTTCCTGCGTTGTGCAATTTCAGTGTTGTGAAACCCCCTATTGTCCATAGACCATTAAGATGTCTTTATTAGTAGTGTCTATCGGTCATTCCGACACTATTTTCGCTTAAAAAAGTTACACTAAACGACGTTGAGACGACAGCGTTACGTTACGAAGTTGACACAAAAAGTCGAAAGCTTCCTGTGTGTTGGTATAATAGAAAATTTAACTACTGCACACAAATACAAAAGTACATAACAGATGCGTCCATACAGAATATACGAATAATTAAGAACTTGAATTAAATAGAGTAAAAATATTAATTTTCTTGATGCAGAGTACGTCTATGATAAAAACAACGGGATTACTTTTGTGAGTTTTGTGCTAGTCGTTTTGGGGTTGGCTTGGGCGTGGGGTGCTGGGCGCGCCTTGGCTAGCTCTCTCTCTTGTACGCGTTGCTCACTTGAGTTAGTTTATCGATCGCTATGTACGCCAATTAAATATCGCAAATATATATCGACTGCCTCTGGCCTTTTGAGCCGATCGTGATTTCTATTCTCGTAACTCAGGTCTTACACTGGTGGCAGCGATGCCAAATTCAAGTCAGCCAGCCGGAGTGGAAGAGCGAGACGAAAAGTGCAACGATTCCGGCCTGCTACCACCAAAGTTTAGCGGCCAGTCAAACGTGCACACGTGGCTGAGCACATTCGAAGACTTTGCCGACGACAAAACATGGGACGACGCGAAGCGCGCTTCGAAGGTGAAGCTTCTGCTGCGAGGAGAAGCCCAGATCTGCGTCTGGGATATGCCAGACTCGGACAAAAAGAGCTACGAGAAGATCAAGGAGCTACTTCTCAAGCAGTATGGCGGCTCTGCAAGTCGGCATCGAGCCATGGAAGAGTTCCAGACTCGGCAACGCAAGAATGATGAGTCCATCAGGGAGCTCTCGTATTCTCTCAAGCTGCTGTACATGCGAGCGCACCCGGATGACTCGTCAACGCTCCGTGATCGAGAGGTCAAATTCCGGGTCATTCAGCTATTGAGCGCAGAGACACGCGAAGCGCTGCTGAAGGACAGCGACTCGGACACATGCGCGCTGGACACGCTGATCGAGAGAGCCGCGAGACTCGAGCAAGTGACGAGCAAGCCCAGGTCTGCGAGTTCGTCTATGGTCTCCGTAGTTGACGACCGACTGGCCCGACTCGAGCAGCAGCTGGAGACGCTGACAGCCGCAGTGACTCGTGGCGGCGCCAGAGGAGGCCGCGCTGGACCGGGTGATCGTCGGCAGACACAGCGACCGTCGGGTTGCTTCCACTGCGGGAAAGACGGCCACATCGCGCGCAGGTGCCCTGCCAGGGGCTCCCAGAGCCAAGGTCGCTGCTTCAACTGCTCTGGCTGGGGCCACAATGCAGCCGTCTGCCCAACCAAGACCCGGCCGGCGGGAAACTTCTGAGGGTTGGAGGCGACGGGCCAGCGCCAACCCGACAAATAAGTGCCCAACCTGCTCATTCAGTTTTCGTTCGTGCCCTGCTGCAAGACAAGCCGGTCTGCTTCCTGCTCGACACCGGTGCGCAGACCTCCCTAATCAGCCGGGGCCTCATGCAGTCATGCGGCCTGAAACTCGAGTCCGGTGGAAACTGCTGCCCAACGTCAGTCGACGGCAGCCGCCTGCGGTGCCTCGGAATTGCTCGGGGAAGAGTCCAAGTTGGAGAGTCGACTCGAGTGGATCACGTGTTTAACGTCGTGGAGGGAATAAGTCTCGATCTTATCCTGGGAATGGATTTTATCGGCTGTGCGACCAGCGAGCTGCGTATCAACGTCAGCAACAAGACCGTCTGCTTCAATGGCGAGAGCGTGCCGTTCTCCACCAGCAGCTCGAACATCCGAATGGTGACCGGCACCCTTGTGGCCCGCGTCGAGGGCAACGTCAGCGTCCCCGCCAGGAGTGAGAAGCTGGTCTGGTTGCGAGTCCAGTCGAAAGGCGAACAGGGCATCTTCGAGCCGAATGCGGAGTTCACTCAGGATACCGGTCTGCTGGCGTCTCGAGTCCTCGCCTTGTCGGCAGACCAGAAGATTCCTGTTCTCATGTGCAACCTGGGATCCGAGGCCGTGACGCTGTACGCCAACAAAGCGGTCGGAGAATTCGAGGCCGCTGACGTGCTCGATCCAGTGAGCCCTGCAACAAGAACATGTGAGAGCTGGGACGTAAATCCAAAACTCTCAGGACCTGAGAAGGAAAAGCTGATGACTTTGTTGAAGACCAACCAAGATCTGTTCAGCACTCACGAGTTCGACCTCGGTTCCACAAGCATTCTAAAGCACCGCATCGAGCTCGAGCCAGGGTCGCGGCCGTTCAAGCAACGCCAAAGGCCGATTCCCCTGCCACTGAGAGACCGAGTCGATGAGAAGGTCGGCCAAATGCTTGAGCACGACATCATCGAGCCATCAAACTCGCCATGGGCCAGCAATTTGCTCGTCGTCAAGAAGAAGAACGGGGACATCCGCATCTGCACAGACTGGCGTCAGCTGAATGCTGCCACTGTCAAGGACGCCTATCCGCTCCCACATCTGCAACAGGCCATGGACGCGCTGTCAGGCTGCTCGTGGTTCACGACAATCGACTGCAAGCAAGGATTCAACCAAGTGGAGGTTGATGAGGCCGATCGCTACAAGACCGCGTTCTACTCCACCAGAGGCCTCATGCAGTTCAAGAAGATGGGATTTGGAATGTGCAACTCGCCGGCTACATTCCAACGGCTGATGGAACTGATCATGTCTGGCCTAACCTGGGAGGAGGTCCTCGTCTACGTTGACGACCTGATAGTGTACAGCAGGAGCTTCGACCAGCATCTGGCCAGTCTGCAGCGAGTTCTTGAACGCCTTCGCAGCGCCGGCCTGAAGCTGAACAAGGAGAAGTCCGTGTTCGCCTACCGCAGCGTCAAGTACTTGGGCCACGTGGTCAGCAGCGAGGGTATTCAGCCAGATCCCAGCAAAGTGGAGGCCCTGTCGAAGATCCAGACACCCAGCTCTGCTGAGAAAGTGAGGCGGTTCATCGGCATGCTTGGATTTTACCGGCGATTCATCCAAGACTTCAGCGAGATCGCCGCGCCGCTGCACGCAGCTTCGCAGAAGACCGGCTTCACCTGGACAGACGAGTGCGAAAATGCCTTCAGCAAGCTAAAAAAGCGGATCTGCCAGGCTCCTGTTCTTCGGCTGCCGGATTTCGGACGCCCCTTCATCTTGAGCTGCGACGCGAGTGCATTTGCAGTGGGCGCCGTCCTCAGCCAAGCCTATGGTGATGCGGAGCTGCCTGTTGCCTTCGCCTCAAGGACGCTGAACAAGGCGGAGAGAAACTACTCGGCCACGGACAGAGAGCTGCTCGCCTTGGTCTGGAGTCTCAAGCATTTCAGGTGTTACCTGTGCAACGTTAGACATTTTACGGCCTTTACCGACCATCAGCCACTCAAGGGCCTACTGCAGACCAAGGAACCGGAAGGGCGACTGGCGCGCTGGCTCGACACGATCCAGCAGTTCAACTTCACTCTGTGCTACCGGCCTGGGCGAGAGAATGTCGTGCCAGACATTCTGAGTCGAACTGCCGCCACTCAGCTAGTCAGCAGCGCCGACCGGAGCTTCCTGGATGAGCAGCTAAGCGATGCGCTGCTGCAGAGCGTCTTCAAAGCACTGACCGAAGGACTCGAGCATCTGTCCAACAGCGGTCGGCAGAGGATTGAGGAGCTTCTAGAGGACGGTGAAATCGAAATCGGACGGCACGGCGCACTGGTCAAGCGAGGGAAGCCGGTGGTGCCGAGCCACCTGCGAGCTGAGTTCCTGGCTGACGCGCACGACACCGCAGGCAGCGGCCACCTCGGTGCAGACAGGACTCTGCAGAAGCTGAAGGAGCGCTGCTGGTGGCCGAACATGCAGCAGGACGTCAAGAACTGGGTTACCAGCTGCGCGGCATGCCTTCGACGCAAAAACAACAGTCGGCCACAGCGAGCTCCACTGCAGACTACAGCGCAGCCGTCGCGACCTTGGGAAGCTGTGCAGATCGACATCAAAGGCCCGCTACCAAGGACGCCACGGGGCAACAGCTACATTCTGAGCATCTGCGACTGCTTCTCCAAGTGGATGGAGACCTGCGCCCTGCCCAGCATCGAGGCCGGACGAGTCGCTGATGTCCTGGTCAGTCAAGTTGCTCTGCGTCACGGAGTGCCGGACTCAATTCACAGCGACCAGGGTCGTCAATTCGAGAGTCAGCTGTTCCAGTCTCTGTGCCAGCAGCTCGGCATGCGCAAGACTCGCACGTCCCCGTTTCACCCGAGCGGCAACGGTCTGGTGGAGCGTGGCAACCGCACCCTCGGCGACATGCTGGCGACAGTGGTGGCGGAGAGCCAGGACGACTGGGATGTGCAGCTGCCTTTCGTTACCTGGGCCTTCAACAGCTCCGCGCACTGCACGACAGGCCTGTCTCCGTTTCAAGTGCTGCACGGATGGCCGCCAAGGCTGCCACTGGACGCCAGGCTGCCACACGCCGACAGCGGCATCTCGGACACCCTGAATTACGTCGAGGAGGTCCAGAGGCGCCTGCTGGAGAGTCGAACGCTCGTGCACCGCAAGCTTCAGGACGCGCAGACTGAGCGGAACGAGCGGTACAACAAGGAGGTACGCTTCCGGCCGTACAACGAAGGTGACCGGGTCATGCTGAGCTGCAAGGTGGTGAAGCCCGGCCGATTCAAGAGCCTCAGCAACCGCTGGACGGGCCCCTACGTCATCCTCAAGCGGCTCGGCGAAGTCAACTACCGAGTGCGGCTGGCCCCTGGCCCGGATGTTCGACGGCGTCGTAAGCTGGTGGTGCACCACGACCGCCTCAAACCGTTTGTGGCCCGGCGCAGCTCCCTGCAACCGTGTGACGATCAGCGCCCGGCGCCGACCAACAGCCGCAGCCCGGAGCAGCTGGGCGTGCCTGACGCCTGGGCTCAACTGTCTGACGGCGAGGACGACGATGGGATCAACGCGGAGACTGCCGCTGACCCGACTGATCCGCTGCTGCCAAGACGGTCGACGAGGCAGCGGAGGCCTCCCGATTTTTATCGCCCTGACTGACCTGTTTTCTGACCTTTTGCCATAGACTTTTAATCCGCGTTCTTGGGGGAAAGTGGTGTGAGTTTTGTGCTAGTCGTTTTGGGGTTGGCTTGGGCGTGGGGTGCTGGGCGCGCCTTGGCTAGCTCTCTCTCTTGTACGCGTTGCTCACTTGAGTTAGTTTATCGATCGCTATGTACGCCAATTAAATATCGCAAATATATATCGACTGCCTCTGGCCTTTTGAGCCGATCGTGATTTCTATTCTCGTAACTCTGGTCTTACACTTTTTATAGTGACAGTTTTAGACAGATGCTTCAACACCGGAAGAAAAATTATAACAAATTATGACAGTGGTATGAGGGAATTAACCGGAACATTTTATCTAAAATATTATGGAATTTTCATGGCGGAATAACAAAAACAGAATTTTTAATTAATGGGCGAATTTCGGGTTGCGTAGCAAAACAAACAAAACTTTTGATATTTGAATGGCGAACTTTACAAGTCCGGAGAAACAATTCACAGGTAACTTTAGTAGTGCTACTAACGCTATTCTTATATGACAGGAACTATAATTCCCCCAGTAATCCTATGCACTACGAACAAGCTATATAGGCAATTAGAATACCGCCTATGAGTTTAGTTGAAAATAGATGAATATCTACCCAACAAGGCAAGATCACGTGACCTCTGGCCAGGCAATACACCAGCGATAATCTCAAGCTACGCAGTAGAAAATTAATGAGAAAAATTAAGATTTGTATTTGATTATACAAGGTGAAGAATAAAAGTTTATGCTTAATGTGGTGATAATTTTTAGGGTAAAACGTTTAGATTCACAACTGGCTGGCAATTCGCAAAAAATTCCTCTTCACAGAGGTCATCAAGTGCCAAAAAAACTTTCAGAATCAAACGTCAAATTGATTGATACGGGCGTAGAAATGATTAAGTTGATAAAATTTTTGGGGACAATAATTTACTACTGTCGTAAGTAGTGTGAAGTAGTACGAAGAGAGGAGGTGTAGCCCAGTGGCTAGGGCATCTATACCTTATGTCCGGATTGAGGTCTTGGGCTCGAGTCCCAACTCTTGGAGAAAATTTGGGCCCTTAAGCAAGGCACAATTAATCTGGCATTGCTTCAGTCCACCCATCTGAGATCGGGTACCAGTTTTAGCTGGGATTTGACAATTTGGGGTGGGTGTTGTGGCCCCACCCAGTCCGTCAGGAATGAGATAGCTGCGGCTGTGACGTTTGTGCAGATTGTGCAGATCTTCCAGGGTACGCCGTCATTTGCTCAAAAAGCCATTCCTAATGTGTGGATGAACCTTCTTGACCCATCAAAGCTTCGATAATTAAACATCGAGACTCGGCGCCTCACTCGGCTGAAACACCACCAGGCCGGTGCCGAGGTCTCCCTCGCGTTGTCCTTCGCCACCATCTCCGCCCTGGCCAACACCAGCGTTCAAGGCGATTAGATCACCGGCTTGGAGGCTGACGGCGCGGCGACTCAGCGTCTGGCTGACCTGGCGTCTGAAACTGGCGCTGAATCCGTAGAATACGAAGAAGCTGGCTGCGCTGTCCGCCGCGGCCAGCAGGTCGCCGAGCGGCGCCAGCCAGTCCGGACTGTCCCTGTTCAGCTTGGACGCAACCAGAACGGCGCCAGGCAGTCCGAAGACGGCGAAGATGGCGGCCAGAGCCAGGAGGATGCGGATGGCGACCAGGCCGGATGACTGCTGGCCAGCGGCTTGGACAGCGTCGGCGTCGCCGTTGGCAACAAGACTGCGCCGGTCGGCGCGCAGCTTCCAGACGGTGGCGCAGGAGGCCAGCAGCACCACGGGGCCGGGCAGGTAGGCCAGCAGAGTGCGCGTCAGCTGCTGGACGAGCTCCGTCCAGAACTGCTTGCCGTCGCTGACGGCGTAGGGTCCCAGCGCGACGGTTGCCGCTAGCAGCAGCACGATAGCAAAGATCGACAGCTGGCAGCGGCGCGTCAGGCACTGTCGGAACCAGATCGGACAGAAGGTTGCCACGCAGCGGAACAAGCAGATGCAGGCCGTCCACAGGTTCCTGGCGGCCAGACTCGTGGTGATCGAGCAGTAGCCAAACTGAAGTGGAATAGGAAAATTTAGCCTAAAATTTATTGGGATCTTGGAGCCTTCTGATGCTTAATTTTATCCATGATTCGTATCTTCTAGAAGATTATTTTCAACAGCAGTAGATTAGCTAGCCAGGATGCTTGAACTAGCGGGACTTCGGCTGGCTTTAATGAACCAACGGGCGCCTCGAATTGTTGGAGGTGGGTGGCTGAGTTGTTTCGTTAATTAAAGACGGATCATTTATCGAAATTCAGCTAACTATTAGATCCTTGCTTTCCTATACATGTCCTGCCGGCGGGCAGAAACTAGCAAAGGAGCTGGCGGGCTGCTTTCGGAACACTGAATGGGCGGCACTCTCCCGTCACGAAAGACCCCAGCAACCAGAAAGAAAGACAATTGGGAGCTCAGTGAGTGAAGCGCCTATCATGAGCGCCTGTTTTGAGCAGATACAATGTCGCTTTTACTCCGATGGAAGACGGATCGAGGCATCATGTGACCAAGGCAGCTACGCTCGTACAATGGTCGGGTATTATGACGTTGTGGCAGCGTTTTTGCCAACACAGAATGCAGTGAATGAGGTAGATAAAAAACCAACTTGCAAGACAAGTTCGGCGAGGTCGAGCTCTGGTGGGGTCTTTGCTAACCTGGAGAGGTCTGCGATGGAGTAGGAAGGGAGAAAAGATTTCTTAAAGAACTTGAAGCACGAATCAAATTATCTCGAAAGAATAAACCAATTTGTTGTTGTTTTTCGAAAAGCATAGCTCATCGTCTCATCCCAAAACATAATAAATTATTTTGAAATCGGATTTAAAGAGCAATTATAGACCAATTTAAAACTAGATGCCAAGTCTTTGTTCAGTAGCACAAGGCCAGCTGTTCTTTAATGCACATCGAAATCCTGTTGCATAAACGTCCGAATACCAATTAATTCGAAATTAAAAACTTAATAAACTAGGATTCAAGTTTTCTGGTAATTTATGCATGCATTGAGTTACATAATCACCTGTATTTTCCTTAGCATTATTACTTGATTCTTATGTACATTTAGAAGCTTCATAGTTAACTTAATCTGCGTAAAGTCAATCAGTTTACGAGTAAAGCATGTAGCTCTCATTTCTGAAGAAAAATTAAGCACAACAAATTATCAAATTATAACAAAGATGTATTCGAAAGTTCATTGGCATGTTCGCACATGCTATTCCATTTTCTGACCCCTAAATCTAAATCTAAATCTGCCGGAGGGCTGCAGGCACTTTGAAGCTTAAAGCGACATCGTCCTACAACCAGCGACGGGGCATGACTGTCCATTGTCATATGGTCTAGCCAACAAGAGAGACGAAATAATGATGATTTAATATAGACAAAACAAAGTTTGCGTGCGGTAATGCGATTGTCACCCTAGTTGAAATAAGCGTGCGTGACAATCGCATTGCTGCACGCTAATTTCGTTTTGTCTATATTAAATCATCATTATTTCGTCTCTCTTGTTGGCTAGACCATATGACAATGTGATAGAAGCACGGCTTGCGCGTGCACTATCTCTCCATTGCGCTGACTCCTGAAGCGCGTTCAGTCACACTAAATACGGTATGCAGGCATAGACACACACAGGCCGGCACCCAGTCACGCACTCACATAAGGTGTACAAGCGGTAGTTCCAGGAATGTACACTCTCTATGCATTGGAGGGTTGCCCGCATGGGCGTAAATTCCACAACTGGCCCATAAGCCCAACCAATTAGTGCACAAGGCCCCAAATTAATGTTACCCTGCACACGAAACCGTGCTAGGGAAAATAGCCAACCTACAACGCGGGGTCGAACCTGGGACCAGTGGCACACAAGGCAGACGCGGCTAGACCGCCGAGCCACTCGCCCCCTCCTTTTCTGGCCCCAGTTATGAAACCAACTAAGCCACCACTTACAGCGAACAGAAGCTTGTGCGAGTCCAGGCTCTCATTGTGCCGGACTGCCACCATCGCAAGATCAATCGGCGAGTAGCAGCAGATGGCCAGGCAGAAGCACAAGTTGACGGACTGCATCAGCACGAGGCCGGTGTTGAACCGGCCGCGCTCGGGCTTCCTGCACAGCAGCATCAACGACAGGCAGGCCTGCAGCAGGCCAGCCAGGCCCACGGGAATGGTGAAGGCACGCAGCATTGCGTAGGCCTTGGTGTACCCAGCGGTCCCGTTGGATTGCATTCTACGCTGGATGCAGCTGATGCAGTCTGATGCGCCCGCATAGCAACTATGCAGATTTAAATGCCCGTTCCTTCGCGATTTCTGCGAAATCTCAGGATTGGCTCTTCTAAGCATTCTAAGATGCTTCCTATATGAAGAAATCCAAATCAACACATCCGCTTCTTCATACAGATACCTATCGAGCAATTGGGAAGACATGCTCGAGGCGGATACAAGGCCATCTCGATCCGATGCTCGCCTCTGCGTTTGGCAGATCCGCCCAAACCGTGTTGCACAGATTGGGAGTTCCGTTGTTCAATTCAAATAATAATGAGATGAGTTTTTGTTAAAAACGATTGCTTCAAACTTTCAGAAATATCTAAAATCCCACGTAAAGAACCAAAGGCAAGACTCATCATTTAAATCATTATTTTTTATTAAAAATCATTTCATTAAATCAGACGGCAAATTGCCTCAAGACTCACGCTTTCAAATCGTTGGTCTCTCTTATTCCTTATGTTGAGACCCTCACGCTTTCGATTTGAGGTCTTGTGTTTGTGAATTACCGACTCTCCTGTATCGTATTTGGAGAATCTCATGAATCATTGAGAGAATCTCAACTATTGTATTTTGAGAATCTCATTTATCATATTTGGAGAATCTCATGCATCATATTTGCAAAATCTCATGTATTATATTAGGAGAATCTCCATGCATTATATTCTGAGAATCTCATGCGTTATATTTGGAGAATCTCATGTACTCGTATCATATCTGGAGAATCTCATGGTTCATATTTAGAGAGACTCTTGCATCATATTTGCAGAATATCATGGATTATATTAGGAGAATCTCATGCATTATATTTGGGGAATCTCATGCATCATTTTTGTAAAATCTCATGTATTATATTAGGAGAATCTCCATGCATTATATTGAGAATCTCATGCGTTACATTTGGAGAATCTCATGTAGCATATTTGGAGAATCTCATGCATCATATTTGGAGAATCTCATGCATCATATTTGGAGAATCTCATGCATCATATTTGGAGAATCTCATATATAATATTTGGGGAATCTCATGCATCATATTTGGAGAATCTCATGCATCATATTTGGAGAATCTCATTTATCCTATTTGGAGAATCTCATGCATCATATTTGCAAAATCTCATGTATTATATTAGGAGAATCTCCATGCATTATATTTGGGGAATCTCATGCATCATATTTGGAGAATCTCATGCATCATATTTGGAGAATCTCATATATAATATTTGGAGAATCTCATGCATCAGATTTGGAGAAACTCATTTATCATATTAGGAGAATTTCATGCATTATATTTGGGGAATCTCATGCATCATATTTGGAGAATCTCATTTATCCTATTTGGAGAATCTCATGCATCATATTTGCAAAATCTCATGTATTATATTTGGGGAATCTCATGCATCATATTTGGAGAATCTCATGCATCATATTTGGAGAATCTCATATATAATATTTGGAGAATCTCATGCATCAGATTTGGAGAATCTCATGCATCAGATTTGGAGAAACTCATTTATCATATTAGGAGAATTTCATGCATTATATTTGGGGAATCTCATGGTTCATAGTTGGGGAATCTAATGTAACATATTATGATAATCTCTTGTGTCATATTAGGAGAATCTGCATACACTAAGCTTAAACCCACAATTCTAGGACACATACTATTTCACCCAGAGGCCCCCGTGCCTCATAGGTGAGCGGCCAGATCAAAATAACTTCAAAATTGTCCGAAAAATCGATTCGGTTTAATTTTTGACATTATAATTGATAGAATCTGACACCGTTGTTATTCATTGAAAACGTAAAGATAAATTTCGGCATACTTTACACACAATAAGTAAACAAAGCTAAGGCGTATCCAAACACAGTTAATAATGAGCCATTTTGAGTATTAAGCAAACAGCCTTTTTGCCTGTACGCACCAAGCTGCTTTAGAGAAAATGCATACGAGATAAACAAAATCGATAAAGTAATCAGGGAATTATTATATAATTTAATCAAATTTAGGATGACTAGATTACAATGCAGTTATAGTGAGGATTAAAATCACTGTCAAAACTTGTCTCAATCACAAATTTTTATTATACACTAATTAAAGCAAGAAAAGTTGATAAAAACACAATGCATTCACTAATAATTATCATAAAATAACATGCAAGAGCAAAGCAAGCCAACTCGTGGAAACCGCTAAATTGATTTTTTGTAACGCAACAAACCAGATCTTTCAATATGACTTCAAAATCAATATCCTCAATTTCAACGATAAGATCCCAGTTGTAAAATCCCACATCTTCCATTTTGACGATAAGATCCCAATTCATGAATCCCACATCCTCAATTGCAACTGTAAGATCCCAGTTCATTAATCTCATCCTCAATTGCAACTGTAAGATCCCAGTTCATAAATCCCACATCCTCAATTGCAACTGTAAGATCGCAGTTCATAAATCCCACATCCTCAATTGCAACTATAAGATCCCAGTTCATTAATCCCACATCCTCAATTGCATCTGTAAGATCCCAGTTCATTAATTCCACATCTTCAATTGCAACTGTAAGATCCCAGTTCATAAATCCCACACCCTCAATTGCAACTATAAGATCCTAGTTCATTAATCCCACATCCTCAACTGCATCTGTAAGATTCCAATTCATGAATCTCACATGCTCAATTGCAACTGTAAGATCCCAGGTATTAAATTTCACATTTTACTTTTAACTATAAGATCCCAATTAAAACGTCCCAAATCCTCAATTGCAAATCATGGATTCCAAATCAGAAATCCCACATCCCCAATTGCAACTATAAGATCCCATTAAAAAAACCTCACATCCTCAATTGTGACTATAGGATTTAGTTCACACATTTGACATCCTCAATTTTAAATAAGAGATCCCAACTCATGAATATCACAATCTCAATTTTAATGATAGGATAATAAAGATCCCAGTTCATAAAGCCTAAATCCATAATCACGAATCGTAAGCTAACGATAAGAATCTTTCCCAATTCCCAAACTGACTCAGCCTAGCCAGCTCAGGCCTGCAGGCTGTCCCGCATGAGGCCCAGCAGCTGGTCGCGCGGCAGCGACTGCACGGCGCCAAACAGCGCCAGCCAGGCGCGGCCAGCCCTGGCCAGCGGCCCGGCGATCAGGTCGGCGCACCGGCTGAACCGCTCGTCGAAATCGTGCGGCCCGACGGTGTACAGGTGGGCGTAGAGGGCGCCGGCCACGTTGTGGAGCGATTCGACTCGCGCCGATTGACAGCTCGGACACGCGCCGGATTCGGCCGCGCTCGGCGCTAAACCGGCTAGCGCCGCCGCCAGCGCCACAGCCGTCTCGTCGCCGAGGCTCCAGTCGGCAAGGCGGACCAGCGCTAGGCAAAGCTCGCCGAGGCTGCCGACGCCGGCTGGGGCAGCGGCGGTCAGCGACTCGCACAGGCGACGCAGCGGCAGGCGAAGTCGGGCGTCGGCGAACAGGCGGAGCTCGTCGTCGTGCCGGCTGTAGGCCAGGCAGGTCAGCGGCCCGGCGCCGAAGGCCAGCGCCGAGCGCAGACGGCCGCTGAGGCAGCAGGCGGGCGCGTCGGGGGGCGAGGCGGAGCAGCGGGCGAAGAATTCGGAGAGCCGGCGGAGAGCGGCGACGGCCTGCAGGGTTCGCGAAGGGAAATTCTAGGGCGATTCTAAACTGGGGTTGGGGCGATTCTAAACTAGGAATAAGGCGATTCTAAACTGGACCTGTGGCCCTGTGGACGATTCTAAACTGGGGCTGGGGCGATTCTAAATTTAGGTCGGGGGCGATTTTAAACTGAGGTCGGGGGCGATTCTAAACTGAGGTCGGGGCGATTCTAAACTGAGGTTGGGGGCGATTCTAAACTGTGCCTGGGGGCGATTCTAAACTGTGCCTGGGGGCGATTTTAAACTGGGTTTGGGGGCGATTCTAAACTGGGGTTGAGGGCGATTCTAAACTGGGGTTCGGGGCGATTCTAAACTGGGACGAAGGCGATTCTAAACTGGGGTTGGGGCGATTCTAAACTAGGGTTTGGGGCGATTCTAAACTAGGGTTTGGGGCGATTCTAAACTAGGGTTTGGGGCGATTCTAAACTGTGCCTGGGGGCGTTTCTAAACTTAGGTCGGGGGCGATTTTAAACTGAGGTCGGGAGCAATTCTAAACTGAGATTGGGGGCGATTCTAAACTGGGTTTGGGGGCGATTCTAAACTGGGGTTGGGGGCGATTCTAAACTGGGGTTGGGGGCGATTCTAAACTGGGCCTAAGGGCGATTCTAAACTGAGGTCGGGGGCGATTCTAAACTGAGGTCGGGGCGATTCTAAACTGAGGTTGGGGGCGATTCTAAACTGGGGTCGGGGGCGATTTTAAACTGGGCCTAAGGGCGATTCTAAACTGAGGTCGGGGGCGATTCTAAACTGAGGTCGGGGCGATTCTAAACTGAGGTTGGGGGCGATTCTAAACTGAGGTCGGGGGCGATTCTAAACTGAGGTCCGGGGCGATTCTAAACTGGGGTTTGGGGCGATTCTAAACTGTGCCTGGGGGCGATTCTAAACTGAGGTCGGGGGCGATTCTGAACTGAGGTCGGGGGCGATTCTAAACTGAGGTCCGGGGCGATTCTAAACTGGGGTTGGGGGCGATTCTAAACTGGGGCTAAGGCGATTCTAAACTGCGCCAGAGGGCGATTCTAAAAGTCAACATAATAAAGAAGCCGAGCGCAAAACCTGAAGGCAGGCGTGACCAGCCAGCGTCGGCACCGACTGGGAAACTCCCGAATTGTCGACGGCGCCACGGGGCGGCGGCTCCAGCGCCGGACCGCCGGGTCCGAAGCGCCGATAAAGCGTCAAAATGCCGTTAATCAGACACTGCCGCTCCGGCCCGACCTGCAGGCTGCCCGGCTGGCGAGCCACGTCGGCGAATATCGACCGCAGATTGGCCTCTTCGACGTCGGTATCGGACAGCAGGCCGATCAGGGCGGCTTCAGTTTGGGCGGCGCGCGCCACCAAACCGACCAGAGCGGTCCAAGCCGCGCCGAATCCAATTGGCGCCGAAACGGTAGGCGCCGATTGAAGAGGCGGCGGCGGCGGCGGCGGCGGCGGCGGCGGCGGCGGCGGCGGCGGCGGCGCCGACGGAAGTTCGATTTTGATGTCGGCAGAATTATCCGCTGAGGCTGGTTTGGATTGAGAAACGTACGTCAAAAAATTAGCAAGCTAAATGATTGGAATACTGGCCGCCCTTAAAAGGGCCGTTTTAAATATTATCAATATTCAAATGGCA
This sequence comes from Macrostomum cliftonense, assembly GCA_950096795.1. Classification (NCBI taxonomy): domain Eukaryota; kingdom Metazoa; phylum Platyhelminthes; family Macrostomidae; genus Macrostomum; species Macrostomum cliftonense. The sequence goes on along the minus strand of CATNEM010000090.1, from coordinate 1,638,229 downwards.
ATTCTAATATCTATTAATCTGCCTGTTTTCATTTTTTATACTTGTCTAGAGAAATTTAACCAATTGACTTCTTAATTCAATTCAAGAGACTTATCCTACTAGAAGCTAAAGCGTAATGCAGAAGTTCTAACTAAGCAGGAGTTGCATATTAAGCGGTTTAATTTACCCTCAGCGCGACTATCAACATTCAGATCGTTGAGAGCGCTGGCCGCTGCGTCAATAACTGCTTGGCCGGCTCCGCTAGAGGCTCCAGCAATGCTGGCAGAAGACGCAGAAGACGCAGCAGCAGCCGTTTTGCCTGCTTGCATGTAGCTCGGATCCAAGCCCACGGAGTAGCATTTCGCTAGTCGGCAGGCGGGGCAGTCGTTCCTGGTTGTCTTGGTGATCAGACAGGCGGCAGTGCCGCCATCGTCACCTTTGCTATCTTTTTGTTGCTGTTCTTGCTGCTGCTGCTGCTTTCTGCAGTGGAGCAATTTTTTTGAATTGCGACGAAAAAAATGTTTGCAGGATTCGCAACAAATCTTGCCGAAATTGTAATTCACTGCCGCATCGCCGCACACGGTGCAGACTCGCTGCTCCGCTGGTTCGCCCGGCTGAGCCTTCTTCTTGGCGTGACGCTTCCGCTTGGGCGGCTCAGCTGGCGCCGCTGCGGCGTCTGGCGGCGCCTCCTGGAATTCGCCGATTGGAGAAATAATAGTTAGATGGGTTCGAAGCGATGGATGGGGTGGTATGGGATCAATGATGGATGGGATGGGATCAATGATGGATGGGGTGAGATCAATGATGGATGGGGGGAGATCAATGATGGATAGATGGGGGGAGATCAATGATGGATGGGGCTGGGATCAATGATGGATGGGGCTGGGATCAATGATGGATGGGGCTGGGATCAATGATGGATGAGGCTGGGATCAATGATGGATGGGGGGAGATCAATGATGGATGGGGCTGGGATCAATGATGGATGGGGCTGGGATCAATGATGGATGGGGCTGGGATCAATGATGGATGGGGCTGGGATCAATGATGGATGGGGGTGAGATCAATGATGGATGGGGGGAGATCAATGATGGATGGGGCTGGGATCAATGATGGATGGGGGTGAGATCAATGATGGATGGGGCTGGGATCAATGATGGATGGGGCTGGGATCAATGATGGATGGGGCTGGGATCAATGATGGATGGGGCTGGGATCAATGATGGATGGGGCTGGGATCAATGATGGATGGGGGTGAGATCAATGATGGATGGGGGTGAGATCAATGATGGATGGGGGTGAGATCAATGATGGATGGGGGTGAGATCAATGATGGATGGGGCTGGGATCAATGACGGATTAGGGTGAGATCAATGACGGATGGTGTGAGATCAATTGATGGATGGGATGGGATCAATGATGGATGGGGTGAGATCAATGATGGATGGCAATGATGGATGGGGCTGGGATCAATGATGGATGGGGCTGGGATCAATGATGGATGGGGCTGGGATCAATGATGGATGGGGCTGGGATCAATGATGGATGGGGGTGAGATCAATGATGGATGGGGGTGAGATCAATGATGGATGGGGGTGAGATCAATGATGGATGGGGGTGAGATCAATGATGGATGGGGCTGGGATCAATGACGGATTAGGGTGAGATCAATGACGGATGGTGTAAGATCAATTGATGGATGGGGTGAGATCAATGACGGATGGTGTGAGATCAATTGATGGATGGGGTGAGATCAATGATGGATGGGATGGGATCAATGATGGATTGGGTGAGATCAATGATGGATGGCAATGATGGATGGGATGGGATCAATGATGGATGGGGTGAGATCAATGATGGATGGCAATGATGGATGGGGCTGGGATCAATGATGGATGGGGCTGGGATCAATGATGGATGGGGCTGGGATCAATGATGGATGGGGCTGGGATCAATGATGGATGGGGCTGGGATCAATGATGGATGGGGGTGAGATCAATGATGGATGGGGGTGAGATCAATGATGGATGGGGGTGAGATCAATGATGGATGGGGCTGGGATCAATGACGGATTAGGGTGAGATCAATGACGGATGGTGTGAGATCAATTGATGGATGGGGTGAGATCAATGACGGATGGTGTGAGATCAATTGATGGATGGGGTGAGATCAATGATGGATGGGATGGGATCAATGATGGATGGGGTGAGATCAATGATGGATGGCAATGATGGATGGGATGGGATCAATGATGGATGGGGTGAGATCAATGATGGATGGGTGTGAGATCAATGATTTTCTCATTGAAGCTTTACACTATAAGGTGAATCAATTTTTACCAATAAAGCTTTAAACAACGACTTTAGCCGGAATTTTTAGATTAATGAGGCCCTGTGACGCTGATTTTCCATCTGACAGCGTACTTTGTTGTTTGTTGTTGTTGTTGTTAGATTAATACAGCAATTAACAGCACAGCTTTTATTGCCAATTTAATATATAATTCTCATATGGGCTCAATAGCGAGTTCGTAAAGGCAAAAAAGCAGATCAATGCACAAACATAAACAATAAAATACGCAGAGTAGCACTTTACACGTTTTGAATCCTCAACTGAAAACGTAATCATCAATACATTTTTTCATGCTTAAACAGAAATGCAACACATGTCCAGTTATAAAATATCTAGTATAAAATTAGGAAATTCGATTAAAAACTGTGCAAAACTATAAAATTTAAGCCTGATAGTGGCATACATATGCAGTAAGATTTTGGGGAAAAAACAGTGAATAATTGGCCTAACTGCCTAAACTAAGTGAGTGTTTTTCTTGTAGATAAACTGATCTGATTGGCTATCGATTCCAGGGAAATCAGGGGGGGAACAGATCACTGAAGCATCAGAAGGAAGGGAGCGGATCACTGAAGCATCAGGAGGAAGGGAGCGGATCACTGAAGCATCAGGAGGAAGGGAGCGGACCACTGAAGCATCAGGAGGAAGGGAGCGGATCACTGAAGCATCAGGAGGGAGGGAGCGGATCACTGAAGCATCAGGAGGAAGGGAGCGGATCACTGAAGCATCAGGAGGAAGGGAGCGGATCACTGAAGCATCAGGAGGAAGGGAGCGGATCACTGAAGCATCAGGAGGAAGGGAGCGGACCACTGAAGCATCAGGAGGAAGGGAGCGGATCACTGAAGCATCAGGAGGAAGGGAGCGGATCACTGAAGCATCAGGAGGAAGGGAGCGGATCACTGAAGCATCAGGAGGAAGGGAGCGGATCACTGAAGCATCAGGAGGAAGGGAGCGGATCACTGAAGCATCAGGAGGAAGGGAGCGGATCACTGTAGCATCATTGGGCGGATAAACAAGCACAATTCAGCGCCGCTTGTGACTGTAATAATGCCTGCTGTCTCTGGGCACGCCCAACAGGTCGCACATGTGCATGCACACGAATATGTAGTAAGCGTACAGGCCCAGGATCAGCAGAACAACCTTCCAGATTTGCGAGGATATGGAGCGCGGAATCTGCAACATTTGCACAGGGGAGAAGTATAGATTCTGCGTAACTGGGAGAAATTATTTCGAGTATTAGGCAGGTTAATTACAAAGGACTTGTGCACAGTATAGTAGTTGTCGCAGGTCAGGTAGTTGCAAACGGAGTTGGAAAGTTCACCTGCAATATTTAATTGATAAATAGAGAGCTCATTAACCAATTTAAGAGTTAACGAACTATTATGAGCTTAAGAATTGTACTCTATACAAATCTTGGTAGTGAACCAACTTACGATACAATAGCATAGATCTGTTAACATAAATCTTAGAAACCAGATCGTCACTAATATATCCCGTCTCAGATCCCGAATTCCACAGTAATAACGATAAATCCCCGATCCCACATCCCTAATCATAAATTCCCGATGCTACATCCCTAATCATAAATTCCCGATGCCACATCCCTAATCATAAATTCCCGATGCCACATCCCTAATCATAAATTCCCGATGCCACATCCCTAATCATAAATTCCCGATGCCACATCCCTAATCATAAATTCCCGATGCCACATCCCTAATCATAAATTCCCCGATGCCACATCCCTAATCATAAATTCCCGATGCTACATCCCTAATCATAAATTCCCGATGCCACATCCCTAATCATAAATTCCCGATGCTACATCCCTAATCATAAATTCCCGATGCCACATCCCTAATCATAAATTCCCGATGCCACATCCCTAATCATAAATTCCCGATGCCACATCCCAATCATAAATTCCCGATGCCACATCCCAATCATAAATTCCCGATGCCACATCCCTAATCATAAATTCCCGATGCCACATCCCTAATCATAAATTCCCGATGCCACATCCCTAATCATAAATTCCCGATGCCACATCCCTAATCATAAATTCCCGATGCCACATCCCTAATCATAAATTCCCCGATGCCACATCCCAATCATAAATCATCGATGCCACATCCCTAATCATAAATCCCCGATGCCACATCCCTAATCATAAATCCCCGATGCCACATCCCTAATTATAAATCCCCGATGCCACATCCCTAATCATAAATCCCCGATGCCACATCCCTAATCATAAATCCCCGATGCCACATCCCTAATCATAAATCCCCGATGCCACATCCCTAATCATAAATCGCCGAAACCAGATCCTAAATAATGAAATTCCGGTCCCTGATCCCAACTCGTAAATCCCTGATCCCAGATCATCACTAGTTAACCCCCCCAATTCCTAGTAATAAATTTAAAAAATTCCGCACTATTTCGCTTGGCTTACTTTTAATAGAGGCGCCTAACTGATCAGGGGTAGCACAGGAGTCCAGAGCTTGCTGAAAAATATTGATTTAAAAATTTAATGATCAATTATTCTATTAACAGTAGTTGCAAATATCAATGAAAGAAACATCAAAACAAAATTAATACACACTAAGCATTTCTCCATCAAAGGCAGCATGTCAGCCTCTTTGCACAGGGCCTGACGCCAGAAGTCGAATGTGTCAGGAGACGACAGCACCTGGCAGCGCAGCAGGGGGCAGACTTGCGCCAGACAGGCTGTGCCGTTCTGCGGTTTTTTGACGGGTGCAGGAGTGAGGAGGGTCTGCTTTTTTAAGTGTCTATCTTTCATCTGTTTCTCGTCACTGACTTCGATGCAAGCCACGTCTATGTATGGTTTCTAATCTGTCAGGGTGGCGTTTTTCGAGATTACTGCTATATTCCTAACGCATTTTAGAAGCGAAACATTATGGACAACAAAATACAACCCGCTGCCTACAGCCACAGTTTCCGGATGCCGCCTCTCGTAGTGATTCCACAAAGACGTTTCCTTGTAGAAGGACTTGCCGCAGTAGCCGCACTGCCAGTTGCTGACGCTGTTAGCGAATGTTCTCTTCTCGTTGTCATAGTAACGGCTGGGCTTGGGTTGGAATAAACAGCCGGCCGGCATCTCGGCTGAGTGACGCTCATAGCTAGGAAGAATTAGCTGCGGAAGTGACAAATAGTTGATAGTGGGTTGATGGCTGAGTGGGTTGATGACTGAGCGGGTTGATGACTGAGTGAGCTGATGGCTGTGGGTTGATGGCTAAGTAGGTTGATGACTGAGTGGGTTGATGACTGAGTGGGTTGATGACTGAGCGGGTTGATGACTGAGTGGGTTGATGACTGAGTGGGTTGATGACTGAGTGAGCTGATGGCTGTGGGTTGATGGCTAAGTAGGTTGATGACTGAGTGGGTTGATGACTGAGTGGGTTGATGACTGAGTGGGTTGATGGCTGAGTGGGTTGATGACTGAGTGGGTTAATGGCTGAGTGGGTTGATGACTGAGCGGGTTGATGACTGAGTGGGTTGATGACTGAGTGGGTTGATGACTGAGTGAGCTGATGGCTGTGGGTTGATGGCTAAGTAGGTTGATGACTGAGTGGGTTGATGACTGAGTGGGTTGATGACTGAGTGGGTTGATGGCTGAGTGGGTTGATGACTGAGTGGGTTGATGACTGAGTGGGCTGATGACTGAGTAGGTTGATGACTGAGTAGGCTGATGACTGAGTAGGCTGATGACTGAGTGGGTTGATGACTGAGTGGGCTGATGACTGAGTGGGTTGATGGCTGAGTGAGTTGATGACTAATTAGGTTTATGGCTGAATGGGTTGATGAATGAGCGGTCTGGTTACTAGGTAGGTTGTAGGTTAAAGATTAAGCAGATTTATAGTATTAGACAAATGTGAAATTTCAACTATAACGCTCACTTTTTCAATAATATTTAACGCCTCCTTCGACCTCTGCCGGCTGCAGCGACCTAGGGTGTCCTCCTCACCCTGGCAGCCATTCGGCATTAAAACTGTTGCAAAAACTAGCGGAACTACCACTTGAAGCCACAGCATTAGACAAGTCGGTTTATTTCTGCAAAACGTAGCATTAATTGTTTACAAAAGTTAATTGCATAAAAAATTGCTTGTACAAGAGTTTTTAGCCCATTAGTCAGCAGAATACGCCGGAGTGAGGTTGGTGTTTATTGTTGATGCTAACAGAGCTGGCCAATCAGAATAAGACACGCCGGAGTGAGGTTGGTGTTGATAGATAAAGTCTAGAGACAGAGCCGGCCAATCAGAATAAGACACGCCGGAGTGAGGTTGGTGTTGATAGATAAAGTCTAGAGACAGAGCCGGCCAATCAGAATAAGACACGCCGGAGTGAGGTTGGTGTTGATAGATAAAGTCTAGAGACAGAGCCGGCCAATCAGAATAAGACACGCCGGAGTGAGGTTTGTGTTGATCGATTAAGTATAGAGACAGAGCCGGCCAACCAAAATAAGACACGCCGGAGTGAGGTTGGTGTTGATAGATAAAGTCTAGAGACAGAGCCGGCCAATCAGAATAAGACACGCCGGAGTGAGGTTGGTGTTGATAGATAAAGTCTAGAGACAGAGCCGGCCAACCAAAATAAGACACGCCGGAGTGAGGTTGGTGTTGATAGATAAGTCAAGAGACAGAGCCGGCCAATCAGAATAAGACCCACTGGAGTGGGGTTGGTGTTAATGGATTAAGTCTAGAGACAGAGCCAGCCAATCAGAATAAGACACGCTGGAGTGAAGTTGGCGGTGATATGTGAAGCCGAAGCAGCCTGCTAGCCAATCAGAATCGAAGAGATCTGGGAAGTTAGTGTGATATGCGTGATAGTCCTCTGATTTATATATTTAAATAGATCGAAAGAAAGTTCACTAATTTTGAGTTTAAAAGGGAAATTTTGGTATTGACTTCACTCTAAATTCCTAACCAAAAAGCACGCGGTGAAATAAGTTACTTGAAGACTGATAAGAATATTATGTTTAGGCAAAACACGCTAAGAATAAATGCTGCAAAATTTTATGCAAAATTAGCTCTTTATTTTCATACTGCATATTTAGGTTAGATACAAAGACCAAAACTAAATACAATGATTGCACAAACTGAGTAAAAAAGCAGACAATATATAGCACCATAATTTTAAAAAAGCCATAAAATTGTTTTATACAGCAGTTGAAAAGCCAACAGGGTCCAAATTGTCATGAGCAATAATAGCAAGACAAAACAAGCAGCAAAACAAAATGCAATTTTTTCAAAGGAGAAGTGATACAAAATCGAAAAGAAGGTTCAAATAAAAGAGCAATTGTGAGAAATTTTAAAATAGATTTTATTCTTTGTCATTTTCAATTTAAATTCCTAATTTTAGTAGTATTGTATGAATAAATTGAGATAGAAAATATAGGAAAATGCTTGCCGACGGCACAGGGCATGTACATGGCCTCGTGTTACAGTGTAATTTACTTACACTGTCAGAAGCTCAGAAGCCACGCTGTGGAGCACAATGAGACACTTGTCAAAAAAGGAATGATAACATTTTGGACCCATCGTTGTTCAATAAACTAAGAATAAATTTTGGCAAAACAGATACTACAGAAAATGCGATTGTTCCTATCGTAAGTAGCGATGAAAGAAAATTGGTCAGTTTTTTTATTCAAATTAAAGAGCGGCTGACATGAAAATTTTATTAAAGGCTTAATCTGGACTATTACTTAAACTTACGATGAATGTTTAGTATTTTGATCATTTAGGACTCAAATTGTCTTTCTAATAATTACCACGTCTTGAAGTCAGTCAGTCAGTCAGTCAGTCAGTCAGTCAGTCAGTCAGTCAGTCAGTCACTCACCCTGTCAGTCAGTCAGTCAGTCAGTCAGTCAGTCAGTCAGTCAGTCAGTCAGTCAGTCAGTCAGTCAGTCAGTCAGTCAGTCAGTTAGTCAGTCAGTCAGTCAGTCACCCACTCACTCACTCACTCACCCTGTCAGTCAGTCAGTCAGTCAGTCAGTCAGTCAGTCAGTCAGTCAGTCAGTCAGTCACTCACTCACTCACCCTATCAGTCAGTCAGTCAGTCAGTCAGTCAGTCAGTCAGTCAGTCAGTCAGTTAGTCAGTCAGTCAGTCAGTCAGTCACCCACTCACTCACTCACTCACCCTGTCAGTCAGTCAGTCAGTCAGTCACTCACTCACTCACCCTGTCAGTCAGTCAGTCAGTCACTCACTCACCCTGTCAGTCAGTCAGTCAGTCAGTCAGTCAGTCAGTCAGTCAGTCTGTCAGTCAGTTAGTCAGTCAGTCAGTCAGTCAGTCACCCACTCACTCACTCACTCACCCTGTCAGTCAGTCAGTCAGTCAGTCAGTCAGTCAGTCAGTCAGTCAGTCAGTCAGTCAGTCAGTCAGTCAGTCAGTCAGTCAGTCAGTCACTCACTCACTCACCCTGTCAGTCAGTCAGTCAGTCAGTCAGTCAGTCAGTCAGTCAGTCAGTCACTCACTCACCCAGTCAGTCAGTCAGTCAGTCAGTCAGTCAGTCAGTCAGTCAGTCAGTCAGTCAGTCAGTCAGTCAGTCAATCAGTCAGTCAGTCAGTCAGTCAGAAATCTATATTTACCATTTGGAACAATTAAATTAAGACAAGAACCTGCAGATCAGCCTACACAGCTCCAAATCGTTGTGTACTCCAAACGCAGGCCGATCACTTTCTAATTATTCGTGTATTTGCACTGTCTTATTTATCCATCCTCTAATTATAACCAGAATAATTTTAGTCAAAAAAACATCCTAAACACAAAGACTAGTTTTTTTACTTGTGGTTATAAGCAATTTACACGAGCTTTATAAGTCATAGAAAGCCAACCAATGCGTATTTATAGCTAAACTAAGCTTAAAAGAAGCAGAAAGATCTTAGACAATTTTAGAGGCCTATTTTAACAAACGCTGGTCACTTTTATAACTAACAGCAACGCATAAACAACGCTAATTTTCAAAAATTAAATTTTACGAGTATAATAGATTTTAGAGAAATTTTCACAATAATACGACGAAACACTGCTATTACTACTACTGATACGACGAATCTATTTAGCATTGGGATAGTAGTTCGACGCAAATTAGAATTATATATTTCCCTCTAATTTTTCGTCCACAGCTTGACGACAATCAGGCGGAGGCGCCTTCGGCGCTAACAACGGCAGCTGAGCCGCTCGACTTTACGGAGGTCGACTCGGCCTGCTCAGCGGCGGCAGCTCCGACTGCGTCCGCCGGCTCAGCTTCATCGGCATTGCCGTTGCCGCATTGGTTCTCTTGGCCTTCAACGCCAGCTTCTCCATATTCGGCATCTTCAACGTCGTGGGCGTCCTGGCCGCCGCCGTTGTCGGCACCGCCGACACCGCCAACGCTGCCGGAGCTGAGATTCAGCGGCCAAGTCGGCGTGGCGCCCGGCGTGGCCCGGAAGATGTGCTCGAAGTGGTCCATGTTCGGGTGCACCGACCCGACGCCTCGCGACCGCCTGCCAGCCGGCCCGTCTAGAAAGCCGCCGCCGCCGCCGCCGCCGCTGTTGAAGTTCTGCATCTCCAGAATCATTTTTATGGCGGTCGGCGTGTCGTTGCGGGCCACGGCGGCGGCGGCGGCGGCTGCCAGCATCGGGCTGCTGCTGGGCGCCGACATCACGGGCGTGGAACGGGCAGCGGCGGCTGCAACGGCGGCAGCGGCGGCGGCCATTGTCGCGTGATGATCGAAACAGCCGGACAGAATCGGCCGGAAAAAGTCGGCCGACGTTGAGGCGGAGGACATCGTCGAAGCCGAAGCCGACGACTGTGACGACGATATCGACATCGATACCGACGCGGAAGCCGTAGGCATCGACGCAGACGTCGATGCGTTGACGTCGCGTTCTTTCAAAGTGCCGTCCACGGTAGCCACCAGCGGCTTCGGGCGAGTCAGCGGCGGCGGCATCGCAGCTGCGGCAGCAGCGGCGGCCGCAGCGGCGGCGGCGGAGGAAGCAGAGGAGGCGGTCGGCATGCCGGCAAAATTAAGCGACGTCGGCGGCGCGTGCGGATGCGGCAGGGCGAAGCCGGGAAAACCGGAGCAAGCGTCCGACGGCTAAGCGGATGGGGAATTGCAGTGAAAGTGGTGAGTTTCATTTTCAAACGATATTTCAATGTCAAGCGGAGGGCTTACACTGCGACAGAATGGCGAGTTTCTGATGCTATTGTAGATCATAGCTACCGCCTGCAGATTCATTCGCTGCTGCTGCTGCTGCTGCTGCTGGTGCAGCAAGTGCTGATGAAGCAACGGACCGGCGCGCGTTTCAGCCGCCTGACGCCTGCTGCTAACTGACGTGATCTCCGCCACCTCGTCCTCAGTGATGCTTCGATTGAGCACCGACGAGGCCGGAGCCGCCGCCGGCTGACCGTTGACAAAGTCGGCATCGGCTGGCTCAGTAGCGGTGGCCGTAGCTGCCGAGGAAGCGGCCGAAGCGGCAGCCGACGCCTCATCCGGACATCCGCTGGTGTCTCCGCTGCTGGCATCCTTGCCGATGCTTGCATCGTTGGTAGCAGCGGCGGCGGCGGCAGCAGCAGGATCAGCTTTCACATCCGGTCGAGTTGATGAGGCGTCGTCCGAGTAGCGCAGCGGCGCCCGGTCGAAGCGTCGATTAGTGGCTGTCGCCAGTCGCTGGTGAGCCGGCGCAACTGAGGCGGCACCCTGCCCGGCAAGTGAGTCCGCTGCGGGATGGAGAATAAATGTTAATTCACTTCCCGATTCCCTGAAAATTCCCCCGTGACGCAAGCAATTCGCTAGTCACTAACCAAACAGCAGTTGCTGACCGCTTCCCTCGACGTCATCTTTGCTCCGACTGCTGAACTGTCTGCGACGCCGCTTTTTCGGCGGCATCAGCTGGCCGAGGTCGGCACCGGCGCCACCGTCGACGATGTCCTCGTCACCGCCGCTGCCGTCGCCATTATCATCGTCGTTGTCGTCATCGTCGTCGTTGTCGGTTGACGCCGACGACAAATCGTCCGACAAATTCCGACGCTTGCCGCTTCCGACGATTGTCGGTGAAAAATACGAAGAATTCGTTGAAGCGGCTAGATTTGTTGGCCGCTGGTGATGCTGAGCAGGCGGCTGCGGTTGCTGAGGCGCCGGCTGATGGTGCGGATGATGCGCCGGCTGGTGCGGCCGCCAGTAAGCTGCGGCGCTGGCTCCGACGCCGGCGGATCTGGTCCGACAGAGGCTGTCGTAGGCGGCCAACGTGTCGGGATAATTCTCCTTGACAAAGTTTAAATCGTCGGCAGACAGCTGGTAGCGGTCCAGCAGCATGGGGGGCAGCTCCATGTGCTCTGTGGAATGACAGGCAACGACATGGAAGAATCAATCAGCAATTACTAAGGCGAATTCTTTCATTCATCGACTCAGGCGAAGTCAATTAATTTCGCATAGAAACTAGAAACTAATCAATAATTGAACGACTGAATGTCAAGTGGCTTGGTCAAGTATTTAGCCTGGCTCCTACAAGCTGGCGGCAAGGATAAAAGGGAAAAATAGCAGGTTATGGGTGGCTTGGGAGGATCGAAGGAAGATTGCTAAATATAATGGCAACAATAAGCGCGATAATAGTCAAAGTCCCATGCGCAGAATTCGAGCTCCACAGAGGGGAGAAGCCATCGAACGAACAAACGTGCCACTTCAGATCCCAGCTCTCTCTCTGCCCCCCTCATCGCGCCACCTGATCCACCCGAGCCACCACCGCAAGAGTTGACGGCTGCGTGTCATCAAAAAATTGTGAAGCTCAGAAGCCGCCCCCTTACCCTAAAGAGGAAGAGAATGGGAGAATTTGGGGGGAAAGGGGCACAGGGGGGCAATTAGCATTGTTATTCCTGCACGCCGAATCCCATGCAATGGCCTGGTGTTGGCCTTGCGTGCTAAGCTAGAAGAAGAAGAAAAAGGGTTGCGAGGGGTTAAGAGCTTCTTCGGCATTTTGTTTTAGAATTGGTTATTGCTTTTCGCATAGCCAACAACTGAAATTGGGCCACGTGACGTGACAAGCAAGCAGTCTCGACTGACGCATTGCTTTAGGCAACAAAAGCAGAGCAAGAAACTCTTCTTCTTTAAGGGCTTCTCAGCTTGAAGATTTTTGATCATCAAGATTTCTATTTCGGTGTAAATTTTCGACAAAAACCAAGCCGAATAAAAAAATCTCTCACAATATTCATTTAAGTCTAATAAGTTACTAACAAAGGAGGATGCGCAGCTCCATGGCAATACGCTAATGAGAAAATACCAGACTATTGGCAACCAACAATCAGTCAGCACTCTACTTGTCACGTCAACAGGCCTGTCAAAGTCGAAGAAAAAAAGAGATAGAGAGAATTGTTGCGCTACTTTCCCGAGGCATATCAGCCCATAATTATCTTTGGGACAACAGCAGCTCGGCAACTGGGGAGTGGGCGGCTGTCATTGGACGCTGGCCCAGCCGCCATTTCGTCCCACCTCATTCCTCACCGGCGCGCACACGTGGTGAGGGATGAATCTTCCCATCCCGCCAATTCTCCCCCCCCCTTATTAGTTCGTTCGCCATCCCCATTATACCATGCTTCATCAAACTGCCCCGCCGAGGATCCAAGGCCACGCCCCCTATCCCTCTTCTCCCTCTAAGCCCCCCCCCCCCAGATCCCAAGATGCAGCCAGACTCCGGGGCAGCAATTATTTTAAAACAAAGAAACCAACGCAGTAGGTCAGTCGGTAGATGGCCAAAATGTTTTTACTATGACAATGCGTGATTTTTTGTTGCGTTTGTTAATTATAAATCAGTGACCATTTCGTCAGCGGAAGAACTAAATAGTAAGGCAGTTTGATGAAATTTTCAAAGTCCATTTTCGATGAGGCTGGGTAGTTTGAGGGATATGG
>CATNEM010000090.1:1510000-1615000 GCA_950096795.1 Macrostomum cliftonense | reverse complement strand
TAAAAAATAAGGAATGGCAATCCGATCCGGCGCACTATAATACAATCCGCCATCAAAGAGAAACAGGGACACCCGGCGATTTAGGTGTCAAACCGAGCACTAACTAACTTCATAGATAAAGATCTCTAAGACAAAGGGGACATAAAAAAGCAGTGATTAAGCAAATTGCCCAATAACTAGATCAAATGATCATTAACAACCAAAAAGCGATCATAAGATTTTGACAACAAACAGGTTTGGGAGGATTATTTGGTTGAGCCACGCGCGCCCCGCGTCTAATCAAGCGTAACTGGCCGTCATTAAGATGGCTGGTGGCGTGTGACTGGCGGTGTGTGTTTTTTTTAAATTCAAATCCTACAGCCGAGGATGAAAGAGAAAGAATCCAGCAAAAAAGCCACAGTTAAGAGAGATGAGTTTTAGTTAAATACATTTTTTTTCAATTCTAAAGTTTCAGGCCAGGCCATTTGCCCACGCAAACCCGGGCAGCTGGCTGTTGCAACACGATACTGAAGAATTCACGCGCCGGTTAACAATTAACAGGGCCTTGTTCACTCCATTGTCGCCTCACAGTTTTGGTCCAAGTTCACAAAGCCAGGTTTTAAGTGAACTATTTTGTTTAAGCCCAACTGGTCCTGACTGACTATTGCTGACCAGCTTGAAATGCCTTTATCTTCTTTGCAACAATTAAGTTTATAGGAAACTAGCGATGCTAAATTGACAACTCCGATGAGTCGAGATCTTTTGAAGTGTTTAAAACTCCAGTAATGCTCGTATTTTGGATTTTTTCAAAGCTTGAGTTACGGATTTTTCGAGTTGTTCAAAGCGAGTTAGAGGGGATTTTTCGAGTTGCTCAAAGCTCGAGTTAGAGGGGATTTTTCGAGTTGGTCAAAGCTCGAGTTAGAGAGGATTTTTCGAGTTGTTCAAAGCTAAAGTTAGAGGGAATTTTTCGAGTTAGTCAAAGCTCAAGTTAGAGGGAATTTTTCGAGTTAGTCAAAGCTCGAGTTAGAGGGAATTTTTCGAGTTGTTCAAAGCTCAAGTTAGAGGGAATTTTTCGAGTTGGTCAAAGCTCAAGATTTTGCCTTTTATTTAAATTTTTCTAAAAATTAAACATTACTATTCGAAATTTAAACTCACCATTCATCTCGCGACGAATCACGTCGACAGGAAAGGGCGAAGTGAATTGAAAATAATTCAGTCGCTGCATCACAGACTGATGGTAGTCAGCTGACTCCCTTGGTCCCGTCCTGTTGCTAACGGCGGCGCCGACGCCGTCGCTAGCGGACACTGGCGGCGAGATTTCGTAGCCGTTGAGTCGCAGCATCTCCATGGTGACGGCCATCATAGCCGGACTGCACTGGAATTTGAAGTGCCTCGGATTGATGCACAATTCGTCTTCGCACCTGTGCACCAGCAGGTTGGTGTCGGTGCTGTCCATGGGCACGCCGTGGAACAGAATTGCCACCAGGGTGTCCAGCCGCCAGACTTTGTCCGAGCCGCGCAGGCCGTCAATGCGTTTCATCTTGCCTTTGCCGTCTGGCACCGTCAGTACGCAGCTGGTGTCGTCGCATTCTAGCCAGACTCGAATGAAGGCCGCCTTGTAGTCGTCTTGAATCTCTTTGAATATCTTCTTTAGTAGGTTGGCGACGATGTCTGCTAGCTCGGTGTCGGTCATGTCCTGCGGGTTTGGCAATGGAAAATTCACGATCAAGTCTCGTTTCATATTATTTGGGTGCCATTTTTTATAGATACTTATTCTTCAGCTGAAATCCTTGTGGAGCTTTAGATGGCATCCCTATGATATGGGGCTTCAGCTAAATATGAACCTATGGAGCATGGAGTTTCAGCTGACATCCTTGTGGAGTTTCAGGTGACATCCTTGTGCAGCTTCAGCTAAGTAAGAACCTATGGAGCATGGAGTTTCAGCTGACATCCTTGTGGAGTTTCAGGTGACATCCTTGATGAGCTTCAGCTGACATCCTTGTTGAGTTTCAGGTGACATCCTTGATGAGCTTCAGCTGACATCCTTGTGGAGTTTCAGGTGACATCCGTGTGGAGCTTCAGCTGACATCCTTGTTGAGTTTCAGGTAACATCCTTGTGCAGCTTCAGCTAAGTAAGAACCTATGGAGCATGGAGTTTCAGCTGACATCCTTGTGGATTTTCAGGTGACATCCGTGTGGAGCTTCAGCTGACATCCTTGTTGAGTTTCAGGTGACATCCTTGATGAGCTTCAGCTGAAATCCTTGTGGAGTTTCAGGTGACATCCGTGTGGAGCTTCAGCTGACATCCTTGTGGAGTTTCAGGTGACATCCGTGTGGAGCTTCAGCTGACATCCTTGTTGAGTTTCAGGTAACATCCTTGTGCAGCTTCAGCTAAGTAAGAACCTATGGAGCATGGAGTTTCAGCTGACATCCTTGTGGATTTTCAGGTGACATCCGTGTGGAGCTTCAGCTGACATCCTTGTTGAGTTTCAGGTGACATCCTTGATGAGCTTCAGCTGACATCCTTGTTGAGTTTCAGGTGACATCCTTGATGAGCTTCAGCTGACATCCTTGTTGAGTTTCAGGTAAAATCCTTGTGCAGCTTCAGCTAAGTAAGAACCTATGGAGCATGGAGTTTCAGCTGACATCCTTGTGGATTTTCAGGTGACATCCGTGTGGAGCTTCAGCTGACATCCTTGTTGAGTTTCAGGTGACATCCTTGATGAGCTTCAGCTGAAATCCTTGTGGAGTTTCAGGTGACATCCGTGTGGAGCTTCAGCTGACATCCTTGTGGAGTTTCAGGTGACATCCGTGTGGAGCTTCAGCTGACATCCTTGTTGAGTTTCAGGTAACATCCTTGTGCAGCTTCAGCTAAGTAAGAACCTATGGAGCATGGAGTTTCAGCTGACATCCTTGTGGATTTTCAGGTGACATCCGTGTGGAGCTTCAGCTGACATCCTTGTTGAGTTTCAGGTGACATCCTTGATGAGCTTCAGCTGAAATCCTTGTGGAGTTTCAGGTGACATCCGTGTGGAGCTTCAGCTGACATCCTTGTGGAGTTTCAGGTGACATCCGTGTGGAGCTTCAGCTGACATCCTTGTTGAGTTTCAGGTGACATCCTTGATGAGCTTCAGCTGACATCCTTGTTGAGTTTCAGGTGACATCCTTGATGAGCTTCAGCTGACATCCTCGTTGAGTTTCAGGTGACATCCTTGATGAGCTTCAGCTGACATCCTTGTGGAGTTTCAGCTGACATCCTTGTTTTGCGTTTAAGCTGATATTCTTATGGAGCTTCAGGTGGCATCCTTATGGAGCTTCAGCTGACATCCTTATAGAGCTTCAGGTGACATCCTTGTGAAGATTTAAATGACATCCTTATGGAGCTTCAGCTGACATCCGTAAGGGGCTTAAGCGAAGGTTCTGTCTACGTCTTCAGGGCTACTTCTACGATCTTTAACAATACGTCTAAATCTAAAATAGGCAAATTCGAAGTGAAATTTCCAACTCACCATAGCCGCATCCGAAGCCTCCTTCAGTCGGGCATAATCCGACTGCTTAAAAATTCGTTTCTTCTCTTTCTTTTTCTTGCCTGTGCGAATATGCGACACGGCCTTGTACCAGCGGCCGCCCATTCGGCGCACCCGGCGCATGCACAGCATAATGACGATGTTCTCGCCCAGCTTTGGCGGGCACCGGCCGCCGCTTCCGCTCGTGCTCCGATGATGATGATGATGATGATGAGGCTGCTGCTGCTGCTGAGCAGGCGGAGCGGATGTAGACGATGAGGCGATCGCCGGTGAAGCTAGCTGATGCGGCTGATTGTGATGATGATGATGATGCTGATGCTGCTGATAGTTCATACGATGAGGATGATGCTGGGTGGGATGCAGCTGGTGATGATGCTGCTGCTGGAATTGGTGATGCTGCTGCATGTTAGCCGGCGGATGAGGTGGCGGCGGCGGCTGGGGCAGCGGAGGAGGCAGATGCGGCGGGTGACCGTGCGGATGATGATGCATCATCGGCGGCGGAGGCGGCTGACCAGCAGGATGGGCAGCGGCGGCGGCGGCTGCGGCGGCGGCAGCTGCGGCCGCTGCCGAATAAGGCGACGCCGCGCCCTGGTCCAGCAGCGGGTGCGAATGGGCACCCATCTGGAAGCAGAGCATTATCTGATTGATAATTTTTATGCCGAGAAGAATCACCGCGAGATTCGAGACTCAATGCGCGAGGCACTGCGGTTATTACTATCGGCGGTATTAAAGCTGGCAATTAATATTATTATGAGCCCCTGAGCGCAATATAATTTGCTCAGTTTGTGATGCGGCTCACAATTCTAGTCTTTAACAAACTCTCCACTGGCTGGATTATTTTGGAAAGACTGGACGATAAGGAAAGCGGGTGGCAAACTATAATTTTGATGGTTTGCAGTCGCCAGGACGTCGGAGATAGCTAGATTGGAGCCTTCTAGAGATTCGAGCGTTAGCAATAAAACAGAGGCACTGCTGACCGTTTGGGAAATCGTTATATAGATCAGTGAGGATTTAAGAGAGTGCAGCAAGGGAAAAAACCGTCGAGGAGGCAACTAAAAGCAACAATATGGAGAGGCGCTATACCTCCCGCTGGGGCGTCTAGAGGAAAGGTGTGGATAGCGAAACTAAATAACGAAATAAACGCTACCCCACTCCCCTTGGGGTGCGTTGACCTTCCCATTCCCGCCCACCACGTCAGCCAACGATAATTTAGCATCCCAGTTTGAGGAAACACACGGCCACTGCTTGTTTATTAAAAGACAGACAGGGTGACTAAATACAGACTCGCTTTCCTCACTAACGCCCAATGCAACAAAGCCAGAAGCCTAGGAAGTGTAAACTAGATCCCACGTTAGTAGCTCGCTTAACTTTACGTCAGGCTAGCGACTTTTCAGCCTAGCAAGAAACTGCCCCAATAAGCCAACAACAACTGAAAATTTCCCGCGCGAAACTAAAGCCTAGAAGGTCAATTTTTAAGCTTATTGCCAGCGTAGAATGGCAGGCCAGGCTCAACTTGGCTATTGGAACCTTCAATCTATCTTTTCTTCGCTTGTCCCACTAATTCATTTTCATTGGTTTATAGCTAGCCCGCCATAAGCTCGCATTTTTATAGTCCTAACTAGCAACTGTAACTTTGCTTTATATCTGGCTGTTTAAGATGGCCTAGTTTAAAAAATTCGTAACATTCTATTTTAGGCGACATTTTCGCTAAACGAATGCGCCCGAACTGGCTAGCGGCTCGGCGAGAGCCTACCGGCATAGCCGATCAGTCTCTAACCAACTGAAGAACAGGCGGACACTGATGACGTAACAGTAAGCGGCGCGCCCGCTATTGCGTAACAAATCGTGGTAGAAGGCGAAGCGAAATGACCCAAAAATTTCGATGCCATTTTACGAAACACAATAGGAAGCTTTACGAAAATTAGACTAATCTGTAACAGCATAATAACGATATAGTGTGAGTGGCACAACCAACTGCGCTTTGCGCCCCAGACGCCACGCATTTCTGCGTCAGTCTGCGCACAAAAAAACACACAAGCAGCCACAAGCTACAAGCTACAAGCTAAACAGATGAATGCTGCAGACCAGGCAGCATATCAGGGGGCTGCGAGCCACAGAATCCAGACGCCCTTTTTTCTGTAACACAAGTCAGCCAGCCAGAGCTATAAGCGACGACGGGAATTTTTTTCGGGCTCGTAGGATAGCTAAAGAGGCGTGACGGCTTCCAGCGCATTGTTGCCAAAGAGCCTAGCTATTTCATCGATAGGAAGGAACCCGAGCCGAGACGAATAGCAGATTTCGAACAAGCGAAGGAAATAAGAGAGAGAGAGAGAGGAGAAAAATTTGGAGGAAAACAGTGGCGAACACAACAGAGGAGTGCAACAACAAGGGAAAGCAGTCGCACAGGCCAGGAGGCCCTGGAAATTCGACCGCAGCTGACTGGCTAAATCAGCAAGCAGTCAGCGGGCCCGTCGGCCAGGCTTGATAAGCCAAGGGAAACCTCCGCTTTAGACTATAGATGGATCGACTTTTAACGCTGACAGACAAGCAACCAACCGGGCCCACAGACTAGGGCAGTACGAGTATGCTATCGTTCATTCTGTTTCTACACCTTTTCATCTTCATAGCTAATTTATCGGCCGCTTGTCTTCTGGCCATAACTAAAGCCATATCTATTGTATACAAAATAAAGCGACCGCAAGTACGCTAAAGTACAATCTTTCATCTCTAAGTAGAAAAGCATGCAAAAAAGTTGTCCTTAATGCTTCGCTGTAAAAAAAGCTCGATTGTAAACTGAGCTCTAAGATTGGCAAGCGCGCTATATCTCACCAGAGAATAGAAATAGTGCAATCTGGACAGCGGATGATGCGGCAGACCGGGCGGCAAGGGCGGCGGCGGTGGATGCGGCAAGTGCGCGTGGCGACTAAGAAACGACGGTATCGAATGATTCGAACCAACGGCGGCAGCGGCGGCAGCAGCCGCGGCCGCAGCAACCGCAGCCGCCGCGGGAGAAACAGTGGACGCAGACGCTGACGAAGGCGTTGAGGAGGACGCCAAATTGGGAGCATTTAGCGACCCGGGAATTCCACCAGCGCCGAAAAATTTTGAAGCGCCAAACAGCATTTGGGCTGATCAGCAAAGGAAGCCAAAAACTCAAGTAGAAAATTGCCACGAAACTTGGAGCAACGAAGAATCAGGACTCAATGAAGGCGGATTACGCCAAGAGAAAAAGGCATGACGCTTCACAAAGCGGCGGGAGGCGGCGGGGTTGAGCGAGTGGGGGGGGGGGGGGTAGAGAAGAATGAAACATTATTCTGCTGCTCCAGCTAATCCCGTCCAACCATCGAGTGTCGCGATCAAGTCAGGCTTCATTTTTTCCCTCTCCTTCTATCCCGCCTCGGCGCTGAGCAGTTGGCCGGCCGGAGTCTCCTCCCAACCCCCCGATTTAGAAGCGCGCCAGAGTGACAGGCCGTGGCAAAATCAGCAGCCGAGGCTGAGGCGGGCGGCGGCGATGCAGATTCTCAACCAGTGGGAGCGCTTCTACTGATGACAGCCTCCCCACCTCCACTCCAAATGACACCCGCCTTACTATTAGCATGGAGACCTATTTTTCAGTTGAAAGCAAATTTTCATTTGGGACTCTCGCAATAAAACCTTAATATTTTAATAGTAACAAAACAGTAAAATGGACAAATTTTTCTAGGGGTAGGAAAAATACATTCACAAAAAAATAATTCTTAATGTGTGTTTGGCTTTCTTAGAAATAAATTTAATATTTTAGTATTTTAACAATTTAGGTGATTAGGCGGAAAAATCAGTAATGATATTTTAAAAAACCACAGAAAATTAAGCCTGGATATTTACAACACAATACTCCACCAAAAGAAAGTAACCATTAGTTTTTTGTAAACAAGAAAATAAACCAAACTATCTACTAATAGTAGAGGTAAGAGATTTAGAAGAATTATTTATCAATCAGAAGTCAACATATATAATAAAGAGAAGTTGATGATTTTTGTCTTACTACCTAGGAGCAATTTAGTGTTTCTTGTCAGACCTTTAACAGATTAACAAAAATGTTGTTTTAGCTTATAATTTCAATAAAAAATAAAGGGAGAAAACTTGGTTATAATTATAGGATTATATTATTCCTTATGGTTAGAGGAAACTTAAAAGCAAGCAAAATTGGCACCAAGATATGCAAAATTGGTAATATATATTGTTGATTGCAACAAAGCCAATTAAACTTAAGTATCTTTTGAGTGAAAACAATGAGCATATAGGCATTAAAAAATTTAAAAGCATACTTATTATAAATTGCTAATAAAATCTAGTTTCAGATAAGTACTTTGTGAAAATTTTCTTTACTTAGAACAAAAAAATACACAATTTTATAAACATTCAAATGACTTTATAATTCTTCTTGGTAATTACTTGCTTGTTCTATCATACATGGCCTTTACTCGCCTGCTGTTTCTGTTGTATTTGCTTAATTTGAAGTCTTCAAATTTGTTCATTACCTCCTGTTACAATATTTACACATAAAAGACTGTTGCCAAGTTAATAAAAATTTCACTGAGTTTGCCCAGATCTTTACCAAGTATGCTTTTTGCCAAGTTTGGTTGTTCTCTGAGTTTGTTTGCTACAAACTTGCCTATATTCAAAAATGTAGTAATATTTGATACTTTAAAAAGAGTTAATTATGTTTTATTTATTTAAAAAATTGATTTGTAAAAATATTCTTTAAAAATTTTACATATCAAACAGTATAAAAGATTTTTATAGTGCTTAACAAAAATTAAGCAAAGAGAATATAGATCTTATTATAGCTATATAGATAGGTACCAAGAAATAATTAGATATAGAAAGATTTATAGCCTAAACATTACAGTATCCAACTTATAAATAGACAATAACTATAACTTAAGATAATTTTTTACCTTAATGCATAGCTATATATTATTAAAAATATATACCTATCAGGATTTTGCTGACATTGTTGTTATGTTAGTACCAATAAAAGATGCAATAAAAGTAAAATAAAGAGCAATTGGTTAATTGGCTGTCATATGACTTTTCTTTCACTGTTACATGTATTTTAGGTCCACAAATAGGTAATATGCAAAATATACTAGATTTAAAGCATGCAATTATTTTTAAATTGCAGATTATATAATATATTGTAGTTATACACATAATAGCTCATACTAGTCATTTCCTTAATAGACTAGACATCATTAAATTGATGTATTCATTAAAGAAAAAAATATTGCTTATAATTACTTATGCTATAGATCCATTTGGCTTTATCACATTGGTTATAGACCTTGGCTATGCTCATTTAAGCTATTTATCAAACTTGTTATCATTAAATTTTAGCTTTATTACCATTGTCAAAATCTGTTTTAGTTTACCATACTGAACCAAGCAAATATAAGTGCTTACCAATCAAGAAAGCCTAAAACATTCTCTATGTTTTAGGGTATATGATGTGATGTGATATGTTGTATATGAATGATTTTTATAATTATTAGCATAGAAATCAATGCTAATAATTACAAAAAAAAATAAATTATTCCAAATGTGATAGAATTTTTGCATTCTAATAAGACTCAAGGTATTATCATAGATCTTAAAAAATTCAAAGTATTCTTTTTAGCATAATTTAAAGTAATAAAACTTAAACAAAATTTACTAGTAGCCAAGTAATCTATAGACATTATATAATACCATAGTTAAAATTAAAAGTATAATAACAAGATTTGAGACTAAAAGTCATGTTAATAATATTAAATTTTGGTAATAATCAAATTTACAATAATATAGGACAGGCCTATTTAGCCTAGATAATAATTTGATAAGCTTGATTAGGGAATATAACCTAATTTATACAATACAAACACATTACACAAGTAATAAAATAATAACAAAAGTATCATTAAATAATTAACTAAATTAATACTTGAGGTAGCATCATACAATGATAAAATATAAAAGTTTCATGTTTAAAATGTACAATTATTTTTAATTTACAGCTAAAAATAAAAAAGTAAAAAATACAAAATGACTTTATTATAAATCTTAAATATATGCAGAAAGGACACTTGTAAAATTATTGTTGGCAAACCATAGTTGAAAACAATATACAAAAATGGCATTCTTCTGGTTTAGGGGACCTCAAATTTTTAATGGAACCAATTTTTTGTAGTTTTGGCTTAGGGGACCAACATTTGAAAGGCCCCAAGACATAAGAAGGCAATTGTCAAATCCTAAGCATACATGAAAGTAATTATAACAATTATTTATTGCAAAGCAATGCCAATGACAATGAGAACTCAAAAAATCACAAGGATGGTCATTATAATATTGCTTTGGCTTAGGGGACCTGCAATCGAAAATTTGCACTGAAGATCCCCTAAACCAAAATGTGGTATGTGGTAAATTGAAGTAGAATTAGAGATCCCCTAACTACATTTCAATTTAGGGGACCTTTAGTATAACTTCTCCATTGCCAGTCCCCTAAACCAAAACAATATTATAACATCTGTCTTCCTTTTTAGTTCTTGTTTTCCCTGCTGCTGTTCTGAAATAAATAGTGGCTTTTACATTTACTTGAGTGCTTAGGAGTGAAAATTGCGTAGCTACTAGTGTCATAAGGTTTTTTGTTGGTCCCCTAAACAAAAAATACAAAATTTCAAAGGTCCCCCAAATATTTTTAGTATCGCTCGGGTCCACTAAACTGAAAGAATGCCTTCTTTCAAAGAAATTCAAAGAAGCTAATACCAAACAAATACTAAATGACAAAAACTCAAGGCTACTTACAATGGTATTTAAATAGGCCTATTTATCCTTAAACTATAATATACTAAGTTGCTAATAATTTGACTATTAGTATTAGTGTAACTAATTTTTTATCATTTAACTAACATGACTTATAACTAGAACTAAGGATCTAAATCAACCCTAAAGGTGAACTATAGTATAGAAAAGCTATGCATAAGGTAAGGCTAATCCTTGCAGCCTATTCGTAGTGACTAGCCCCTGTCAGTAGTAAGTAAGTAAGGCTAGGCTAAACTTACATACAGCATTGGTTTTAACTTTTAATACTTTGTGATATGCATAGGGTCTAGTCATTAAATAGCAGCTTAAAACAAAATAAGTTTTTTACCAGCACTATTTCATCATGTGAAGACCTCAATTAACAAATCGATTAACTGGATTTAGGTAGAACTTAAACTAACTATTAACTTTAGTATCAGACTGTACATATTGTCTGTAGAGTGTAATATTTTAATAATTTTAATAATAGTTGAATATTTTAATTCTATATTACAGTTTGCTTCAAATAAATTTTTTGGCACTATTTTGTGTAGCCATGTTTATGCTGAAACCTTCTAGCTTATTACGAGTACCTAAAGGATAATCTACAAGTTAAAGCTTAAGCCGTCTCTAATTTTAAATCGCAACACAGCATATAACACAAAGGCAGATCAAAATTTTGTTCCTACATCACGGTAGCCGAGCAGGGCCTGGCCTGGCCTTTGCACACATGCATAAACTTTTAACTTTTAAATTTTTACGTGGTATTCCCGGAAACACAAGAATTTAACAAACGTTAAAAATTTTGTAGTCCTGTAAAGCTATTATTGCGCTGCAATATTTTGAAATCTAAGTTGAATACCTTGCTGTAAACACCAGGTATGCCGATAGAAATTCTAGTGAAACTCATTTTCACTATGATTCAAATTCAAAGAAGCTTATTAATTTGACCTGTGTGGCTCGGGATAAGGATGTAATGGTTTCCCGATTAATATTCAGATTGATATTCGAAATCCGAAATCCGATCCATTTGACTGGAAATTCGACTCAAGTTCACATCTCGACTGCTCTATGGAGAATATAAAGTTTCAGCTCTGTAGCTTTAGTTTAAGTAGCTCTCCGGCGAATATGGATATAGCCCTAGGAAATACACTACGGAGATAGCGAGCACCACTTTCAGGTGATTATCTCCGGTCCTGTACATCCGTTTGTCTGGAAATTTGACTCAAGTGCACATCTCGACTGCTCTATGGAGAATATAAAGTTTCAGCTCTGTAGCTTTAGTTTAAGTAGCTCTCCGGCGAATATGGATATAGCCCTAGGAAATACACTACGGAGATAGCGAGCACCACTTTCAGGTGATTATCTCCGGTCCTGTACATCCGTTTGTCTGGAAATTCGACTCAAGTGCACATCTCGACTGCTCTATGGAGAATATAAAGTTTCAGCTCTGTAGCTTTAGTTTAAGTAGCTCTCCGGCGAATATGGATATAGCCCTAGGAAATACACTACGGAGATAGCGAGCACCACTTTCAGGTGATTATCTCCGGTCCTGTACATCCGTTTGTCTGGAAATTCGACTCAAGTGCACATCTCGACTGCTCTATGGAGAATATAAAGTTTCAGCTCTGTACCTTTAGTTTAAGTAGCTCTCCGGCGAATATGGATATAGCCCTAGGAAATACACTACGGAGATAGCGAGCACCACTTTCAGGTGATTATCTCCGGTCCTGTACATCCGTTTGTCTGGAAATTCGACTTAAGTTCACATCTCGATTGCTCTATGGAGAATGTAAAGTTTAAGGTATAGAGGTTTGTTTATTTTTGAAAAATTTTCGGATTTCGAATATCAATCTGAATATTAATCGGGAAACATGGTAGTGGGGCTACCACTAATGAATCGTCGTAAATTGAATACTTTAATAACAAATTAATAATTTTATTAACTCATTTTTATTAATTCTGCGTCATTCATTTAGTTGCAACCCCTTGTGCAATATCGTGTGCCCCAGTGTTTGTCCCCATTTTTGTTTAACGGTGTCATTACCAATCGTGTCCCCATCATGTGTTTTTCTTTCCCACTTTGTGGTAATCAGCTCTATTTCACTTACTTTTGCGTGGTCCCATTTTATGTTGCCCTTTTTGCTTAGTTTACCTGTTGACATACGATGTTTGCAAATTATGTCTTTTTCATATCCATGTTATGTTTCCTTTTTGTGTAATAATGCATGTTTTGCGAGATCCATCTTATGCTCCATTTCTTACTCCCCATGTTGCTCCATCGTTTGTTGCCATGTCTTGTTTTTACTTGAATTTTTATTTATATATTGCAATTTGTGTATGTTTTTTAAAAGGAGTAGTATTTTGTTTGGTAGTTAGTTTGTCTTTGCTCCGAAGCGCTCGTCCGGCCCGCCGTTTTGTTTCTTTCCCGTGTTTGTGTTGAGCATTGTGTGCGTACTATTTATTTCCGTGCAACCAAATCGGTAACTAATAAATCAGCAAGTTATTCAGCAGTGAAGGATTTTTGGACAAATCTTCGTCTTGGCATACAACTGCTCCAGAGAGAGCGATTCATTTGGAATCAGACTTAAACAGATCTGAGTCCACAAGTTTATCCGAACTCAAAACGGATTGGTGGCAGTACTACCCTTGCAATACTACTAAGAAGTAGAGTGATCAGGAAGTTAAAGCAGAATTTCGAGAATTCATTGCGGAGAATCTACGAGGTTTAAGTCAGCGAAGCTTCATCGTTGGCATCAATCCTGTTAGTTCGAGCCTATTTCGACCGTTTCGGCTACGTCACAGCTACCCTCCCCCCAGGATTGTGGACCCGGGCAGTCGGAGTCTCCCCTAATCGGCGATTTTGTTAAAGTCAGCGAAAATTTCAAATTTCGGCCAAGAAGAAATTTCCCTTCAGTCAACCGGCCCCAAATAAAATTTTACAATTTTCCCCGCGACCACAAAACCATTACATGGGATAAGGAGCCTCTTCATATTGCTGGTTCGAAAAACTACTAACTGACTCAGAATAATTAGTTTTTGGGCCACTTTTTACAAGCTTTTAAATTCGAAAAAATCAGTTAACGGCTCTGAGTCGTAGACAGCAAATAATTAATCATAATTCACTGAATAACATGCTTTTTAGATGTATGTAAAGGTTATAATGCACTCATTCTATTCGGTGCTCTTCATTTTCCTATCGATTCTGGTTCTGGAATCAGAATTATTCTGGTTCTAGAACCGATTTTCGTGAAGAGGCTGAAGATCCGCCACAGCGCTCAGTCCATGAATATGTCAAGTAGCGCCTGTAGAGCTAAACTAGGGCCTCCTAGTGGTCCTTGGCTCAGACTTGCACACTTTAATTTTGAATTTAAAGTTATTGTGCTCCATATCAAATGTTTTTTTTTCTTAGGCCTACTTATCCTTAGACTTTCTAGGCCTAGTCCCTCCAAATCCACAATAATGGTAACAGTCATTTCAGTAACAGCCACTTCATTAACAGCCATTATGGTAACAGCAGATGACCACTTTGGTAACAGCCTAAAAATAAAATACAAAATAAGGACTAAGGTTGAATACAAAAACTACTAAGATTACAATCTATAGTCAGGAAGGTGCCACAGTGTGTAGGCCTAACTGGAATAAATTTTGGGGGGACAATCTATGCACTATCTATGCGCCATTTGTGGGCTTACTTAGCGCAAAAGTTTGAAGGACCAAAAAAAATTTTTGCTTATCACTTCTTTTCTATATAAAATGTTTTCAAGAAATCCTTTTTTATATATCTTCCTACTAACTATGTTTTTGCTTGTAATCTCCTCAAAATCTTATAGGCCTACTTACAGTAGCTACACCACAAATATAGTCACAAATTTGGTAAATTTTTATAAAATTTGCAACATATTAGCAATTTTGTGCTTGGTTATGTGCCAATATGCACCAAGACTCTTTGTGTATACTGCAATTATGCACAAAAATATGCAAAGACCCTTTGTATGCATGGGAATTTTCCCCCTTTAGAGGCCACCTTCCTGACTATGGATTACAATAGTGATAGTAATATTTTCAATAATATTTTTTTAAATGCTTTATTCTTTTTAATTTTAAATTTAGGCCTACCAATTCTCCAAATATATAATAGAAAAAAGGTTGGGCAATAAGTTAATGCTTAAGAATTTTTTTCAATTTATAAAACTTACTAATATGCAAAGCCAATCCTTACTTTAAACCTGAACCTGAAAGCAGGAACTATTTGGATAGGCTCTATTACAAAAATAATACTTTTCCTTCTTTATCTACAATCTAAGATCTGCTAAGATTAAATTTATTTTAAATAATTTATAATGTGTAATGAAAAGTAAATTTAGTTTTCCTTCAAGTAGCATTTTCATATTGTCACTATGTTTTTAGGCCTATAATGAAAGATTTGTAAGTTACTAAACAATAATTTACTATAAATATTGCCTGTTAACAGAATAGCAATTACCAAAGTTGATGTTACCAAAGTGTTCATAATCTGTTACTGAAATGGCTGTTACTAAAGTTGCTATTACCAAAGTGGATTTTATTCTTCCAAAATTAGCTACTATTCTACCCAGTGACTTTTAGTGGAGCACAATATGACAGATAAATCAACTCTGATAATACCTTGTTTGTCATCCAAGAAAAGTCAGTTTGTCTGCTGCTAGATGAACTAATGGCTGACAAAATGATTGCATACCTATCTTTTTATATTTTATTAGATAAAAATTCCTTATTGTGAAGATTTCTATGAATTAACAATCAAATAAAAGGGCAGTAGCTACAGTTCTGATAGCAGAACCTTAATTTGCTCAGCTATAGTTCCATTGGCTACTTGTGGAACTTAATTTTGCTTTTTCCTAATTGAGCTAATTAAAATGAAATATCATTTATAATCAGAATTTTTAGTGTCCAAAAAACAATCAAAGCAAATTATGGCTAAAAATGCTAGTTTTTGCTATCATTAAATTTTAATATACCAGTTGCATCCTATATTTTATACTAATAAAACTATTATAGTATTTGAGGATTGATCAAAAAGTTTTGCAAGTAAGTCAATACTGTGACTCAAAGAAAATTTATGCACAATTAATATTACATTACCTCAGCTATCTCCCATTAGCTTCTATGTACCACTTCCATTGCTTTTGACATATCTGGAAGTAGCTACTATCAGTTGCAAGCAATGTCTGCAAATTTGATTTGAGCACTTATCTTAGTTCTTAAGCAATCAAAAAATTTCTTCCAAGGGTATCAGCTTTCAGTTTTAAGAATTCAAGACAAGTCACGTGGATCAATGCCCAGCTAGTAAGGTGGATATAGAACTAGTTAAAACCTTTTTTCCCTTATAAGCATTCCTGTCTTCCTTGCTATGTAAGAAGCATTTGATGCAATGCAAGTATTGTTACTATGCCAATTTTATGCCCTTTCATGCTTCGTATACAAAAGCATTGGCAAGAAACTTCATTTAAGAATTTAGTAGTCCCTAGTAACTTACTAAGGAAAATTTTCCACTGCCATATCTCCTTGAAAGTTAAGGAATGAGAATAATTGTAAATAGATTTCTCAGTCACAGATGTCAAGTTTTGGTCAGAAATTCACTTGTCATTAAAAATTGACTAAAGTTACACTCATGACACATGAGCCTGACAATTCTTTATGTCTGGTATTTATCATATGGATTAAGCTTGTATGAGGATCAATTGTATTAAGGACTATTATAGACAAAAATTTATTTTGCAATTTTAGGTTTCATTTTGTTTTATAATTATTTAATTAGTTAAATTTGGTATATATATTTTTAGATTGTGTGTGTATATATGTGTGTGTAACAATGGTTGACATTAATACATATATATGTATGTATTACACAATCTTTATATATATATATATAGTAGTTAAAGTCTAAAACATGATGAAGCTTTAATGAGCATATTTATTTACTTCTTGTGCTTTATGCTATTTATTTTGTAATTTTTTAGCCTTTGTTAGCAAAGCTCACTAGACAGCTGATATTGAAAGTTCACAACTACCTCTTTAACTGTATTGCAGGCCAGTTCCTAATTGTCCACATTGCAATCCAATGTTTTCTGGCCAGCGAATGTACATTCAACAGGGCGGCAGTGTTTCTAAGCAGCAAATCCGTTTATTGTCTGCTGCTCTTGGCAAGGCTGGAGCAAGTGTTATTTCTGATTTAATAGCTAATGATGATCAGGTAAAGCTAAGCTCAAAATTTGAATTAAAAAATCGCTTTTCGTTGACAATAATTCTGTCAACCGCATTTCCGAATACTTCAGCCGCCCGTGGCCTATTTCATTGCCGACTCCAAATTTACCGTCAATGATTGCTTGAAATTTTCTTTCGGCACTGCAGCCGCCTCATCAGCTCTGACTGACAGTTGCGAATTTGTCTCAATCGATTGGCCAATTTCGTGTTTAAAAGCGCGCCAGATTCTGCCAGTAGACGGGTTCAAATTGTCTAGAGAAAAACACACAGCGCAAGCTTCAGCAACTGCGACAATGGCGGAGGATGGGCCCGTTAACAAGCGACGACGCCTTTTCGACAACAGTGCGGAGAAAGGCGACAATGTTTCTGCTGGCGACGCAGCAGGCCAATCTTCTTCTGTCGACGTCGTGGACGATTCGTCGATATCGACATCGACGACTCGTCTACCGGCTCGCGTCGGCGCCTGGATCTGCGCCCAGTCGTCGCTGACTGCACCGTCTGCTAACGCCGCCTGCTGTGAGGCCAACGCTGAAATTGTCCGCCTATTGAATCAAATGGCCGACACGTACGAATCCACTAACGACAAGTGGCGAGTGTACAGTTATAAGAAAGC
Organism: Macrostomum cliftonense; assembly: GCA_950096795.1. NCBI lineage: Eukaryota > Metazoa > Platyhelminthes > Macrostomidae > Macrostomum > Macrostomum cliftonense. The sequence goes on along the minus strand of CATNEM010000090.1, from coordinate 1,597,816 downwards.
CGCTCAGGCTGTTAAGCAGCACCCAGAACCGATTGATTCTAGGTATGAATTCGGCTAATGCGATTTGATGTACTTTTTTTAATTGGATCGAAATAAAAGGTTGTAATTAGTGGAGGAGTATAAAATCCCTTGAAGAACTGTAAAGAGGCTAGCAAGAATCTCATATGTAATGAGTGAATGATATGAAGGAATCCCATAGGGAATCAGGGAAGGGTATAGCAAGAATCCCGCCGGGAATCAGTTATGGGGAGGAAATAATCCCCTAGAAATAAGTGATGGGGATGAAATAATCCCCGAGAGAATCAGTGATGGGGATCAAATAATCCCTGAGGGAATCAGTGATGGGGAGGAAAGAATCCCCTAGGGAATCAGTGATGGGGAGGAAATAATCCCCTAGGAATAAGTGATGGGGATCAAATAATCCCCGAGGGAATCAGTGATGGGGAGGAAAGAATCCCCTAGGGAATCAGTGATGGGGAGGAAACAATCCCCGAGGGAATCAGTGATGGGGAGGAAATAATCCCTTAGGGAATCAGTGAAAGGGATGAAATAATCCCCTAGGGAATCAGTGATGGGGAGGAAATAATCCCCTGGGGAATTAGTCATGAGGATAATAGAATCCCCTAGGAATCAGTTTTAGCGATGAAAGAACCCCGAGGGAATCAGTGATGGGGAGGAAATAATCCCCTAGGGAATTAGTCATGAGGAAAAAAGAATCCCCTAGGGAATCAGTGATGGGGAGGAAATAATCCCCTAGGGAATTAGTCATGAGGAAAAAAGAATCCCCTAGGGAATCAGTGATGGGGAGGAAATAATCCCCTAGGGAATCAGTGATGGGGATAAAAGAATCCCCGAGGGAATCAGTGATGGGGATAAAAGAATCCCCTAGGGAATCAGTGATGGGGATAAAAGAATCCCCTAGGGAATCAGTGATGGGGAGGAAATAATCCCCTAGGGAATCAGTGATGGGGATAAAAGAATCCCCTAGGGCCTAGAGAATCAGGGAAGAGGATAGCAAGAATCCCAGGTGTACATTAATCGCCCATATTATCCATCCCGCTTACTTAGGGCCAGCGCCCAGTCACTTCCCGGCGTCGGCAAGCGCCTGGCTGACAAAATCTGGGAGATCGCACAGAGCGGCCGCCTAGCCAAGCTGGACTGCCTGTCCTCAGACGAGACGATTGCCGCATTGAAGCTGTTCACCGGCCTGTGGGGCGCCGGGCCCGTGACTGCTCAGCTGTGGGTAGCCCAGGGCCTGCGCAGCCTGGAGGATCTGAGCGCCCGACCTGAGCTGTTGAATCGGCAGCAGCGGATCGGGCTGAAGCACTACGACGATTTTCTTAATCGAATGCCGCGCTCAGAGGCCGCCGAAATCGAAGCCGTTGTTGCTAAGGCTGTTCATCAGCTTGGCAACGGATTTTTAGTGCAAGCATGCGGCTCTTACAGGTACTGTTACTTAGTACCCGTGAGATCGTTGGGTTATGGGAGGAGTTGTAGCCTCGTGGCTAGGGCGCCTGCCCTATAACCAGAAGGTCGTGGGTTCGAGTCCCGGCTCTAAGAGACAATTTGGGCCTTGAGCAAGGCAGTTAATCCCGCATTGCTTCAGTCCACCCAGCTGAGATCGGGTACCAGTTTGAGCTGGGTAAATTTAGGGTGGGTGTTGCGGCCCTCCAGCCCGTCAGGACTGAGCAGCTGTACACAGCCCTCGGATGCGCCGCGCAACTAGCTGCGGCTGTGCCGTGGGCTGTACGAGTACATCTGGTCGAAAGGTCGGGTGTCTAAATTTATTTATGACTTTTTATTATTATGTTACTTAGGATAATTTCTATAGCCTTATTCTACAAGATTTTGTCTGTTAAGATTGTACTTTAGTAGCGTCTGCATTCTGTTTCTAAGAATCGTTGCCTATTTCTAAGAAACGTCCACATTTTCTTTAAAAATGTGTGTGTATAATGGAATTTCCCCTTTTTATTTTTACTTTCTAACAAAAATTGATTTTCTTTTAATTTCAGACGCGGCCGACCCGACTGCGGCGACGTGGACATTCTGGTGACGAATCCGGACGGCAGGTCGCACGTCGGCCTGCTGCCCCGCCTGGTAGCCCGCCTGGAGCAGGACGGCTTCTTAACCGACCATCTCGTCTCGTGTGTTGAAAACGGCGCTCACAAAAAATACCTTGGCGTCTGCCGCCTCGGTCCAACTAGACGAGCTCGCCGTCTTGACATCATCGTTGTACCCTACAACGAGTACGCCTGCGCCCTGGTGTACTTCACCGGCTCCGAGCATTTTTGTCGGAGTCTCCGGCATCTGGCCAAGCAATTGGGCATGTCGCTGAATGAGCACGCGCTCTCTGAAGGCGTGATTAGACGCGGCGCTGACAAGGTCAATCCGGGTAGGCCCGTTTCCACCCCGGACGAGGCCAGCGTGTTTCAACGCCTGGGCGTTCCGTACAGGCCGCCTAATGAGCGGGATCACTAGCGCTGCCTATTGCCATGATGTTGTTTTTTTAACTGAGCCTGGGATTTTACTGCCAATTTTAGTTTTTTGTTTAATTTGTTTCTACTAGAGAGCTTTCATCTTTGATCTGTGATTTTATAGTATGGTAGCGTATTGTTAACTTGATTTATTCTTCATATTAAATATTTTATTGCACTTTTTTTATGCCTATGATTGCACTTGTACACAAGCATGCTGTTTATATCTAGTTGTTTATATTTAATGTGAATATCTGTATTTTTCACCAGTAATGGTCTTATTTTAGTGCCTGAATGCGTCTATATATTCAGCATTAGTTATCTATAAAAACTGTAGCATAATTTAATAATAAAGCAAAATGTTTTTTGTTTTAATCATTTTTAAGCCCTGCAAAACAACGTCTCAAAAACTAATTTTTTGGGAGAATCGATTTGTAATTTCAAATTGCACTTTTAACTTATTTAGTTCCCTTTAATTGCCTTAATCAACATTCAATGACACCCCTGTTTCTAAGGATATAGTGTGTCTCTCCCTTCAATTTTACTCCAGTTTTTTATATTTTACCTCCTAATTTCTAAAATCATCACCATATTCCTTTTTTTATCCATTAGGATCGTCCCCGATTTCTTAGAATGTCCCTATCAATTCCTTAGGATCATCCCCGATTTCTTAGAATGTCCCTATCAACTCCTTAAGATCGTCCCCAATTTCTTAGAATGTCCCTATTAGTTCTTTAGGATCGTTGCCGATTTCTTAGAATGCCTCTATCAATTCTTTAGGATCGTCCTTGATTTCTTAGAATGTCCCTATCAATTCCTGAGGATCGTCCTTGATTTCTTAGAATGTCCCTAACATTTCCTTAGGATCATCCTTGATTTCTTAGAATGCCCCTATCAATTCCCTAGGATCATCCCCGATTTCTTAGAATGTCCCTATCAATTCCTTAGGATCGTCCTTGATTTCTTAGAATGTCCCTATCAACTCCTTAGGATCGTCCCCGATTTCTTAGAATGTCCCTATCAACTCCTTTGGATCGTCTCCGATTTCTTTGATTGTCCCTATTATTTCCTCAGGATTGTCCCCGATTTCTTAGAATGTCCCTATCAATGCCTTAGGATCGTCCCCGATTTCTTAGAATGTCCCTATCAATTCCCTAGGATCGTCGCCGATTTCTTAGAATGTCCCTATTAGTTCTTTTGGATCGTTGCCGATTTCTTAGAATGCCTCTATCAATTATTTAGGATCGTCCTTGATTTCTTAGAATGTCCCTATCAATTCCTTAGGATCGTCCTTGATTTCTTAGAATGTCCCTATCAATTCCTTAGGATCGTCCTTGATTTCTTAGAATGTCCCTATCAATTCCTTAGGATCGTCCTTGATTTCTTAGAATGTCCCTATCAATTCCTGAGGATCGTCCTTGATTTCTTAGAATGTCCCTAACATTTCCTTAGGATCGTCCTTTATTTCTTAGTATGCCCCTATCAATTCCCTTGGATCGTCCTTGATTTCTTAGAATGTCACTAACATTTTCTTAGGATCGTCCTTGATTTCTTAGAATGTCCCTATCAATTCCTTAGGATCGTCCTTGATTTCTTAGAATGTCCCTATCAATTCCTTAGGATCGTCCTTGATTTTTTAGAATGCCCCTATCAATTCCTGAGGATCGTCCTTGATTTCTTAGAATGCCCCTATCAATTTCTTAAGCGATAGGTTAAAGAGTTCCTAAAACCGATTGCGCAACAAAATTTCAGGGTCGGCTTCGATTGCGACAGCGTGCCGGTCGGGCTCTCGCGGCCGCCAAAGGTGCGGCCAAAAAAGACGACGATTCAACTAGCCAACTCGTTGAATCGTCAGAAAAGTCGAAGACCAAAACGACCCCGTTAAAGATTGTCTGCGCCGCCACTGCGGGCGGGGTTGTCAAGCAGAAGACCAAGCGGCTGATTGGCAGCGCTAGGCGGGCCGCTAAACGCCAGGCGGCCGACATACTTCGGCGGCATCGAGCAACTCTGGTGGGCCAGGCGGCTGTCGGACAGCCGTCGGGCGACCTCAGCAACGACGACGACGACGACGAGCAAGACCGAATCGACGCCAAGCCGAGCATCGGCGCCACCGGCGGGGTGGAGCGCGCGCTCAGCGTCGTGGCGCCGTCAGGCGGCCGGGCAATCCGTTCGAAGCTGACGGCCGACGCGTTGCAGTCAGCGTTGGACGCTGTCGATTCTCAATCGGTGATCAGCGGGAAAACCGTCAAATCGTTGGGACTCGGGCTCAACAAACAGCAGCGCAGGCGGTTGAAGGCGCAGCTGTTGTGTCAGCGAATTGAAACCCTACAGCAGCAGCAGAAGCGGCAGGGTGACGCGGCCGATTCTCTGCCGCAGATGGACGTCCTGGAGATGCTGGGCGATCCGTCCGACGACGCCAGCGCCAGGCGGCGTTTAATAAAAAAGCAGAAGCGAAAGCAGAAGAAATTGTTAACAGGCGGCGGCGGCCAATTGCAGCAGCGCCAAAAGCAGCGGAAACGGCGGGACGCGGCTCTTGCCGATGCTCAACGACTGGCCGAAATGCGGGCCGGCTCTCGGGGCCTGCTGTTTGCGTCCTGTTGCCATGACAACGCCGGCTTAGCGGCCGATTCAGTTAGCGAATCAGAAGCTGCTGCCGAACAACTTAATAGAATTGCTGGGCTTGTGTAGCTTTGATTGACAACTTGATGAGTGCATTTGTGTGTCTTTTGAAATACATATTGAGCCATATTCCATGGAAACTTTGTTCTTTTTTGTTTTTTTCCTTTTAATTTTGCTACAACGAAGTTTTTCCACCGAGACTAGAATTAGTGCAGTCTTCTCAGCCTCTTCTCCCTCTTATTCTCCCTATTTTGTTCCTCACCCAGTATACCTTTGAAATACAAATACACGAGATGGTGAATTAAATTGCACTTTAAATCAATCTTTTTTCAGCCGCCAAATCGCTCCGTGACAGCGCAATATGGTAGTTTTCACCTGCGAAGCGTGCAACGAATCTTTAAAAAAGAACAAAGTCGAACAGCACTTATATCGATGCCGTCGAGCTCGTCACGTGACCTGCATCGATTGCCAGGTGGATTTCGATCGGCAATCGTTTAAAGCGCACACGTCGTGCATCTCCGAGATAGAGAAGTACTCGGGACCCGGCTACGTTGCCAAGCCTTCGGCTAATAAAGGCGCCAGAAAGCAGGACGATTGGTTCCAGCGCGTGCAGTCGGCTATTGACAGTTGCGCCAAGCTGGGCAATAGTAATAACAATAGCCAGCTGTCTAGCGTGCTGCACAAGGTCCGGGAATCGGCCAATGTGCCCAGGAAGCAGGCCAAATTCATTAACTTTTGTCGGAACAGCATGAAATGGATCAATCCGGCGGTTATTGACCAGGCCTGGTCTCTGCTGGCACAGAGCGCCGCCGCGCCCGCCTCCAAGGACGCGAAGGAAGAGTCGATAGAGGAGAATTCCAAGAAACGATCAGCGTCTTCTGAAGCCGCTGAAGAGCAGCAGGAAGAGCCAGTTAAAAAGAAGCAAAAGGCTAGCGAGCCGAGCGAAGAAGTTCACGATGCTCAGGAAAGTTCAGCTAAAAAAAAGAAGAAAAAGAAAAATAAGGATAAGACGGACATGGAGGAAAAATCAGCAAGCGTTGAAAACGACGCATTTAAAGAAACAGAGCCGTCCATCTCAGAGGAAGCCGCCGATTCTGAGGCAAAGCGCGAGAAAAAGAAGAAAAAGAAAAAGAAGCGACAGTCGGAGCAAGTTGATGAGGCAGATCAGCCCAATGCTACTGCCGATTCTGAGCTGTGCCAGGAAGAAAGCGAATCGTTAGCTCCTGAGAAAAAGAAGAAAAAGAAGTCAAAAGACAAGGAAAATGGCTCTGTGAATTCTGAAGCGGTTGCTGTGGTCGGTGTCAATGACGAAGATGCCAATGCTGAGACGGTTCTTGCTGAAAACTCCGAAGTGATTGGCGACCAAAAGAGTCAAAAAAAGAAGAAAAGAAAGTCTAAGGAGAATGGCACTGAGGAAGCCAGTCAGGAGCCTGTAGAGGCTGCTGACACGGAGGCTCCCGAGAAGAAGAAAAGAAAGTCCAGTCAGAATGGCTGCGATGAAGTTCATCAGGAGCCGGAGGAAGCTAATCCCACTGAACTGTCTGACAAGACAAAAAATAAGAAAAAGAAGAAGAGTAAGCGACAGTCCGAAAACAATGAGACTGAAAGCTTGGTTTAAGTTAACTCGTTCTGCCGCATATTTCATGTCATGCCTGTTTAAAAGTTTTATTGCAACTGTTGAAAATTATTGATAAAAAATTTCTGCTACAGCATTTAATCTTCCATCGACTAATTAGTTGCTTTTTGTCGATTTCTGGAGGAAATGGTGCTGTTTTTTGGCTTGAATTTTTTAAAACTATCAGCCGCAGAGAAATACCCCTCAGCTACTCCGCAGCTCGCCATCAACCACAGAGCAATACCCTTCAGCTGCTAAGAAGTTTTCTATCAACAGCAGAGCAATACCCCTCAGCTACTAAGCAGTTCGCCATCAACCGCAGAGCAATACCCCTCAGCTACTAAACTAAGACCAATCCCCTTTAGCTATGTGGCTGTTCTCAAGACTTAAAAAATCCCTCATTAGTATTTGTCTACGTAGTTTATAAGTATTCGATCTTTTTAATTAATTTCAGCAGCAGCAGGAAGACAGCAGGGAGCTGGTGCCGCAGCTTCGGGCTCGTGTAGCCGCCCTTGAAGCGGAGCTGAAGTCCGCCAAGCAGCGACTAGACGAGCTCCGCCGCGCCAAGTCCACCGTGTTGGTGAAACGGGAGCGCGAAGTTCTGCAAGTCGGTTTGCCCTTCTCTGGCGGCGCAGGCAGTAGCGTTAAAGATACATCGGCAACGGTTACCAAGGCAACCGGAAAATCGACAGCAACTTCGTCAGCTGTCGCCGAGGCCAGCGCTGATAGCAGCAATCATGACGACATCATCGCCGCCCTGCAAGCTCAGGTAGTTAAATTGGAAGACGAGAATTCAGCGTTGCTAAGCAACCAGGCCTACTTGGAGACGCTGCACAGCGAGCTGCTAACCCAGCTATCCGTCAAGGAGGCCCAGCTAGTTGAAGCGCAGGAGTATTATCAACGCCAAGCCGAAGAAACATTCAGCGAGAAGTACGCCAGCTGGATGCAGGGCGTTGAAGCTAAACTGGCCGAGCTGCGGCACGATAACGCCGTGCTGAGGGCCAGGCTGGCCTCCGACTCTGGCGGCGACGTCGGAGCGTCTGGCGACTCGGCAACTTGACTCACTTGGCGTTGTAAATTTGTTTGCAACAAGCATCATTCATCTTTCATTTTACGATCGTTTGCTAAATCGAAAAATCTTTTCTAGATTTCGTTCTCTTTAACATTCTTTGAATCGTACGAAACTCACACTGTATTTTATTTCTAGATCGCCCTTGAATCTGTCGCTAGATCACCATAGAATCCGTCCCTAGATCATTTTAAAATCGATCCCTAGATCGCCTTAAAATCCGTCCCTAGATCACCCTAAAATCGATCCCTAGATCACCCTAGAATCTGTCCCTAGATCACCCTAAAATCCATTCCAAGATCACCCTAAAATCCATCCCTAGATCACCCTAAAATCGATCCCTAGATCACCCTAAAATCTGTCCCTAGATCACCCTAAAATCGATCCCTAGATCACCCTAAAATCTGTCCCTAGATCACCCTAAAATCTGTCCCTAGATCACCCTAAAATCTGTCCCTAGATCGCCCTCTAGAATCTGTCCCTAGATTACCCTAAAATCTGTACCTAGATCACCCTAAAATCCGTTCCTAGATCCCCTTAAAATCGATCCCTAGATCACCTTAAAATCTGTCCCTAGATCACCCTAAAATCCGTTCCTAGATCCCCTTAAAATCGATCCCTAGATCACCTTAAAATCTGTCCCTAGATCACCCTAAAATCCGTTCCTAGATCCCCTTAAAATCGATCCCTAGATCACCTTAAAATCTGTCCCCAGATCACCCTAAAATCTTCCCTAGATCACCTTAAAATCGATCCCTAGATCACCCTAAAATCCGCCCCTAGATCACCCTAAAATCTCCCCCTAGATCACCCTTAAATCCATCCCAAGAACACTCTAAAATCTGCCCAAGAAAAAGTCGTCTGAAACAACGAATCCACCTATTTTTTCAGCATCCGCCTTGAACTAATTTTGGCAATTTATACAATATTTCATGAATCATGTTTTCGAATTGAAACATTTATTTGTTTTTTACATATCTTTATAGCTACTTTTTTCTATGGTTTTTTACATTTTTCATGAGCTTTTAAAACTGCTGCTGTGATGTCTTCTGGGACTGTGATATTTAGAGGCTGTTATTTTAAACAAATTTTTCTGTCTAATTTTTTCGTGTGTAGGGAAGTCGTGCCCAATGCTTTTTCTGTTCGTAAAATTAATAATAATAATAGTAATAATAATAGAAGCGAACAAGCAGCACTTATTCTCTGCTTTCTCGCGTTTCTGTATAGGTGGACGGCCGCTAGTTAGGCCTGCCGTCTTTGAACACGCCAGCTCTATTACTCTCCATATAGAAGGTTAGTTAGTCACGCTCGGGCGCAGGGTTAAGGCCCGAACTGCGATGGCTCTAATCAGTTAAGCTTAAGAAGCTGAGGAAGATAGGCGAAAAAAGCGCCTTTGATTAGAATGGGGATGAAAAGCTGAGGAGGAGAATGAGGAGCAGAAGAGCATTAGCCTGTCATTTTGTCTAAGTTAAGCAAGGAGGCTAGTAATTACTCTTACCTGACATTTTGTGCCTAGCTGGCTAGTCTGCTTTCCTTTCAGCTGGCTGCCCTGTTTGCCCAGTCCCTATGGTGCTGGCCCTGCTAATTCACTATAGCCATTCGGGCAAAGTGGTGCCGCTTTACTGGCAAATCTTTGTCGACTTGGGCGACGGGGCTGGCGGCGGCGGCGTTGCATCTGTCGATACGCTGACAGCAGCGTCCGACATCAATGCCGAAGCCGCCGATGCCGATGTATCGCAACAGCAAAATGACGATGATTCTGAATCGAGCGTAACGGTTGGCGAACGACGCTCCGACAATTTTGGCGGCGGTGACTCGGCGAGTCGGCTGGACGCCGGCTCCGTGGTATCGTTCGGCTCGCAGTCCACGGCGCTTAGCGCCGCCACCACTGGCGCCAGCACGGCGGCTGGTCACATTGGCAGGTGAGTGAGAAAGTGCCGTCAATCACCCATGAATGGTGAGGGAATCGCCCCTGATTGTCCAATTCTTGGTGAGAGAATCGCCCCTGATTGTCCAATTCTTGGTGAGAGAATCGTCCCTGATTTTCCAATTCTTGGTGAGAGAATCGCCCCTGATTGTCCAATTCTTGGTGAGAGAATCGCCCCTGATTGTCCAATTCTTGGTGAGAGAATCGCCCCTGATTGTCCAATTCTTGGTGAGAGAATCGCCCCTGATTGTCCAATTCTTGGTGAGAGAATCGCCCCTGATTGTCCAATTTTTGGTGAGAGAATCGCCCCTGATTGTCCAATTCTTGGTGAGAGAATCGTCCCTGATTTTCCAATTCTTGGTGAGAGAATCGCCCCTGATTGTCCAATTCTTGTTAAGAGAATCGCCCCTGATTGTCCAATTCTTGGTGAGAGAATCGCCCCTGATTGTCCAATTCTTGATAAGAGAATCGCCCCTGATTGTCCAATTCTTGTTAAGAGAATCGCCCCTGATTGTCCAATTCTTGGTGAGAGAATCGCCCCTGATTGTCCAATTCTTGATAAGAGAATCGCCCCTGATTGTCCAATTCTTGGTGAGAGAATCGCCCCTGATTGTCCGATTCTTGGTGAGAGAATCGCCCCTGATTGTCCAATTCTTGGTGAGAGAATCGCCCCTGATTGTCCAATTCTTGGTAAGAGAATCGCCCCTGATTGTCCAATTCTTGGTAAGAGAATCGCCCCTGATTGTCCAATTTTTGGTGAGAGAATCGTCCCTGATTGTCCAATTCTTGGTGAGAGAATCGCCCCTGATTGTCCAATTCTTGTTAAGAGAATCGCCCCTGATTGTCCAATTCTTGGTGAGAGAATCGCCCCTGATTGTCCAATTCTTGGTAAGAAAATCGCCCCTGATTGTCCAATTCTTGGTGAGAGAATCGCCCCTGATTGTCCGATTCTTGGTGAGAGAATCGCCCCTGATTGTCCAATTCTTGGTGAGAGAATCGCCCCTGATTGTCCAATTCTTGGTAAGAGAATCGCCCCTGATTGTCCAATTTTTGGTGAGAGAATCGCCCCTGATTGTCCAATTCTTGGTGAGAGAATCGTCCCTGATTGTCCAATTCTTGGTGAGAGAATCGCCCCTGATTGTCCAATTCTTGTTAAGAGAATCGCCCCTGATTGTCCAATTCTTGGTGAGAGAATCGCCCCTGATTGTCCAATTCTTGATAAGAGAATCGCCCCTGATTGTCCAATTCTTGTTAAGAGAATCGCCCCTGATTGTCCAATTCTTGGTGAGAGAATCGCCCCTGATTGTCCAATTCTTGATAAGAGAATCGCCCCTGATTGTCCAATTCTTGGTGAGAGAATCGCCCCTGATTGTCCGATTCTTGGTGAGAGAATCGCCCCTGATTGTCCAATTCTTGGTGAGAGAATCGCCCCTGATTGTCCAATTCTTGGTAAGAGAATCGCCCCTGATTGTCCAATTCTTGGTAAGAGAATCGCCCCTGATTGTCCAATTTTTGGTGAGAGAATCGTCCCTGATTGTCCAATTCTTGGTGAGAGAATCGCCCCTGATTGTCCAATTCTTGTTAAGAGAATCGCCCCTGATTGTCCAATTCTTGGTGAGAGAATCGCCCCTGATTGTCCAATTCTTGGTAAGAAAATCGCCCCTGATTGTCCAATTCTTGGTGAGAGAATCGCCCCTGATTGTCCAATTCTTGTTAAGAAAATCGCCCCTGATTGTCCAATTCTTGGTGAGAGAATCGCCCCTGTGAGAGAATCGCCCCTGATTGTCCAATTCTTGGTGAGAGAATCGTCCCTGATTTTCCAATTCTTGGTGAGAGAATCGCCCCTGATTGTCCAATTCTTGGTGAGAGAATCGCCCCTGATTGTCCAATTCTTGGTGAGAGAATCGCCCCTGATTGTCCAATTCTTGGTGAGAGAATCGCCCCTGATTGTCCAATTCTTGGTGAGAGAATCTCCTCTGATTGTCCAATTCTTGAAGAATCGCCCCTGATTTTTCGCTAGTTGTTGATAGAATCGCCCATCCGCGCCAATCGCAGATCATCGGCCAACCGAATCCCTCGCCGCTGTCCTCTCCTCTCCGTTGCCAAACGCATCGATGCCGAATGGCAGCTGGCGCGAGCCACCCAGGCCGTGGCCGCTGGCCCCGCCGGCTCAGGTCAGCTTCAACAGCAGCAGCAGGCCGAAGCCGACGATGTTCGTCGTTTAGTCGCCGACTCGATGCCGGATTTTTGCCGCGGCGTCTGCCCGCTGTTCAATTCAGCAGCGCCGCGTCAGCTGGAGTCCGGCAACGCTGTCTGGCTAGCCGCTGCGACCGTCTGCCTGACGCTCGTCTGCTCGCCGGAGGAGAATCTGACTTTAGCCGGCGCCTGCCTGCTGTCCCTGGCCAAGCGGCTGCACTCGCTCACCAGGTTCCTGCTGCAGCCCATGCAGCTGCTCTATAGGGCCGAAACTGTCCGCCTGACTGTGGCGAGCGCTCTGTCAGCTGGTGGCATCGCTTTACCCTTCTGCACTGCCCGAGCTGCCAGGGCTCGAGATAGAATTGCTGATATTAGTGCCAAGGCTTGCAAATTTTGACTATTATTTTTCTCACCCTTGTCTACCCCCACCCAAATCTTTTCGTCCCCGTCTGCCCCACCACCCCAATCTTCTTGTCCCCGTCTGCCCCACCACCCCAATCTTCTCATTCCCGTCTGCCCTACCGCCCCAATCTTCTCGTCCCCGTCTGCCTCACCACTCCAATCTTCTCGTCCCCGTCTGCCTCACCAATCAAATCTTCTCGTCCCCGTCTTCCCCACCACCTCAATATTCTCGACCCTGTCTGCCCCACCACCCCAATCTTCTCGTCCCCGTCTGCCCCACCACCCCAATCTTCTCGTCCCCGTCTGCCTCACCACTCCAATCTTCTCGTCCCCGTCTGCCTCACCACTCCAATCTTCTCGTCCCCGTCTGCCCTACCGCCCCAATTTTATCGTCTTTGACGTTAAATTTAGAGCATTAAAATCTCCTTACGTAAAAAAATTTAATAAACTTAAGTAGTTTTGATGTATATACTTTTCAACACTAAGCATGATGCTTAATGCCCTGTTTGAAATGTTTTACTTTTATGTTTTCAAATTTGTATTTTGATTATCTTCTGCCAATGTTGCAATGAATAGCTTTATTATTGTTAGTTTGAAAAAGAAATTACTATTCATTTGATTTTTCTTGGTATCAAATTTTCTGAGTCTTTCTTAAAACAGTATGAATTTATTGATTTTTTAAGTAAAAAGTTCTCTATTGATAAAAAACTGAGTAGATTTTTCTTCTCGTTTATTTACTGTTTGTGTTTAGGCGTCTAAAGAATTGTAAAGCAAATTTAAAAAAATAAAAAAGTCGCCGTGCTTCCCAATTACAGACCAGCAACCCCCTTAGCAACAGAGCCAACTAAACAAACAGATCAAACAACAATGACAGCACCCGACAGCGCCAACGAAGCCCTCTACCCGATCGCCGTTCTCATCGACGAATTGCGCAACGAAGATGTCCAGCTCCGCCTGAACAGCGTCAAGAAGCTGTCCACCATCGCCCTGGCTCTCGGCGTCGAGCGCACCCGCACTGAGCTGATCCCCTTCCTCACCGACACCATCTACGACGAAGACGAAGTGCTGCTGACCCTCGCCGAGCAGCTTGGGACCTTCATCCCGCTGGTTGGCGGCGACCAATTTGCTCACGTGCTGCTGCCGCCGCTGGAGAGCCTCGCCACAGTCGAGGAGACCGTCGTCAGAGACAAAGCCGTCGAATCTTTGCGCAAACTCGCCCCGTCGCACAGTCCGACTGACCTGGAGGCGCATTTCGTGCCGCTGGTTCGTCGACTAGCCAACGGCGATTGGTTCACGTCGAGGACGTCCGCCTGCGGCCTGTTCGCCGTCTGCTACGATCGGGTTGGCGGAGCCGTCAAACAGCAGCTGCGCCAGCATTTCAACAATCTGTGCAGCGACGATACGCCGATGGTTAGGCGGGCGGCGGCCGGCAAGATTGGCGAGCTCGCCCAGGTTGGAGTTGCCAAATTTTGCTAGGATATTGGGATTTGTGGGATTTGGGTTCGAGTAATGCCGGATCTGTGCGTTCGATAACGCATTCACATCCTCGTCAACTTTTCACAGATTCCAATGACCCTTTCACAGATTCCAATGACCCTTTCACAGATTCCAATGACCCTTTCACAGATTCCTATGACCCTTTCACAGATTCCAATGACCCTTTCACAGATTCCAATGACCCTTTCACAGATTCCAATGACCCTTTCACAGATTCCAATGACCCTTTCACAGATTCCAATGACCCTTTCACAGATTCCAATGACCCTTTCACAGATTCCGATGACCCTTTCACTGATTCCAATGACCCTTTCACAGATTCCAATGACCCTTTCACAGATTCCAATGACCCTTTCACTGATTCCAATGACCCTTTCACAGATTCCAATGACCCTTTCACAGATTCCAATGACCCTTTCACAGATTGTGTTGACCCATTCACAGATTCCAATGACAATTTGACAGATTCAAATGACAATTTGACAGATTCAAATGACGTCTCATAGATTCCAATTACCCTTTCATTAATTCCATTGACCCTTTCACTGACTCGAATAACCCTTTCACAGAAACCGATGACCCTTTTATAGAATCTAGAATGACATTTTCCCTGGTTTTAATGACCCTTAATAAATCATTGCGACGCGTTCACCAATCCAATCTTTTATCAATCAATCAAGGTCGTAGAACCCGAGTACGTCCGCTCGGAGTTGCTGCCAATGTTCAAACAGCTGATGAACGACGAGCAGGACTCCGTCCGCCTACTGGCCGTCGAGAGCGCCGTCATCATGGCCCGCCTACTCGGCCCGGAGGACACGGACAAGCTGATGATGAAATCACTCCGATCCGCCGTCGACGACAAATCTTGGCGCGTTCGCTACATGGTCGCCGACAAGCTGACGGAGCTGCAGGCCGCCCTGGGCGCCGAGCTCACCCAGCGCTACCTGGTTGAAGCTTTCCAGGCTCTGCTGAAAGATCCCGAGGCCGAGGTTCGCGCCGTGTCTGCTAGCAAAGTTCGCGACTTCTGCGTCGGTCTGGAGGCCAGCGAAGCCGAACGGACCAACATCGCTCTGAATAGCATCCTGCCGGCTGTCAAGGATCTCGCCTCCGACGCTAACCAGCACGTCAAGTCGGCTCTGGCCTCCGTTGTCATGGGCCTGTCCCCGTTGCTAGGCAAAGAGCACACTGTTGAACAGTTGCTGCCGTTGTTTCTCACTCAGCTCAAGGACGAATGTCCGGAGGTAAGAAGGCGCCTTCTTATAAAAGATCCTTGTGCTTTTATGCATATTTCCAATTCCAATCCTCTTTCTAAGAATCCCGACTCGCATCCTAAGAAATCCAATCCGATTTCTAAGAATCCCAATCAAATCCGCTTTCTAAGAATCCCAACCTTCATTATAAGAATCCCAATCAAATCCGCTTTCTAAGAATCCCAACCTTCATTATAAGAATCCCAATCAAATCCGCTTTCTAAGAATCCCAACCTTCATTATAAGAATCCCAATCGGCATTCTCAGAATCCCAATCCGCATTCTAAGAATCCTAATCCACATTCTAAAAATCCCAACGCGCATTCTGAGGATAAAAATCCCAATTTGCATTCTAAAAAATCCCAATCCGCATTCTGAGAATCTCAACGCGCATTATGAGAATCCCAATCCACTTTTTAAGAATCCCAATCCACTTTTTAAGAATCCCAATCCGCATTCTAAGAATCCCAATCCACATTCTAAGAATCCAATCACGCATTCTAAGAATCCCATTGCGCATTCTAACAATCCCATTGCGCATTCTAAGAATCCCATCGCGCATTCTAAGAATCCCATCGCGCATTCTGAGAATCCCAATCCGCATTCTGAGAATCCCAATCCGCATTCTGAGAATCCCGATCCGCATTCTGAGAATCCCGATCCGCATTCTGAGAATCCCGATCCGCATTCTGAGAATCCCAATCCGCATTCTGAGAATCCCATCGTGCATTCTAAGAATCCCAATCCGCATTCTAAGAATCCCAATCTGCATTCTAAGAATCCAATCGCGCATTCTAAGAATCCCCATTTCGCATTCTGAGAATCTCAACGCGCATTCTGAGAATCTCAACGCGCATTCTGAGAATCCCAATCCGCATTCTAAGAATCCCGATCCCGTTTCCAATCAACAGGTTCGCCTGAACATCATCTCCAACCTGGAGGCGGTCAACAGTGTTATCGGCATCAAGCAGCTGTCCATGTCGCTGCTGCCGGCCATTGTTGAACTAGCCGAAGACTCGAAATGGCGCGTCCGCCTAGCCATAATCCAGTACATGCCTCTGCTAGCCAGCCAGCTGGGCTCGCAGTTCTTCGACGAGAAGCTCAACCAGCTGTGCATGGGCTGGCTAGTTGATCACGTGTTCGCCATCCGGGAAGCGGCCGTACTTAATCTTCGAAAATTGGTTGACGCATTCGGCGCCAACTGGGCCCAGAGCACCGTCATTCCCAAGGTGGCCGAGCTGGCCGAAGACGCCAACTATCTGCACCGGATGGTGTGCCTGTTCTGCGTCACCGAGCTGAGCGCCGTCTGCCCAGCCGACATGGTCCGCTCCCAGCTGCTGCCTATAGTGCTCAAAATGGGCTCCGACAAGGTGCCTAACGTGCGCTTTAAGGTGGCCCAGACTCTGCAACAATTGGCTCCGAGCTACGACGCCGAACTATTCGAACAGAAGGTGAAGCCCTGCCTGGACTCGCTAGCCAGCGATGCCGACATCGACGTTCAGTTCTTTGCCTACGAAGCGTTGGAGGCCATCAGGGAGAGATTCTGATCTCTCTTTAATTACTTGACTACCATCTTGAATCGCTGGTTGGACAATTTTTATTTAACAGTATCGAATTTGGGGAGGGTTTTTTAAATATGTAATTTAAAATCTGCTCCTGCTTGTCTCTCGGTCTCTTCAGTTTAAACAAAAAAATAAGCTTCTTCTTCTATGCGAGTATTGTTCAACAAATCAACTTTTTTTCTAAATTGCTTGCAAGAGTCGTCGGTTTTGATGGAAAAAAACTTGATTGTTTTAAAATTCTGTTGCTTTCGCAGACTCTCCTAGTGAAAAGTGCAAAACAAATCGTTTTATTTTCTCCTACCTTGCATAAAGTACTTTTGGGTCATGCACTACTGCTAATTTTTTACGCTAAATTACTGACAGTAGTTTAATAGTCTGTCGTAGCTATTTTTTGTAATAAAATGACATTTACCCCAATCTATAATATAGTTGTTATTTGCCGCTCTCGCTTCTTTTTCTGTCGTGGATTTTTGTTCAGTCAAACTTAGTTGCTCTTTTGTGATCGCAGTTTGTTCTTATTTTTTTTAAATCGAACAATAATCATTTCTTTCTCTTTCTTCATGTTTTTCGTAAGCCTGTCTAATGTTTACAGTGCAACTTTTCCACAATGCTCTCTGGTCTTATCCTACTATACTACTCACTGATGCGTGCATAACAGTAGCTAGACTTGCGTTTTTTGTTAGCAGTAATTCGATAAAAAAACAAACAAATAGGGATTTTAATTATTAGCACCGGTTGCGTTTGAGTTTTTCACTTCTCTGTCTGTATTCCCTACTACTTTTAGTAGTATAAGTGTTCGTGCGTGGCAAGAGTTTTGTGTGTATACTAGTAGTATGTAATGCAAATTAATTGTTTGAAAATTTAAATGCAATCCTCAAACAGTTTTCTGATTCGGCGCTGCGACTTCGCGTGCGGCCTCAATTTTTCTGTTGCGCAATTTTCTGTTATAACCGGCACGTCACCCCAGCCCCTCCCTCCCGCGTGTCACTCAGTTCCTTTTCTATTCTATTTAGCTGCTCGGTTTTCCTACAAATTGGGCGGCATTAAATATAATATATATTGAATTTATTATTATTATTATTATTGCTGCATAAATGGTTATTACCTACAAAAATTGCACGTGGCAACAAATGTTTAATGAAGTATTTGATTTTTATTTAGTTTTTTATTGGCTCCGTAGCTATTAAAGTATTTAAAGCACTGTTTTCTATAAAAAAATAATTTTCGTTGCAGGCAACAGGTTCTCAGAATTAGCAGAATATCTTGGGTACCTAATCTCAGCTGGGTGGACAAAACACGGACACATGCTCTCAAAAATGATGCTTTTATTCCGAATATTTTGCCAATTGCCTTCGGAAACTTCGGCTCGTTTCCTGGAAAGTTCATTCGGAAATTCAAATAATTTCCCGACATACGGAAATCTGATCGCCATTTCTTTTTGTTAGTCATTTTATGGGGGATAAAGGAGTGGATAGCCGCTACTTGGTTTTTGCCAGCGCTAGGGATTTTTGCTAATTGGTTGATCGCATGCTGCTGTACAGCGCTAGGCTACAACTCCTCTTGTAGGACTTGTAGCCTAGTGGCTAGGGCGCCTGCCTCATGACCGGAAGGTCGTGGGTTCGAGTCCTGGCCCTAAGAGACTATTTGTACCCTTTGAGCAAGGCACTTAATCCCGCATTGCTTCAGTCCACCCAGCTGAGATCGGGTACCAGTTTGAGCTGGGTAAATTTAGGGTGGGTGTTGCGGCCCTTCCAGCCCGTCGGGCTGAAAGCTGTACACAGTACTCGGATGCGCCGCGCAACTAGCTGCGGTTGTGCCGTGGGCTGTACATCTGATCGAAAGGTCGGGTGTCTAAATTTATTTACTATTTTATTTTGTACAGCGCTACTTCTTTCCTTGGGCTGCTACAATGCATTCTTGTCCCGTCAGTACCGTGCGTGCACTTTAGCGAGCTTTAGTTAGCTTCATTAGTCACGTGGTTTCGTAGTAACTTGCATAATGTTGAAATGAAATTGACTTCGCATTATAATTTGCTACTTTAAAGTCTAAAAAAACTTAAAAATATTATTGTACTAAAGCAGTGCCGCCACACAGCGCAAAGTCTGCAGCAGTCAATTCTTAAAGCAAAAGCTGTTTTCTAATTGTGCGACGGAATTACTTCGTAGTAGGGTTTAATTAAAAAAATATCGATACCAATTTGATAATATTGTATTTATCATAATTACATCCTATGGATTAGAATAAAAGGAGAAACACTGAGATTTTGATGCATAAAAATCGAAATATTAAAACTCAAGCCAAAATTATTCACTGATTGATCAGAATTCTAAGCGTCAAAAATGCGTCGCCACTGACCGACTCCGGTTTCGTCAGTTCGTCGCCAACACCGCCGACAAGCTGCAAACAGCTGTGAGCAGAGCTTCTTCAACTGAAGTTGATCAAGAGGTACAGGAAGTTTTTTATTATTCAATTGGTTATTTAACAATTTTTTTTACATCGAATCAAAAGAAATTGGACACCTGGTAATTTCTACAATATTGAACTCAGCACGTTCCAGTCAGTAAATTTACAAAAAAAGATTATTTTTACTGGCCTACTGTTAATATTATAGATTATTGAAAAATCAAAAAACAACACAGATGCTAAACTAATTGGAAATTTACCGTTCGAAATCGTCCACCAGATCTTTTGCAGCAAATCACAGCCAGCAATAGCAGTAGCATCCCGGATATTCCCATCATCACCTGCGATCTAAATAACAGGGAACGTAGCGGCTGAAACCCTTGACGCGCAGAACCGTGAATCTCATTCTCACGTATGGTTGGCTGCCTGAAAGTGTACGTGATATAGATTCCTGGTACGAGCTATTTTATTTTTACAAAAAATTTTAATGTTTGCTAAACAGTCACTTGTCCATCGCTAAACTCACGTGGCGCGCGACTGCAGGTATCCAAAACTGTTGCTGGCATTGCCGCTCAGCTCGAACTCGCTACTCACCGGGTAGTAGGAGGCTAGGAAACTGCGCAGCAGCCGCTGCACCGACGGCGCGCCTGGGTCCGAATAGTTTATGTCATCGTTGAGGCATAGAAACTTTCTGCGGAGGCGTTATGGAGGTATGGGTTCAAAAACAGATGGACAGAGAGACAGACAGACAGACAGACAGACAGACAGACAGGACAGACAGACAGACAGACAGACAGACAGACAGACAGACAGACAGACAGACAGACAGACAGACAGACAGACAGACAGACAGACAGACAGACAGACAGACACATAGAATACAAACAGGCATGAAAAATCATACCTAGGCTCGTGAATAACCTGCTGCAGGTGGGCATATGTGGTCTCAAAGTTAGCGCTCAACATTTTGAACCACACGGCGCTGTCGTCTTCCAGCTGATAGTTGAACATCGGCCGCACCTCCGTGGCATTTTTGGCCACCGACTGCAGCCATGGGCAGGCTTCGAGCTCCCCTAGGGGAATTGATTTCCACTGGAGTTGATCCTATATATTAAGGGAATATTACGAGTACAATATACGAGCTATCAGTTTTTATAAGATGAAGTTTCAATCGAAAGTATGATAAAGAAAGTCAACAACTGAGTTTATGAGCTCATGAGCTCATGAGTGAGTGAATGAGTGAATGGGTGAATGAGTGAGTGAATGAGTGAGTGAATGAGTGAATGGGTGAATGAGTGAATGAGTGAATGTGTGAATTAGTGGGTTCATGAGTGAATGAGTGGGTCCATGAGTGAATGAGTGGACGAGTGAATGAGTGCATGAGTGGGTTCATGAGTTAAAGAGTGAATGAGTGAATCATTGAGTGAATTAGTTCTTAAGTGAATGAGTTTATGAGTGAGTTCATGAGCTCACGAGTAAGTAAAAGCGTAAATTAGCCAGCATAATTTATTTGCCTCACAGTGTCATTTGAAGAACTCTCCCACGCGTCGCTCATGTTGTACACGCAGATGGCCAGAAATTTTTGAACCGAAAGTTTTAACGACTGAAACAATAGAAAGTTGTTTTTCTTATAAACTGATTGTCAAAACTACTCGATAGAATTAGTTGGTGCTCACAGCCTCCGACACGGGCGTCTCCTTGGCCACCTTCACAACAGCGAAACGGTATTCGAACTCTTCGACCAGTCTGCAAAATTTAGAGATAAGCTGCAAATACTTGTATCGGATATAGAATCCTAAACAGCGGTCCTTATACCCGTTGCCATTCCGATCGAGCGCCTGCAGTGCATTGCTAAGGCTCCTATTGCCAGACTGGTGCGTCAGAAATGAAAAATACGCAAATGAAAACTGCATGTCATCTTTGGCGCGAAATTTGTGACTGCTGGTGGCGGCGTAGTGGCTGACGAATCTGCGGATTTGATAGATTTCGCATCCATCAGGGAGGTTTCTTTGAGGAACCTTCTCTCCCCACGTCCTACTCACCTATTCTGCAACTGTTGCATCGCGTCAATGCTAATAAAATGCGGCATATGAGCTGGAACTTTTCTAGCCGAATAGCCAAACACTTTGCTGAGCTCTCTGTTAGTGTACTTTAACGATTCGTCGTACATATTGACACCGCCAGTCGGGCTACGGTGAATCAATTGGGACAACTGGTGATGCTGCTGTGGCAGCGGCGGCGGTGGCGGCGGCGGCGGCGGCGGCGGCGGCTGGATTGGATGATGCGATGGCGTTGATGGATCTGGCGGTTTAATGGTTGAGAACAACTGCTCCACATGCGCCGAGCTTTGAAACGAAGGCAGCGCTCGGAGCAGATGGTTCAAGCGTGGGTCTTCAGCGCTGTCAGTTTGATTGGCCGCTTTGTCAGTCGGATGACTGGTTGAGTTCACTGGGCAAAGAGTGTAATGTAGAAAATTTTTATGTACAAGCGTAGAAATTTTGAAATCAAAATTATTAACAATGAAATTTTATATTTTTTAAAAACACTGCAAAAGATCCAATAACGCTTCATATTACTTAAGTTCCTAAGTAGTATGAACCTTTAATTTTCATAAAAATCGGAACTACAGAACCGGAGACAAGTGTTTGAAGCTGAGCGAAACTCACACTCGGAAAAAACGTTGGCCAGCAATTTTATTAACTGGTCATCACTTTCATCCAGAAGCTTCGGCTGTCTCGCTGCTGAAACATTCGCCACTATCGAGACATTCATCATGGAGTCACGGTTGTGGACAGCGGCTTCGGGCCCGGACGGCTTGGGATCCTCGACGCCAAAGTGCACCTGCACCGAACAGGCCGGTCGTTTGGAAGGTCGCAGTTGCAGGCGCGCCACTTTAGCGCTGGAGATTGACGACGACGACGATGTTGGCGAAAAAGTGGCAGCGGCGACAGTCAGGTGCAGAGTACGCCAACGGTGGTAGAAGTTCGCCGATCTCACCACCACAGCCGTCGAATCCGAAGCTACCGCTTGGTAGCTGCCAGACATTTGATCGATGGAGCCGGGCCAGATGCTGGTCAAGTTGAGCGCCAGGTAGTTTAAACCGGGTGGCAACGTCAAATTGACTGAGCCCGAGTGGCACCCTGGGGTTGGCGGCGATTGGAAACTAGGACGCGTTAAGGACTCAATCATGATCACAAGTTTAGGACTCAATCATGATCACAAGTTTAGGACTCAATCATGATCACAAGTTTAGGACTCAATCATGATCACAAGTTTAGGACTCAATCATGATCACAAGTTTAGGGACTCAATCATGATCACAAGTTTAGGACTCAATCATGATCACAAGTTTAGGACTCAATCATGATCACAAGTTTAGGACTCAATCATGATCACAAGTTTAGGACTCAATCATGATCACAAGTTTAGGACTCAATCATGATCACAAGTTTAGGACTCAATCATGATCACAAGTTTAGGACTCAATCATGATCACAAGTTTAGGACTCAATCATGATCACAAGTTTAGGACTCAATCATGATCACAAGTTTAGGACTACACGTTTAGGACTCAATCATGATCACAAGTTTAGGACTCAATCATGATCACACGTTTAGGACTCAATCACGATCACAAGTTTAGGACTCAATCATGATCACAAGTTTAGGACTCAATCATGATCACACGTTTAGGACTCAATCACGATCACACGTTTAGGACTCAATCATGATCACACGTTTAGGACTCAATCATGATCACAAGTTTAGGACTCAATCATGATCACAAGTTTAGGACTCAATCATGATCACAAGTTTAGGACTCAATCATGATCACACGTTTAGGACTCAATCACGATCACACGTTTAGGACTCAATCATGATCACAAGTTTAGGACTCAATCATGATCACAAGTTTAGGACTCAATCACGATCACAAGTTTAGGACTCAATCATGATCACAAGTTTAGGACTCAATCATGATCACAAGTTTAGGACTCAATCATGATCACAAGTTTAGGACTCAATCACGATCACAAGTTTAGGACTCAATCATGATCACAAGTTTAGGACTCAATCACGATCACAAGTTTAGGACTCAATCACTGATCACAAGTTTAGGACTCAATCATGATCACAAGTTTAGGACTCAATCATGATCACAAGTTTAGGACTCAATCATGATCACAAGTTTAGGACTCAATCATGATCACAAGTTTAGGACTCAATCACTGATCACACGTTTAGGACTCAATCATGATCACACGTTTAGGACTCAATCATGATCACAAGTTTAGGACTCAATCACGATCACACGTTTAGGACTCAATCACGATCACACGTTTAGGACTCAATCACGATCACACGTTTAGGACTCAATCATGATCACACGTTTAGGACTCAATCATGATCACAAGTTTAGGACTCAATCACGATCACACGTTTAGGACTCAATCACGATCACACGTTTAGGACTCAATCACGATCACAAGTTTAGGACTCAATCATGATCACAAGTTTAGGACTCAATCATGATCACAAGTTTAGGACTCAATCATGATCACAAGTTTAGGACTCAATCATGATCACAAGTTTAGGACTCAATCATGATCACAAGTTTAGGACTCAATCATGATCACAAGTTTAGGACTCAATCACGATCACAAGTTTAGGACTCAATCACGATCACAAGTTTAGGACTCAATCATGATCACAAGTTTAGGACTCAATCATGATCACAAGTTTAGGACTCAATCATGATCACAAGTTTAGGACTCAATCATGATCACAAGTTTAGGACTCAATCATGATCACAAGTTTAGGACTCAATCATGATCACAAGTTTAGGACTCAATCACGATCACACGTTTAGGACTCAATCATGATCACACGTTTAGGACTCAATCATGATCACAAGTTTAGGACTCAATCATGATCACAAGTTTAGGACTCAATCATGATCACAAGTTTAGGACTCAATCATGATCACAAGTTTAGGACTCAATCATGATCACACGTTTAGGACTCAATCATGATCACAAGTTTAGGACTCAATCATGATCACAAGTTTAGGACTCAATCATGATCACAAGTTTAGGACTCAATCACGATCACAAGTTTAGGACTCAATCACGATCACAAGTTTAGGACTCAATCATGATCACAAGTTTAGGACTCAATCACGATCACAAGTTTAGGACTCAATCATGATCACAAGTTTAGGACTCAATCATGATCACAAGTTTAGGACTCAATCATGATCACAAGTTTAGGACTCAATCATGATCACAAGTTTAGGACTCAATCATGATCACAAGTTTAGGACTCAATCATGATCACAAGTTTAGGACTCAATCATGATCACAAGTTTAGGACTCAATCACGATCACAAGTTTAGGACTCAATCATGATCACAAGTTTAGGACTCAATCATGATCACAAGTTTAGGACTCAATCATGATCACAAGTTTAGGACTCAATCACGATCACAAGTTTAGGACTCAATCACGATCACAAGTTTAGGACTCAATCATGATCACACGTTTAGGACTCAATCACGATCACACGTTTAGGACTCAATCACGATCACACGTTTAGGACTCAATCACGATCACAAGTTTAGGACTCAATCACGATCACACGTTTAGGACTCAATCACGATCACAAGTTTAGGACTCAATCATGATCACAAGTTTAGGACTCAATCATGATCACAAGTTTAGGACTCAATCATGATCACAAGTTTAAGACTCAATCATGATCACAAGTTTAGGACTCAATCATGATCACAAGTTTAGGACTCAATCATGATCACAAGTTTAGGACTCAATCATGATCACAAGTTTAGGACTCAATCACGATCACAAGTTTAGGACTCAATCATGATCACAAGTTTAGGACTCAATCATGATCACACGTTTAGGACTCAATCATGATCACAAGTTTAGGACTCAATTATGATCACAAGTTTAGGACTCAATCATGATCACAAGTTTAGGACTCAATCATGATCACAAGTTTAGGACTCAATCATGATCACAAGTTTAGGACTCAATCATGATCACAAGTTTAGGACTCAATCACGATCACAAGTTTAGGACTCAATCATGATCACAAGTTTAGGACTCAATCACGATCACAAGTTTAGGACTCAATCACGATCACAAGTTTAGGACTCAATCATGATCACAAGTTTAGGACTCAATCACGATCACAAGTTTAGGACTCAATCACGATCACAAGTTTAGGACTCAATCACGATCACAAGTTTAGGACTCAATCATGATCACAAGTTTAGGACTCAATCATGATCACAAGTTTAGAACTCAATCATGATCACACGTTTAGGACTCAATCATGATCACACGTTTAGGACTCAATCATGATCACAAGTTTAGGACTCAATCACGATCACACGTTTAGGACTCAATCATGATCACAAGTTTAGGACTCAATCATGATCACAAGTTTAGGACTCAATCATGATCACAAGTTTAGGACTCAATCATGATCACACGTTTAGAACTCAATCATGATCACACGTTTAGGACTCAATCATGATCACACGTTTAGGACTCAATCATGATCACACGTTTAGGACTCAATCATGATCACAAGTTTAGGACTCAATCATGATCACAAGTTTAGGACTCAATCATGATCACACGCCTAGGACTCAAGCATGATCACACGTTTAGGACTCAATCATGATCACAAGTTTAGGACTCAATCATGATCACAAGTTTAGGACTCAAGCATGAGCAAATGTCTATGACTCAAGCATGAGAAAATCTCTATGACTCAATCATGATCAAATTTCTATGACTCAAGCATGATCAAGTTTCTATGACTCAAGCATGAGAAAATCTCTATGACTCAAGCATGAGCAAATGTCTATGACTCAAGCATGAGAAAATCTCTATGACTCAAGCATGAGCAAATGTCTATGACTCAAGCATGAGAAAATCTCTCTGACTCAATCATGAGAAAATGTCTATGACTTAAGCATGAGCAAATGTCTATGACTCAATCATGAGCAAATGTCTATGACTCAATCATGATAAAATTTCTATGACTCAAGCATGAGCAAATGTCTATGACTCAAGCATGAGCAAATGTCTATGACTCAAGCATGAGCAAATGTCTATGACTCAAGCATGAGCAAATGTCTATGACTCAAGCATGAGCAAATAGGGGTCGATGAATTTTGCCAGCAGGAAATTTGCTAGCCGAATTTGGCCAGCCGAACTTTGTTAGCCGAATTTTGCTAGCAGGAATTTTGCTAGCGAAGATTTTGCTAGCCGAAATTTGCTAGCGGGAATTTACAATAGTTGTGAAGAATCGATATCAATAACATCAATAAAGAACCAATGTGCTGTTATTTGTGTTATTGTACATCAGCTCAAATTTAGCAAAACAAGCTGCAGTAACCTGATTTGGACAATTTTAAGATATTTTCCGGTGATAGTGATAGCCACCGTGCGCCCATTGCTGGATACCATGGGGGCCTCACAATTGCCGCGTTTTCTCAATTCAATTCAGCCTAATTACTAACTAAGACTTATAGACTTATGAAGAATAGTTAGTCTATCCGGATAGACGGTTGGCTAGTTTGTTCTTTTTGCACATGGTCACACCGATTCACCGATAGAATAGTGTACAGTGTAAGTCCTCGCTAGCAAAGTTCGGCTAGCAAAATATTCGCTAGCAAAATTCCTGCTAGCAAAGTTCGGCTAGCAAATTTCCTGCTAGCAAAATTCGTGCTCCCCACGAATAGTAATGAATCATTAGTGCACTTCTCAAGCTCATAATTGAGCACAAATCTGGGACTCAAGCGTTTTTAAGAGAAGCCATTTCGCAGCACTGCTCAAAGTCTTACACGGAATGCCATCGGGGCCAGCTGCGGCGACCAGCATTGTCAGCCGCTCAGTCCCGCAGTCGCCCGAATCGTGGCCGCACTCCGGCCTGTCGCAGACTCGATCGCAGAATCCATCGGCCAGCCAGCCGTTCAGGCAGCCAGGCGCGCACGGGTCGGCGACGCCTCCGCCAAGGCCACGGATTAGACCGGCGGCTGCGCCCAGATTCGCCAGATTCGGCATCAGCCAGCGACCTACTGGCAGCTGGGCGTTGATGCAGTCGCCGCCGTCAAAGTCACAGTGACTCGAGTTGCAGGGCATGTCGCAGGTTCTATAAATAAAAAAACCGATGTAGGTAGATTAGATTAGATTAGATTAGATTAGATTAGATTAGATTAGATTAGATTAGATTAGATTAGATTAGATTAGATTAGATTAGATTAGATTAGATTAGATTAGATTAGATTAGATTAGATTAGATTAGATTAGATTAGATTAGATTAGATTAGATTAGATTAGATTAGATTAGATTAGATTAGATTAGATTAGATTAGATTAGATTAGATTAGATTAGATTAGATTAGATTAGATTAGATTAGATTAGATTAGATTAGATTAGATTAGATTAGATTAGATTAGATTAGATTAGATTAGATTAGATTAGATTAGATTAGATTAGATTAGATTAGATTAGATTAGATTAGATTAGATTAGATTAGATTAGATTAGATTAGATTAGATTAGATTAGATTAGATTAGATTAGATTAGATTAGATTAGATTAGATTAGATTAGATTAGATTAGATTAGATTAGATTAGATTAGATTAGATTAGATTAGATTAGATTAGATTAGATTAGATTAGATTAGATTAGATTAGATTAGATTAGATTAGATTAGATTAGATTAGATTAGATTAGATTAGATTAGATTAGATTAGATTAGATTAGATTAGATTAGATTAGATTAGATTAGATTAGATTAGATTAGATTAGATTAGATTAGATTAGATTAGATTAGATTAGATTAGATTAGATTAGATTAGATTAGATTAGATTAGATTAGATTAGATTAGATTAGATTAGATTAGATTAGATTAGATTAGATTAGATTAGATTAGATTAGATTAGATTAGATTAGATTAGATTAGATTAGATTAGATTAGATTAGATTAGATTAGATTAGATTAGATTAGATTAGATTAGATTAGATTAGATTAGATTAGATTAGATTAGATTAGATTAGATTAGATTAGATTAGATTAGATTAGATTAGATTAGATTAGATTAGATTAGATTAGATTAGATTAGATTAGATTAGATTAGATTAGATTAGATTAGATTAGATTAGATAGATAGATAGATAGATAGATAGATAGATAGATAGATAGATAGATAGATAGATAGATAGATAGATAGATAGATAGATAGATAGATAGATAGATAGATAGATAGATAGATAGATAGATAGATAGATAGATAGATAGATAGATAGATAGATAGATAGATAGATAGATAGATAGATAGATAGATAGATAGATAGATAGATAGATAGATAGATAGATAGATAGATAGATAGATAGATAGATAGATAGATAGATAGATAGATAGATAGATAGATAGATAGATAGATAGATAGATAGATAGATAGATAGATAGATAGATAGATAGATAGATAGATAGATAGATCACCCGTCGCCAATCCAAGTGTGCGGGCAGCCCTGAGCGCAGTGCGGCACCTCCCAGCTCTGGTAGATCCGGTAGCCCATGGCGGGGCTGTAGAAATCATGCGGATGCACCGGACGAGTCAAAAAAACGTCGTCGTTAAAGTAAAGAAAATGCTTGGACAGGCCCGGGATTCTGTGCAGGTGACTCTCAATGGCCGGAGCATTGAAGGTCGGCAGATGCGACTTGTTGGGGAATATCTCCTGCATTAGCACGAAGAAAATTCAAATTTAGTCATAAGTAGTATTACAAGGACATTACCGCCCAAAAAAATTGAAGCCAAAATAAGGAAGGACCTACCTCGTGTGTAACAACAGTAAGTCGCGGATTACTCAAATTGAGCCAGCTCGGCACTTGACCGTTAGTTACTAGGTAAACTTTTCGTAACCAAGGCGCGAATCGCGTCATTGATCTCAGTGAATAGCGCAGCTCCTTGGTGATTGATGGACGACAGGTGCGATAGGGTTGGGCAGACGTAGCGAAGGATAATAAATGCATGTTAAATTTAAAATCATTTATGCTCAACATGGCTGCTCACATCGTTGTCCTCGAATCGGCTCCGTTCGCGAGCCCCGTTCGAATTGCCCATTGCGGGATAAGCGAATGACAGAAACACCGACTGATGAGCGGCTAGCAGTTCGTGGCTTTTTGACAGCTCCGACTGTGAAATCGTTTATAAATTTTGGTAGATGGATAAATACATGTATTGATTTATTTATTGATTGATTGATTGATATGGTTGATTGATTGATCGATTGTTTGATTGATTGATTGATTGCTTGATTGATTGATATGACTGATATGATTGATTGATTGATCGATTGATTGATTGATCGATCGATCGATCGATCGATTGATTGATTGCTTGATTGACTGATTGACTGATTATTCTATTGGTTGATTATTCTATTGATTGATATGATTGATTGATTGATGGATATGGTATGATTGATTGATTGATTGATTGATTTTTATATTGGTTTATTTTTCTATTGATTGATATGATTGATTGATTGGTTGATATGATATGATAGATAGATAGATAGATTGATTGATTGATTGATTGATTGATTGATTGATTGATTGGTCGGTTCATTGTTTAATTTAAAATTTATCTGATTAATTAAATAATTAATTAATTGAAAGATTGATTAATTGAAAAATTATATAATTTATTGATCGCTTGTTTGATTGATTTTATTGCACCCTCACCTGAGCCCTTCTCATCGCCGTCTTCTTGTCTTCCATGGACTCGAAATGCGCCACTAGCAGGCGCTGCCGCGGCCGATGCAGAAGCATCTCCAATCTTCGCAACGGCTGTTTACCGTTGTTGTCAAGGAGACGCTTTAAGCGACTTTTCCGCACTGAGGCGGACACCTCAAGGGCGGCGGCTAGCGGCAGTTCGAATAGTGGAATGGCGGCTGGGTTTTCGAATGCCTGATGGATGAAAATTAATCTTGATAGTTGCAAGAATTAGTGAGCACTTGACTTCTGTCAGTTTTGCACTTATCTTCTACCGCCTTTCCGCTTATCTTCTGCCACCTTTGCGTTTATCTTCTGCGACCTTTGCGCTTATCTTCTGCCACCTTTGCGCTTATCTTCTGCCACCTTTGCGCTTATCTTCTGCCACCTTTGCGTTTATCTTCTGCCACCTTTGCGCTTATCTTCTGCCACCTTTGCGCTTATCTTCTGCCACCTTTGCGTTTATCTTCTGCCACCTTTGCGCTTATCTTCTGCCACCTTTGCGCTTATCTTCTGCCACCTTTGCGTTTATCTTCTGCCACCTTTGCACTTATCTTCTGCCACCTTTGCACTTATCTTCTGCCACCTTTGCACTTATCTTCTGCCACAATTAACTTCTTCTTCCTTTTATACGGAATATTTAACTAAGCGGACTTAGTTGAATCAACTAATTTTTCCGGTGTTAAATTGATCTGCGGAATCCGTATCACTTTGTTAGGCTTGGCCTTCGGATTTGAGTTTTATAACTTTAAATAGTCTTTCCAAGTTTTTGCAAATTCGAAAGTTTACTGACGACTTTATTTAAAGTGATTTAAAGTTACTTAGGTTTGAATCATCCTAATAATATAGGGAAGTTAACGAAGTGACCAAAGTTTTAGACAGCCCCATTGGCCAGTTGACGAAGTGACTAGGATCACTCCTCACATGCGTTTATACCGAACTAGTTTCTGAATCTAGATCTCCCTTTCTACGAGCGTAATTCTAATTGTTACAGAAAAAATCTGTTTCGCTTCAGCTAAATGTTTGTTGTGTTCAGTTGTGTTAAGTTTGCTGCTAGCTATTGAGCCCCTAACTATTTTGCGGCGCGTCTCACATAGAAAAGAGGCTCTCCAACAGTTTCATGCATTGCTGAATGCTTCGGCTGCCACTGCAGTCGCCTACGCAGCAGCATCAGTGGCCGCTTATCTTCACCGTCTTGATAGCGTTTGCAATTGGTTGGCGCCTTGTACACCTCGGCTGGCACCGTCTGATTGAGCGGATATGGCAGGCTGCTGATGTTGCCGCCAAATTCTCGGTTCGACGGCTCGACATCAGGCAATGCCACCAGCTGGTAAGGTGATTCGAAGCAACGAACAGTCAGTTCAGAGCAGACTGAACACACTCTGTAAGTTTATGATGATTTTGCTTTGCTTGTTTTACCACTACTGTTTTTTATGCACCAATAAAAGTACAGAACGCACTCTTTCCGATAGTAAAAA
The DNA here is from genome assembly GCA_950096795.1 of Macrostomum cliftonense. Classification (NCBI taxonomy): domain Eukaryota; kingdom Metazoa; phylum Platyhelminthes; family Macrostomidae; genus Macrostomum; species Macrostomum cliftonense. The sequence continues at coordinate 1,566,506 of CATNEM010000090.1, read as the reverse complement.
TCTAGTTTTCTAAGAAACTCCGGGTCGCTGCCATTGACCCAAGTGTAAACGGCGTCTATAGGCCAGGGCCCTTGGAGACTGAAATTTCAAAACAAATTGGTATGTTTGTATTCTTTTAATTTATTGTTAGTTACACACGCATTTTCGATCTTACTCACTCAACGCTTTTCGAGCTGTCTAATTGTTGAGGACATGTACTTTTAATAGCGCATTGGCGTTCTTTCATAATCAGCCATATTCTCTGCAGTAGAAGTTGTGCGCTTAACGGTTTAATAATATTCGATAGATACAGTTGATGTTACGTAACTCGCTATCATTTAGAGGATAGAGCGGATATCGTTCTGGTTGCGTAATCAGATAACATTCTACAAGGTGTCACTCTACTGATTTGAAAATGTTTCTATACTCCATAATTATATACGATGTACGCTCGTAGGATACTGTGGCTAAGTCGGCTGCATTTAAGCACCGCTTGAAGTTGAGACCAAAGAAGAATGCAAGTTGAAAGCATAATTGCTAATAAACGAGACTTCACCTTAAATTTTGCACTAAAATTACCACGATAAAACGCGAAAATAGATTTTTCTATCGACAGAGAGGAAGACAGGGATGGATAGAAAAAATTGACGCAAGTTGGTCGACAGTCAGCCACATTCTGAGCTTTTCTGTGGATTCGAATTTCATGCATTAAATCCTCAGAGACACGATGGCAATTTTGATCCCACCAGAGCAGCTCACCTCCAGGACTAAAATAGCAAGCAGGCAGATCAATAGCGCAACTAGGCAACCGGAGCGGCGCCCAGACTTGCAGTTGAGCAAATCGAGAAGCCTTCGTTGTAAAAGTTTGCGCATAGCAAAACTTACAGATGTTGGGCCACAAGGATCAGGTCTGCAGATTTTCAGTTATCCATACTTATCCTCGTTAATATTATAAATTACTTATCCTCAAACATATTTGGGTGAAAGTGATTATAAGACAAGCTCGCAAATATTGATGGAAAATCGATTGTTTCTCTAAGATTTTCCGTTAGCAGCCTTGAAACCAATAATGTGCAGCCTACAGCACAGCCGCAGGTAGCTGCGCGGCGCATCCAAAAGCTGTGTACAGCTGCTTCTCAGTCCTGACGGGCTGGAGGGGCCGTAACAACCAACCCTTCGAATTTTCCTAGCTCAAACTGGTACCCGATCTCAGCTGGATGTGCCCCTTACTCAAGGGCACATCATATTGTTTCCTAGAGCTGGGGCCAAGGACCGCTACGAGCTATAGGATTCACTTTTGTAAAAAAAGGACGCTACACTCTGGCCCAAAACACATATAATTAGTAAGTATTGGCCATAAAAAATTGTAGAATTTCTATCTCGGCAGTGTAAAATCGGGTTGTAATTATTTGGAGTGCAACGTCATTGTACCCTAGAAGTCTTTGGCTGGGTTCGAACCCATGACCTTCTGGTCATAGGGCGGATACTCTAAGCCACTAGGATACAACAGTCCTGTACGTTGTCCTACGCACAACTCCTGCAGCTAAAATATCCTATAAAATAGCTAACTCTATGCTCCATAATGTACGAATTCAACACTATGAATTGTATTGAGAAGATTAGTTCCCTTAAAATAGGTGGCTCAATCGTAAGCACTGTTCATGGCTTACTCCAGAAACTTACGAGACTGCATGCATGCACGATTAATTTGATGCAGCACAGCTACAGCTAGTTCAATCCCAGACCGCAGTAGTGAGAAAAATCCATGTTCTAATGATTGCATTTATTGCCGAGTTATTGACAAATTAGTATAGAATTTAGCAAACACTATTGCTTTACTCGGTAATTAATTATTATTACCGAGTAAATCAGATCATAATAGCAGCTTTTTGCTTAGCACACGCTACTGCGCAGATTAGCAATTAATTATTAGGCTATATTGACAATTTTGTTTTAATCAGTAACTAAATACTGCTCAGTATATTTATATCGAAATACTTATTGCCACTATAATTCTGATTGGCTGTGCAAGCAGTATTGGTCCAGGACACACAGCTCAAAGCTCAGTGTTAAAATATTTGCTTAAAAAATAATAATGCATAATCACAGTGAAAAACAATATCTATTTAATCAAGTTTCGAAATTTTTGGCATAGCGCATGCAGGAAAAATCATGGTAGAATTACAAAATATTAAAATTCATTCATATAAAAACTATAGAAAAATCCATTAAATACACAGATTGAGAGATAAAAAGTATTTGATGAAAAGTGCAGTTAATTAATTGCAAAAATAACTTGCGTTGTAAAAATGTGTAGAAAAACTCAAATCCAGTCTTCCTGTCAGTTGGTCACCAGATGCTCAATGCATCTGTTGATCAGGTGCTGTAAAAATAAAACAAATTAAATAGTATACATAATTACAAAATATAGCACATTGAAGCAATCTTTCAGAAATTTTCTGAATCTTACAATCGGAAAAGTACTGTATCTAACACATTACAATAAAGCTTTCAATGAATTTGCAAAAATATTTTACCATTTAAATGATTTGAATTAAATCCATAAGTATATTGTATATACTATTTACCAGTTACCTAGTAAGTTTTGGTCTAAGTAAAAATATGAGACAGTTTAGCAAGTTTTTATTTTAAAATGCTACTTTATCGATTAAATAAACTAAAAGTGTGCAATGAGGGTTCTTTTAGTGAAAGAAGTTAAATCTTGGCTTTGCTAAATTCTAGAGATCTCTTAGAAAATAGTTTTAGAGTGTTCTATTGCAGACATTGTTTGGCTTAAAACTATTCCAAAAAGTTCTAAATGCTGCAATAATGATTTTCATATGATATAAATAGTGGCGAATAAATCAAATTCTAAATTTTAAAGATTAATTGACACAAAGTATTTGTGTCCTTAAAATTATATTCAATAATCGGAAGAGCATTTAGACATACTCTATCGCAGTCTAAAAAATATAGAATAGAAGTATCTGTTTGTGTTAGTGTTTGCATTATATTATAAAATTTTAAGTCCAATAGTTAATTTTGTTTCAGCGCTTCAGCGCTTGACATATTACAAGTTTTCCTTGAAAACGCGATATCTTAAAGTATTCAAATGTGTGGTTTCTTTATACCGCATCGAGTAAAACGATAAAACTAAAAAAGATTAGTCTATGATTGATTTTGTAATGGAATTTTCTGAATTCTAAATAAAATTAGTAGCGTTATGCATTTTTAGGATCATATTGCTTGTCAATATTTAATTCAATGATTTTACTGCTTTTGATAATTGTTAATCTTTGAATGTAATTCTGATTTATGGTTGGTTTAATTTGCTTAGAGTAAAAGTCTAACTGTAAGATAAGGTGTGAATTGTCCATAGGTGACTGCCCATCTAAACTAGTTAGGAATAAGGATTCGGCAGGCACTGGCTATCCATTTAAATTACCAATTTAATTGGCGCGTATACGGGCATATTCAGAATTTTTTGGTCGGCTGAAAGTCAATGCTTGGACATTAGAACAGAAATCCCAAGGGCAGGGGAATTAAATTTTTTTCACCTTTAGCATGATGCAAAGAATAAACCCTCCTCCTAGGGGGTCCGTGGCCACGCCACCAAGTACTGCTCTATGTTATTTCAGTAGCCTACAAAAAGTTGTAATTTATCCAAAAATTTGGCTTTGCTTCACCCGGCGATCCTGCACTTTTCCGCTTTTAATTATTTTAAAGCAAAATTGAAAGTAAAACGCGTTCAGTTAGGCCTAAACAAGTGTCAGTTGTGACTGTCATGGCACACAAAGTTAGCACGGATAATAATGCTGAATCCAGTACAGAATGTTTCCAAACTGTTTTTATGGAAATAGTCAGTGCCAGAGGAACTCCTGCAGTAGGTCTCGAATAGGCCATCTGCCGTCCCATGCATGACCTGGTACTTCGCCTTGCAGTTTGCCCATGTGCCCTCGATTGTATTGGTGTGGATGGTGACATCATTTGGGTTGACAAAGTTGATGGAGTGATTAACTCCTGATGAGTTAACAACTGACACTTGTTTAACTGAAAGCGTTTTACTTTCAATTTTGCTTTAAAATAATTAAAAGCGGAAAAGTTCAGGATCGCCCTTCACCCTTCTATTTATTTGGCCTGGATACAAATAGGCATATTGCTTGTAATATACAGTTTGAGATAAGGCTACTCAAAAGTTTTAATTATGATATAATAATTCACTATATGCATAGTTTTTACCTATTATCCATTTGTTAGCCTATCTTAAACTAAAACTCTTAGCTACTAGTCTACTATGCTAAAACTTCTATAGTTTTAGTCTATTTAGTATTTAGGGCTTAGCTGCTTGGGCCTGTTGTTGTATATATAGGTCCCAGGTCAATTCGGTGACAACTTTGGATGTTTCGGTGACAGCCCGGGTCATTTCGGTGACAGCATTTGCGAAGTCGAAGACAATGTTTACAAAGTTTGTAATTGTATTTAACCTATTTAAAAACTCGTCGCTTCCTAATTTTTTAGCATTTTCTTTTAAATTATTATTAATTAGTTTTATTATGTACCGTATCCTTGACAGCTGCGCGCGTACTGTTTTCAAGCTCAATATTCTCATGCAATAATTGTATTCTTTTGTCAGAGTAATAACAAGAAAAGTCGAAAAAATACTATTTTCATAACACTGCCTCAACTTCCTATAATTGAGAAAATGCTATAATCGTTCATCTTTATATGAATAAGTAACTGAATAATAAAAGTCAACCACGTGCGGTAGGTATTGTGATCTGTAGGGCGCTTGGCCCAAATAACTTAAAAGTTCAAATAATATTTGAGATGACACAAAACAACGTGAGGCTCTAACCGCCCCAGCCGCTAATATTTATTTTTTCAATCGACCGCCCGGCTCAGACCGGTTTGGGTGGGGGGCAGACAAACACACCCCCTCCAGCCAATCAGAGGCCAGCGACAGCGCGTGCACTTAGGGTGGGTGGCGTGAGCCAGCCACATACACAACATCACCCCCTCAAAAAACAGTCTCTAAGTCCATCAATCAGAGTCCGCTAACGTCAACTGGGATCAGCTCCCCTTTCAGGTCAACCAGGGCTGAACCGGGTTGGCGGTCTCCTTGTCCTTCCGCTCCTCCTCGGGGTCGGCGGTAGAGGCGCGTTGGCTTGTGCTGTTGGCGGCTCCGGCAATGCTGTTGGGGCCATGAGTGTGCCAAGCCCAGCCTCAGCCGCGTCGCCGTCAGTCGTTGAGCCGTCGGGGACCCGGACCAGATTGTCAGAGTGCCAGCGCGAGCCGTCGTCAAGCTGCCAGGACTCCGGGCCCAGTTGCCGGGTGATTCGGCGCGCGTCGCCGAGCCGTGTCGCCAGCTTGTTCGCCGTCTGTGGTCTGCGGACCCGCACGGAATCGCCTGGCTGCAGTCTGGATGGTCGGGCGCCGCGGCGTCGGTCAGTCGCGAGCCTGGCCTTTTCCTTGTTGGCCCTGACTCGGCGCTCCGTCTCGGCAACAGGCGGTCCCATCGAAGTCTCCGTCAGCTGAATGCCGCGACTCCACTGGTTGAGCGGTCCTCGGAGCGGCCGGCCGATCATCAGCTGCGCCGGTGTCAAGCCCGTCGTGCCGTTCGCTGTCGACCGGTAGCACTGCAGAAACTCGCGCACCGCCTCCTTGAAGCTGATGCCGTCCTTCAGGTGGGCCTTCAACGACTCCTTCAGGGTCCGGTTGAGACGCTCGACGTTCGAGTTCGACTGCGGATGGTACAGAGATGTGGTCACATGCTGCACGCCGTTGGAGCTAAGGAACTCCGCGAAGGCGTGGCTCTTGAACTGGGGCCCGTTGTCGGTGACGATCTTAGCCGGGAGCCCCCATCGAGCGAACAGGTCCTTGAGGAACTCGACGATGACCTGAGTCGTCACGGAACCCGTAGTCTTGAGCTCCGGCCATTTGGAGTGGACGTCGATGGCCACGATGGCGAATCGGCTGCTGGCCGGTGCTTCGTGGATCTCGCCGAAAACGTCGAGCTGAATGGTGTGCCACGGCTCCGTCGGCCATTCGGTCGACTGCGAAGGTGCCGCCGGCCGCCTCCACTTCTCCGCCAGGCAACAGCTGACGCAGGACTTGGCCAGCTCCTCCAGTTGGGCGTCGATCCCTGGCCACCAGACCGTGTCACGGGCCCGACGCTTCATCTTGACGATGCCGCAGTGCCCTTGGTGGATCAGCGCCAGTGCCGTAGCTCGGAGACTGGCTGGCACAACAGCCCGATGTCCGCGGACCAGGAAGTTGCCGAAGGTCGTCATCTCGTGGCTGAGCTTGAAGTAGATTTTCTCCTCCTCCGTGGGTGGCACCTTCCAGCCGGCACGCAGCTTCGCCGAGACGCTGCTGATGACCGGATCGTCGCGGGAGTGCCTGTCGAGCAGGTCAGCGGATAGCACGCCGTCCAGAACCTGGTGAATGTCGGCCAACTCCAGGTCGTCGTTGTAACTGTCTGGCTGCTCGGTTGGCCTCTCGAAGCGCGACAGGAAGTCCGGTACGATGTTATCCTTGCCCGGCTTGTACTCGACGTTGAAGTTGTACTGCAGAAGCCGGTCGTTCCATCGGTGGATGCGCAGTGGCTTGTGTCCGGTGCCTTGGGTGCAGAGTAGTGCCTTGAGCGCTGAGTGGTCGGTGCGTAGCGTCAGTTTCCTGCCGTAGGTGTACATGTGCCACCGCTCTAGGGCCCAGATGCACGCCAGCGCCTCCTTCTCGCTTGCTGAATACCTAGATTCAGTCGGCGTGAGGGCTCGGGATGCGTAAGCTACAGGCTTCTCTGACTCACCGATGCGCTGAAGTAGCACGGCGCCGACAGCGAAGTCCGACGCATCGCACTCCACGATGGTCTCGGCGTTGCAGTCGAAGTGGCTCAGCACGGGCGGACTCGTCAACTGTCGCTTCAGTTCAGTGAAAGCTGCGTCGCACTCAGCTGTCCAGCAGAATTTGGCGTCCTTCTTGAGCAACTCTCGCAGCGGCCTCGCGGTCTTGGCGAAGTCGGGGATGAACTTGGCGAAGTAGTTGACGGTCGCGAGGAATGAAGCGACGCCTCGCGCTGTTTTCGGCGCTGGAATGCTGAGCACGTCCTCGATGTTGGACTTGGATGGCAGTACGCCGTCAGCTGAGATCCTGCAGCCCAGGAAGGTGATCTCTGGGACGCCGATCTGGCACTTGTCACGGTTGAGCGTCAGGCCGTTGTCGCTCAGGCGCTTCAGCACTGCTTGAAGTCGCTTGCCGTGCTCCTCCATGCTGACGCCGTGGATGACGATGTCGTCTACCGAGTGCCGGACGCCCTTGATGTCTGCCAGGATCGTCGACAGGATCTTCTGGAAACAAGCGCCGGAGCTGGACATGCCGAAAGGGACCCTCGTGAACTGGTAGAGGCCGCAGTGTGTGATGAATGCCGTGAGCTGCCTGCTTCCTGGGTGCAGTGGAATCTGCAGATAGCTCATCTTCAGGTCCAGCTTGCTGAATACCTGCGCGCCCGCGAACTCTGCTGCAAGCTCCTCTTGCGTCGGCACCGGAAATTTGTCGGGATTGATGGCCCGATTGCAGTTGCGCAGATCGACGCAGAGCCGCAGGTCGCCGTTCTTCTTCTTGGAGACGACCAGATTGGAGACCCATGGAGACGCGTCGATTTTCTCAATGACGCCCGAGGCTTCCATCCTGTTCAGCTCATCCTTCACGCGATCCTGCAGCGCCAGCGGCACCCGTCGCAGTGGCTCCGCGATTGGTGTCGCGTCGTCGCGCAGCTGCGGTCTGTGGCAGAACTTCTTAGCCTTGCCGATGCCGTCGAAGATTCCGGGAAACTCGGCCGCGATGTCGTCGATGCTGCTGATCGCGTTGACGCTGATGGAGAAGCCCAACTTGTCCATGCCGTCCAGGCCCAGAATGTTGGTGCCTCGCCGTGTGACGAAGAAGCGGCAGTTGGCAGACCTGCCCTGATAATTAATCTGAAGCTCGGTCGTTCCTAACACCTCGATCGCGGAGCCCGTATAGGAAAAGAGCTGCTTGTGAGTCGATACGATGGCGTGACGCTTGGGCAGGCGCTTCAATGTTGACTCGTTGATGATGTTGACTTTGGAACCGGTGTCCAACAGCAGCTTCACGTCGAGATCGGAGATGCTGCACGTCAGGAAGTGTAACAAGGACTCTCCGCCTTGCACTGCTGACACTTCGAATGGTTCGTCCTCGTCCTCGATGGCGCGCACTTCGCGGCGGAGCTGTCGGCAGGATGCCTTGAAGTGCCCGACTTTGTGGCAGTGCAGGCATTTCTTATCCTTCGCTGGGCACTCAGGAGCGCGGGCGACATGTCCAACCTTGCCGCAGTTGCTGCAGCGCTTGTCCGCTCCTGGCTTCGGGCACGCCGCCTGCTTGCCGCTGACCTTGCGTGGTGCGTGGCGGCTCACCTTCTGCACACGGAAGTCTTGTTCTTTGTCCACCTTGCCGTCGCGCAGCTTCTTAGCGTCATTGATGGCGGACTCCACCTGGATGGCAATCGTCGTCGCTCTGTCCAGGTCGAGCTCCCTCTCCATGAGCAGTCGCTCCCGAATGCGTGACGAGTGCGTCTTCTCGATGATCTGGTCTCTGATCATCTGGTCGCGAAGTGCTCCGTACTCGCAATCGGCAGCCAGTTCACGAAGGGCGTCGACAAACTGGCTGATAGCCTCGCCTGGCATCTGGGCGCGGGATTTGAATCTGTAGCGGTTGCTGATCGTGCTGCGCGACTGCCCGAAGATGGCTTGCAGCTCCGTCACCAGCTTGTCGAAGGTGTCGACCTTGTCCGCAGCGAGATTCCTGAGCGAGTAGATTCGCTGGCCCTCCTCACCGAGCAGGTGGATAAGGATGGCTTTCTTGCGAGAGTCTGCCGCTTCGCTCAGGTCCAAGGCCTCCAAGTAGATCTTGAAGCCATTAATCCAGCGATCCCAAGGCGTGTGAGGCTGTCCAGGGTGTGCGAGAAACACGCGGGGCTCAGAAATGCCCAGACTCGTCGCCATATTGTGATCTGTAGGGCGCTTGGCCCAAATAACTTAAAAGTTCAAATAATATTTGAGATGACACAAAACAACGTGAGGCTCTAACCGCCCCAGCCGCTAATATTTATTTTTTCAATCGACCGCCCGGCTCAGACCGGTTTGGGTGGGGGGCAGACAAACACACCCCCTCCAGCCAATCAGAGGCCAGCGACAGCGCGTGCACTTAGGGTGGGTGGCGTGAGCCAGCCACATACACAACAGTAGGGAATAGATATAATTCACGAAACTTGATTCACCGCATGCTAGAACTTACGAGTATACCTTATATTTTCAGTGAAATTAGAGTACTAAAAACTAAACCGACGTAATCGCTTATGTACACACATGTGATGTGCCAATGTAATATAGACCTAATGAGCTAGTGTGGGCGTGTGGTACTGATACTCCAAAACTGTCATACTTTGTTATTAATGCATTCACTCGAATGAATACAAAAGTACAGACAGGGGATCAAAATGCATGCACAAAGTTCTGATTACAAGTACACGTGTAAAATAGCTGGTTAAACATTATTATCGGGCAGATTGAAGTAGGATATATACCAGTAAGGGCATTCATTCAATGTCAGTTCAAGTGAACATGCATTCAAGTTACATATTAAAAACTAACTGCATTAAAATTTACAAATAAAGATAATATTTGTCTCGATAGTCCATTCAATATGCGTCAATTAGGATTAAAAAGGCGGCTGCAGGCTTTAAGCAGCTGTCGAACCGTTCGCGAGCCTTTGTCGTATTCAGCCCAGTAGCGAAACAGGCGAGACTGGACAGTTCGATACCCTTGCCGTTGCTCTCGGCGCAGAACTCCTCTGGAGAGCAGGTGAGGCTGGAGTGGCACAAGAGCAGCTTCCTGGTGAAGCAGCTGAATCAGCAGGTAGAAGTGCAGATTGCGTCGGCCGGCTTTCCGATTTAGGCGATAGTGCCAACCCCTCCAGGTCGTTATTGGTCCTGATTGGCAGGCCAAACACGCATGTGTCTTCCGCCTTCCAGCCGCTGCCTTCGCTCAGCCATGTGTTGCTGATGTAATTGCAGAGCTCCTCAATACGGTGATCGGCATGAACAGCAGGAGAGGCTCGGAGACCATCAAAAACTGGGCGAATGTCGCGACTTCAAGACTCAAATTGTTATCGATTCTAACTTAATTAAGATGATATTATATTTGTGCTCGCTTCTATACTCAGCGGAAATTATGTGATGCAATTAGGGTCCCAATGAACTGAGGATTTTAGCCAATGGTAAGGCATCTAATTTTAATCGAAAAATTCACTATTGAGTTGACATGGACACCAGTCAGTAACATTGATGCCGATTGAAGCATGTAAGGCGTAAACAATCAATGTATTGAGGAGATTTCGTAACCTTTTGACACCCACCCACTCCACTTCGTCTCCATGCTATGTTATATCAATTGAATCACTGTTATTGTTAGAAACCATTTCTGTTTGCGACCACGCCCTTTGAAACCAAACGGAATTATCACAAGTATAATCGTCATTTCCTGGCTACTTTCCTGTAACTTAATCGTCAACATGCACAAGGTGAGTTTATCAAGTTTTGAGTAGCTTTTTTCACATGACTTGCTTTGTTCTCATGGACAATATAGTTGGGTGCGAAAGTTTGGATTTGCAGATTTTCTACAGTATGAAAATGCAGTGGTTTAATTTTCAATACTATTGTGCCAGAATTTAACACAAAAGAATGATCACGCAACTCAGATTTATGGTTTGCATTAATGATATTCTGAGAGGAGAGCGAGGTGAGAAAGTGCAATGTCAGAGGGAGAGAGAGAAATAGAGAACAAGAAGAGAGGGAGAACGCCAATCCACCATCTTCTCACTATCTTCTATCTACGTTTGAATAATCTAAGTTGATAATCTTAGTCAAATAAGAATACTTTAACATGAGGCTTAAAATAAATACAAGTCCGCAAGCGGCCGTTGTCGAGGATTCCTGCAGTTTAAACTGACGTGTTCACAAAAGCAAATAAACAAATTCAATGCATTAACACACAGTTTTAAAGTGGCGCATATTTACCTTTTGTACTTTTCATACATATTAACTATGTTTTACACTTTATCAACGAGTTGGCGAATGCTGTCACCGAAGTGACCCGGGCTGTCACCGAAACATCCAAAGTTGTCACCGAAAGTGTTGTCACCGAAGTGTCTTGTCACCGAATTGACTTGGGACCTATATATAAGTAGTATGTATAGTACTGATAAAAATAGAAAATTGCTAATTATACAAACTATTTGTACAAATTAGTTTTTTAATTGTTTTAGGCCTAGCTATTGTTAATGTTAGCTTAGTCTCTAACTTAATTAATGATACCTAATAGCATAATGCCAAATATATGGGTGCAACTCAAAAAAATCAGTTAGCCAGTGTGACTTAGTTAAAAAAATTTGCAACTTACTTTGGGTCAAAGTTTGAAGGACCAAAAAAAGGTCCTGCAAAATGCTTTTGCCTCTATCTTCCCAATTATTCTCCATTTTGCAACTTACCTCTTCATTTTTGTGGCTTACCCCCTCATTTTTGTGACTTACCCCCTCATTTTTGCAACTTATCCCCTCATTTTTCACCAATTTTGCAATTTACATCACCAATTTTTCAACTTTTTATCTACAATTTTGCAACTTACATTGGCAATTTTGTGACTTACCTTGGTCAGCCACCAAATCGGTTAGCCGGATCAGCTAACTTGACCAGTAAAGGCAATCAATCGATTGATCAGTCAAGTTGGTTGATCCGGCCAACTGTTGCGCACGTATGCAACTATTGTACACATTGGACATGCCAAAGCAAATATATAGTTATTTTAAATGCTAGACTCCCTTAGGCTTAATAATTAATATTGAATATATTATATGCAATATAGTTAGAACAAAGATAAAGAGTAAGTTGTAACTATAATAGGATTAGGTTCTAAATTTAATATTTATAATTAGGGCCTTGAAGATAAGATTGCAAGAATTATTCATATTAGCATTATATTGCATTTTGAAATAAAGGGACTAAAATATATTATAGGCTATTTTTTAAGAGGCAAGCAAAATTAGCCTTGAAAATTGTATCATTTCAACAAAAATATCCTTTTATAATTGATTTTTGTAGCATTTAATGAAAATTATTTAGAATATAAACTGGGTAGCTTTTATTTATTCAACTTATCTTATAACTATCATAAAAATAGGTTGTCAGTAAAAATTATTTTATTTTATTTGATAAAAATTTTTTTATAAGCAGCCCTGTTGGAATAAGTTAATAAATTATATCTAAATATCTATTACATTTTTTACTTTTTTGGTATTGTATCATATTGCAGTGTTGCAACCATGTCACAACATAGTATTGCATTGCAAGAAGGTACAATGTAGCAACGGGGCATGCCAGGCCTTGAGGCAAGGTACAACAAGGTATAGTGTGGTGCAGCAAGGTATAGAGGCCTTGCAACAGGGTGCAGTGCAGCAATTTAAAATGCTAGTTAGGCAAATATTATTATTTTATATTGTGTCACTGTTTCAAGCCATATTTTTATACCTGTATCACCATACATGCCCAACCTAAAAATGTCACCCGTCCAGTGCGACTTAGTTTCAGCAAAAAATTGCAACTTACTTTGGGCGAAAGTCAAAGGACCAAAAAAAAGAAAGGTCCTGCGCACCACTTTTGCCTTAATCTTCTCAATTCTTCTTTTTGCAACTTACCCCCTCCTTTTTGCAACTTACCTCCTCAATTTTCACTGATTTTGCAACTTACATTGCCGATTTTTTCCATTTTTATCTACGATTTTGCGACTTACCTTGGCCAGTGGCCCTTTCACCCGTCCGGTTTGGACAGGTCAGACGGGTGTTGGGCATGTATGTGTATCACACATTTGCAGGTTTTTTATATTTATTCCAATAGGGATCAGCAGGGTTTTTGTTTTACTAGAAATATTGATATAAGTTTGTATCCAAAGCTCAAAATTTGGATGCAATTTGTCTTTTGGTAATGTCTCTTTATCTTTATTTGTCTTTTGGTAAAGGATAAAAGTAAAAACTTTTATTAGGCATTCTATTTCTAGTTTGAAAGTGGAAGTAATCATGACTGTATTCAGATTAATAAATTATAGACTATTTAAATTATTAGTAAGTAGCTAGTAATGGTAGCTAAGCCATATCAAATTACTTGCAAGTTTATAATAGTTAAAACCACACAATGTAACATTTTTTGGTTGTATAATACAAACTATTGCAATAAAATTTTTAAGCTATAAAGTATATTGGAGAATAGATTTTACTTCTTTAATGTCCATGCCTAAAACAGTAAAAGTTTTTTTTTAATTTGCATGGCAGATTTGATATTATAAATGCAGGCTTAGGATGTAAATTTACAAGTATATTGCAGGCTAAGATGGATCAAAATTTCTAATCTGCTATCGCTAATTGATGACTAGCTGACTGCTAGGCTGATATTTTTTTCCAAATTTGGCAGTGTATTTAAGCATACAATGTGTTATACGAGTATTCCTCTGCAATGGGATAGCAAGAAGAATATATCATCTATGGTGAAAACCTTTCTAAAGCTATTCCAATCAAAGCATCTTGGAATATTTTGGTTAGCTAATGCAATTGGCTTTAGATACTAGAGACCTTGACAATAGTCAAAAAGAAATCTATCACACTTAAACCCTTGGCTACAATATAGGTGGCTAGTGATTCTAGTCTTAAAAAAGAATTATCTACTTTCCTAGCTAGCTAAGTATAAGTGCTAGTTGATTTAGTCACAAGGCAATGTGGACCAACTTTTTTATTGCCAATTTGGTATTTACTTAATTGGTAATATTATATGTCCCAAATATCAAGTATTTATGAAATTATATTGTATAAAATATGTTTATCTGGCAGAAAATGCAATTCTAACAAATTTGTATCAACATTGAAATTAAAAAGCTATTACCTAATATATTATATGGCTAAGTTATAACTTATAATGATACATATGGAGTTTAAAATATGTAATCCCTATTTATACTACATTTATTTTATTTATAGTAGGTTAATTCTAGCTGAATATAAAAGGCAGATTGTAAAGTAATGAATTTTGACTAGTATTGAAACTGCTATTGATTATGTTATTCAACTTTTGCTTCCATTTTTTTGCTAGGATAGTTAGTGTGTAGTAGTTTTAAATATTATTACAAAAATAGCAAGTAAGCAATTAAACTTCCTTAAGAATTTTGGTATAAGAAGCAGAAGCATTAAGCTTTATTTGTTTTGCATAATAACTTAATTATTCCCAGGCATTATTTTAACTCATTTTTTGGTGTTTATATATAGCATAAGAAGCAGTAACCCTTTAGGCCAGCACCATATATATATTTGTGTGATAGCATTTGTTTTCTTTCTGGTTGTTTTAGAGCTGCTTACTTTTAAACATGAACAGCTAGTTACATTGAATCTATTACCCTTCCGCCACCCAGCAACAAGCTGACAACCAAGCTCAGTTTGAGCTGCAACCTGCAGGCAGCATTTCATTTTAATCAAACTTTGAATTTTGAACACTGGTCTGTAGTCTGTACACAGCAGAGCTGCAAAATTTGTGTGTTGTGCCAAATAAAACAAGAGTCAAGAGATAGTGCAATGTTCAAGGTAGAGATTTTCTTTAGCGCTAATCAATGAGCTGATTTAGTCCAATGTTCAGTAAGTTAGTAAATGCTAACTGGCTGGCTTCTAGACTAAGAATCTTCTAGTCTGGCTCTGGACTCTGCTCTCTCCCTTTCTGTGTAGCATTTGAAGTCCACCAACTAGTAGATAAGAGTTACTGCTAGCTTACATAGACAAGATCGAGGGGTTGACCAAGTCATTCTGAGTCTTCAAAATTCACCCGAACGTATTAAAGATTTTAGAAATCTGCATTTGTTAAGCAGGCACCCGTATTGACTTACAGCCTGTTTTCTTAGTTTCTGGAGTCCACCACAAACTAAAACAAACAAACAAGCGGAAAAGCTGCTTCTCGGCCTAGCCATGAGCATTTTATTCGCCGTTGTACGCGCCGTCACGTACGTGTACGACTTTGTCACCTGGCCTCTGTACTATTTCCTGTACGCGCCTGACGAAGTAGCTAAAAATAGTAGAAAAATTCGAGCTAAGCGGCTTAGCAACGATCCGGAATCGCCTTGGCGATGCGTTGAATCGTTGGATAAGCTGGTTGATAAGCCGACTCTGGCCGTTGACAGCATGGCCGATATGTTGCGCTCCGCTGTGGCTAAGTATCCCAGCAGGCGGTGCCTCGGCACTCGGGAGCTTCTGGCTGAGGAAGACGAGGTGAGTCGCGAATGGGTCTGCGCTGGGGATGGCTGTTGCTGACCTCTCCCTCCGTGTCTTCAGGAGGCGCCGCCACCCTCTCCCTCCGTGTCTTCAGGAGGCGCCGCCATCCTCTCCCTCCGTGTCTTCAGGAGGCGCCGCCACCCTCTCCCTCCGTGTCTTCAGGAGGCGCCGCCATCCTCTCCCTCCGTGTCTTCAGGAGGCGCCGCCACCCTCTCCCTCCGTGTCTTCAGGAGGCACCGCCATCCTCTCCCTCCGTGTCTTCAGGAGGCGCCGCCATCCTCTCCCTCCGTGTCTTCAGGAGGCGCCGCCATCCTCTCCCTC
The DNA here is from genome assembly GCA_950096795.1 of Macrostomum cliftonense. NCBI lineage: Eukaryota > Metazoa > Platyhelminthes > Macrostomidae > Macrostomum > Macrostomum cliftonense. The sequence continues at coordinate 1,550,840 of CATNEM010000090.1, read as the reverse complement.
CGTGTCTTCAGGAGGCGCCGCCACCCTCTCCCTCCGTGTCTTCAGGAGGCGCCGCCATCCTCTCCCTCCGTATCTTCAGGAGGCACCGCCATCCCCTCCCTCCGTGTCTTCAGGAGGCGCCGCCACCCTCTCCCTCCGTGTCTTCAGGAGGCGCCGCCACCCTCTCCCTCCGTGTCTTCAGGAGGCGCCGCCATCCTCTCCCTCCGTGTCTTCAGGAGGCGCCGCCACCCTCTCCCTCCGTGTCTTCAGGAGGCGCCGCCATCCTCTCCCTCCGTGTCTTCAGGAGGCGCCGCCATCCTCTTTCTCCGTATATTCATGAGTCGCCGCCATCCTTTCCCTTTGTTATGACTTCACTGCGCTGCTGCCCTTAATGTGTATCGTGTAACAATGTACCAAATATTTATTTTAAAATCTAGTTTGAGCCAAGTGCTAACAAAAACTCCTCGGTAACGCGTCTAATCTATTGATTTGAGAAATCTGAAATCCTATTTTAATCCTAAGTCCAACCGTAGCTTTACGCTTTTTAAACGGCAGTTTTCGTGCTTTTTTATGGAAGCCAAAATCTTGTTGCAACTACTTAACTTTCACTTTCTGCTTTGGGACTTTTAGATTTTAAAAGCCAATTTTTTCATTTCCTAATCGGTTTTTTAGACGGATTTTATTTTTTATACTGAAAGTATAGTGAATAAAGAACCTCTCACAATGCTACACTCAGCGCCAGCCTAACGGCCGCGTATTCAAGAAACTCTGCCTCGGCGACTATCACTGGGAGACCTACGAGGAGGTTAACATCCGGGTTGACAATTTCGGTCGCGGCCTATTGAGCCTGGGCATGAAGCCGACAAAACGGATTTTGCTATTCGCCGAGACCCGAGCCGAATGGCAGATCTGCGTCAACGCCGCTTTTCGCTACAACTTTCCCGTTGTGACGCTCTACTCAACCCTTGGCGACGAGGCCATTGTCTATGGCATTAACCAGGCTGAGGTGGACATTGTCGTCACGTCCGACAGTTTGGTGTCCAAGTTTAAAAATCTGCTGCCGAAAATTCAGCAGGTAGGCTTGTTTTGATAGCTCAAAAAGTCATTCGTTTTGTTTGGAATCCCAATTTTCCTGATCCCTTAGTCATCTAAGGGATGTCTAGAATGCAAAGTCTCTGGGAGCCTCCAGCCTCCCAGATCCTCTGGCTGTTAGCAGGTTGGGCCTCCATTTTCCATATGCTCAGGCTATTGGGTTGTTTGGCCGCCAGCCTCCCAGATCCTCAGGCTGTTAGTTGGAGCCGCCAGCCTCCCAGATCCTCAGTTTGATGTTGGGCCGCCAGCCTCCCAGATCCTCAGGCTGTTGGTTGGGGCCCCCAGCCTCCCAGATCTTCAGGCTGTTGGTTGGGGCCCCCAGCCTCCCAGATCCTCAGGCTGTTGGTTGGGACCGCCAGCCTCCCAGATCCTCAGGGTGAGCCACCAACCTCCAAGATCATTGTAGGTAACCCTGCAGCCCTCTACAACCTACTTAAAGTAGGCAAGTAGCCTACTTTGTGTCGCAACGCAACCATTCACCGAAAGCGCATGCACTGCCGCAGGTGAAGCACATTATCTACATGGACAACGGCGTATTCGGCGGCAGCGGCAGCGGCCCCAAGGACGCCAATCTGCAGCTGGACGACGCTCAAGGCGTCCAGTTCCACGCCATGACCAGCGTTGAACGCCTCGGCAAGCAGTCGGGCAAGTCGACGTCAACGTCGAATTCGTCGCCAAAGAGCGGCGATCTGGCCGTGATCATGTACACCAGCGGCAGCACCGGCCTACCCAAAGGTGTCATGATCACGCATGGCAACCTCATGGCAACCGTTGCTAGCGCCGTAGATCGCATACCGCAATTCGGCCAACGTCCCGACGACATCTACATTGGCTATCTGCCGTTGGCGCACGTTCTGGAACTCATCGCCGAGCTGGCCTGCCTGACCGGCGGGGTGCCCATCGGCTACAGCAGCCCGCTGACTTTGAGCGACGTGTCCAACAAAATCAAACGGGGCACCAAAGGCGACGTCAGCGTGCTGAAGCCCACCCTGATGGCCGCCGTGCCGGCTATCATGGATCGGATTTCTAAGAACGTCTGGGAGAAAGTTAACGACGGCGGCGCCGTCTCCAAGGCCCTGTTCAATTGGGCGTTCGATTATAAAAAGGATCGGATGCTGCGGGGCATGCCGTCGCCTCTGCTGGACAAGCTCATCTTTAATAAGGTTTGTTGATTGCTCTAATTCATGCACTCTGCCCTGGCTACTCTGCTCTGTTTACTCTATTGTATCTACTGTATCTACTCTATTGTATCTACTGTTTTGTCTACTCTGACTTGTCTACTCTGCTCTGTCTACTCTGCCCTGTCTACCTTGACTTGTCTACTCTACCCTGTCTACCTTGACTTGTCTACTCTGCCCTGTCTACCTTGACTTGTCTACTCTGCCCTGTCCACCTTGACTTGTCTACTCTGCCCTGTCTATTCTGCTCTGTCTACTCTGCCCCGTCTAATCTGCCTTTTCTACTGTGACTTTTCTACTCTAGTCTGTCTACTCTTACTTGTCCACTATGCCTTTTCTACTCTGCCCTGTTCACTCTGCATTGCCTATTCTGCCCTGTCTACTCTGCCCTGTCCACTCTGCCTTTGTCTACTCTGCCTTGTCTACTCTGACTTGTTCACTCTACCCTGTCTACTCTGCTCCGGCTATCTAATTTACTCGGCCTATTTTATGCACTGCACTGCACTGTGTGTCCCTATCCGCAGGTGAAATCCCTCCTAGGCGGCCGGGTTCGCGTCATGCTCAGCGGCGGCGCCCCTTTATCCACGGAGACTCAGCGCTTCATGAACGTCTGCTTCGGCATCCCGATTGTACAGGGCTACGGCCTCACCGAGACCACCGGCGCCGGCACCGTCCAGACAGTCGACGACATCAGCACGGGCCGGGCCGGGCCGCCGCTGGCCTGCTGTCAGATTCGACTGCGCGACTGGCCGGAGGGCGGCTACAGCTGCCGGGACCAGCCGTGCCCGCGCGGCGAAGTCCTCATCGGCGGCAACAACGTTACGGCCGGCTATTTCAAAATGCCCGACAAAACTAACGAGGATTTCTTTGTTGACGAGGACGGCGTGCGCTGGTTTTGCACCGGCGATATCGGCCTGTTTAACGTGAACGGCACTCTGGAAATTGTTGACCGAAAGAAGGACCTGGTGAAACTGCAGGGCGGAGAGTACATCTCGCTGGGCAAGGTGGAAACCGCGCTAGGTGTCTCCGCTTTTGTTGAACAGCTCTGCGTCTACGGGGACAGTTTCAAGGATTTCACCGTGGTTATCGTGGTGCCCAAGAGGAATCAGGTGCGCTTATTGGTGTCGGTTGGTTGGAGCTGTGTCAGGTGGCAATTATGGTAGCTAAAACTGTGTCAGATTGTAGCTAAAACTGTGTCAGATTGTAGCTAAAGCTGTGTCAGATTGCAGCTAAAGCTGTGTCAGATTGTTGCTAAAGCTGTGTCAGATTGTAGCTAAAGCTGTGTCAGATTGTAGCTAAAGCTGTGTCAGATTGTAGCTAAAGCTGTGTCAGATTGTAGCTAAAGCTGTGTCAGATTGCAGCTAAAGCTGTGTCAGATTGCAGCTAAAGCTGTGTCAGATTGTTTCTAAAGCTGTGTCAGATTGTAGCTAAAGCTGTGTCAGATTGTAGCTAAAGCTGTGTCAGATTGTAGCTAAAGCTGTGTCAGATTGTAGCTAAAGCTGTGTCAGATTGTAGCTAAAGCTGTGTCCGATTGTAGCTAAAGCTGTGTCAGATTGTAGCTAAAGCTGTGTCAGATTGTAGCTAAAGCTGTGTCAGATTGTTGCTAAAGCTGTGTCAGATTGTAGCTAAAGCTGTGTCAGATTGTAGCTAAAGCTGTGTCAGATTGTAGCTAAAGCTGTGTCAGATTGTAGCTAAAGCTGTGTCAGATTGCAGCTAAAGCTGTGTCAGATTGTAGCTAAAGCTGTGTCAGATTGTAGCTAAAGCTGTATCAGATTGTAGCTATAGATGTGTCAGATTGTAGCTATAGATGTGTCATATTGTAGCTAAAACTGTCAGATTTTAGCTAAAAACTTTGTCAGACGTCTTTCTACGCCCCTCTAACCTTGCAGGTGATGCAGCTAGCCGAGAAGCTGGGACTGATCAATGCCGCCAACTCTTCAACAAACGCCTCCGGAGACGACAATTACGAGGCCCTGCTTAGCAACAAAGCCGTGAAAGACGCCATACTGAAGGATCTACAGGCCAAGGCGGCTGGCAAAGTCGAACGCTTCGAGATGCCCGCCCGCATCCACCTGACGTCCGAGCCTTGGACGCCCGAGTCCGGCCTGGTCACTGACGCTTTGAAATTGAAGCGACGCCAGCTGCAAGATCATTTCCAACCGGTGATTGATCGCATGTACGCCGGCTCCGATTGATTGATTGATTGATTTGATTAGTTAGATTGTGTTTGATAAAACCAAAATTAATAGCTACCTTAGAAGAACAGACTTCATAGTTATGTAGTACTCACTAATTATTTAGCTAGTAGTGTGTTGTGACCGCGCTGCTTTTTCATTTTTATTAATTTAATTTTTTGTGTTTTGTTTGTTCTTGTTCTTTAGTTGGTTTCTTTGCATAATTTGATTTTCTATTACTATTAGTAGCTAAATATGCGGACCTTTGTTGGACTTGCTTCTCTATGGTAGTCTTGATTGTCAACTATATATTATATTTTTGTTTTCTCTACGTTTATTTACACCCTGTTTGTATTGGATTAGCTCAATTGTAGCTTTAGTTGAATTTCGTTGACACAGGCAGTTAAAATTCAAAAAAATTATCTACAAAATATATTGTTTGAGAAGGCCATTGAACTGATGTGTGAACGATTGCGTCTTGTTACAGCATCTTGCCTTGAAGTGATTTAACATTATTGTAAACTGCGTTTCATCTTTTTGGAGGTTTTGGATACCTAAAAGTTGATAATAGCTCTGCACGACTTGAATCAATGCTTTATTTGTCTTTATTATAATCTCCTCTATCTGATAATTTATTGTCGCTACATATCGGTTATGTAAGCCAGTTTCTGAACCTAATGACTACTATAAGTAGGCCTCAATTTAAATCGGGCCTAACACAAATTAATGTACATGCATTGTACATTTTGGTTGGCTCTCGTAAAGCGTACGCCCTTTCATCGCCTCGGGTGCCTTTTAAGTCTAGCTAAACTTTAGGTTAAGCTGTTTTAGTGCAGATGCACTTTTGAATTGTTCCTAGAAAAAAAGTTAATTAGGTTTATTATTTTTAGGAAAATTTTGACAATGCTCCTTGATAAAAATTTTTTTCAGACGATATGTAGCACATCTTTAGGATTTGTTTTTTATTACTAATATTTTTTCTCTGTCCCTGTGTGTTAAAAAAAATTGCCGATGATTTTAAAGTTTGAGAGTTTCTGCGACTGTCTCTAATAATGCGATTCGCTCTGTATTACTAGCTAGTTTTCCCTTTATCATCGAATGCTTACGTCACTAAATAACTGCGTGTTACAATGTTTTGCTATAATATTGCATTGTTCTAAGCATATTTTTGATTATGAAAGAAACTTTTTAAGTTTTAGTTTTGTTTGCATCTTTGAAACCAAGTGAAAGATTTTTTCAACTGACCGAGTATTAATGCGTCTGCATATTTATTTATTATTGTTATTGTGAGCAGCACCTCTTAGATTACTAGTTCCTCAAAATCTCACCCATTAGATTACTAGTTCCTCAAGATCTCACCCGTTAGGTTACTAGTTACTCAAGATATTACCCGTTAGATTACTAGACCCTCAAAATCTCACCCTTCAGATTACTAGTTCCTCAAAATCTCACCCTTCAGATTACTAGTTCCTCAAAATCTCACCTATCAGATTACTAGTTCCTCAAGATCTCACCCGTTAGGTTACTAGTTACTCAAGATATTACCCGTTAGATTACTAGACCCTCAAAATCTCACCCTTCAGATTACTAGTTCCTCAAAATCTCACCCTTCAGATTACTAGTTCCTCAAAATCCCACCTATCAGATTACTAGTTCCTCAAAATCTCACCCATCAGATTACTGGTTCCTCAAAATCTCAACCATCAGATTACTGGTTCCTCAAAATCTCACCCATCAGATTACTGGTTCCTCAAAATCTCACCCATCAGATTACTAGTTCCTCAAAATCTTACCCATCAGATTACTAGTTCCTCAAAATCTTACCCATTAGATTACTAGTTCCTCAAAATCTTACCCATCAGATTACTAGTTCCTCAAAATCTTACCCATAAGATTACTAGTCCTTCAAAAAATTTACCTGTAAGAATCATTTACATTAAGTTATTATTTTCTTTATGATGGAAAATCCCTATTCATCTGTACCTGCTTGAAAAATAACAAAAGCATTATTACAACCAGGAGCAATGTTACTCTGATGTTGCTTTTTTGCTCCTTTATGACGATAAATAAGCCATGCTGTCATCAAGAAGTCGCTTTATTATTATTTTTTTAACTATTGCCATCCATCGCTATCTAATTAAACAGAAGTGGCTTTTGTGTTAGACAGTTATGCAATAAGTCCAATTCTAAGTTAGTGTTGCTGTATTTCCCTGTGTGTTTAGCACGCAATTCGTTTTGTTTTTGTTTTCTGGTTTGCACTTTCTGCCCTGTTTCTTTTTCTTAATTTTGATGTTGTCCTTGTTTATTTGAAGCACAATCGCAGACATGCGATATGTGTCAATCATGCATTAGCACTCGTTTTATTTTGTTTATTTTTTTGAGTAGTAAGTGGCGTATCTGTTTGTAATTTAAGTACTTATGTATACATAACTGTGTATTATTTATACAGACTATTCGATCTTTGGATAAATTAAATTTACAATCTGAATTCTTTGAAGACAGAAAATACACTTGAAAGTTGAGATCTACAAGATTCTAACGCAAGTCGCTGCGGTTTTCTGTTTTTCTGATTAAAAAATAAATGATTGAAGGCCTTCTTCTTTGTTTGTCTTTATTTGAAGTTTGTTTTACTGTTTATAATAGGGTCACGATTCAATAAGAATGTGGTGCTTAATAATAATAATAAATAAATTTAGACACCTGACCTTTCGATCAGATTTACAGCCCACGGCACGGCCCAGCTAGTTGCGCTAGTTTATCCAGCTCAAACTGGTACCCGATCTCAGCTGGGTGCACTGAAGCAATGCGGGATTAAGTGCCTTACTCAAGGGCACAAATTGTCTCCTAGAGCCGGGACACGAACCCACGACCTTCCGGTCATAAGGCAGATTCGCTAGCCACTAGGCTACAACTCCAACGAGGTTAGTGGTGTTTAGCTTATTCTCTATGGGCGAATTATTTTTTTCTAACTATTTACAGTAGGGTTGTGAATATTCTTCTTGCTTTTCATAAACTGCCTACTGTAAGTAGAAATACGAAAATTTCAACGCCGGATTTGAAATTGAAATTGAAATCTGAAATTCTAGTAATGAACGCGACATCAAACCAGTCGAAGATAGTCATTGAAGCCGGCGTTCGTCTTCGATTAGCGGCTAATCACGACAGTCCGACCGGCCATGCCCGCCCTGCCGACGGCGCCGACAACTCTGTCGACGACGCTGGCGGCGCCTTCTTCAATCCGCTAATGCGTTGCAACCGGGCATTTGTGTTCTCGGCGCTGGCTGCGCTGACTGAAACGCGCGACCCGGCGGCCGGGCCGCTGGACTGTCTTGACGGCTTCTCTGCTTCTGGCGCCATGGCGCTGCAGTGGAAGGTGCGACTGAGGCCGGTTTTAAGGCCTTTTTAATCCATCTTTATATCTACTCCTTTATTTATTGATTTATTTCTTTTCTTTCTCCCCTTATCGATTTCCCTTCTCCCCTAATCGATTTCCCTTCTCCCCTTATCGATTTCCCTTCTCCTCTTATCAATTTCCCTTCTCCCCTTATCGATTTCCCTTCTCCCCTTATCGATTTCCCTTATCCTCTTATCAATTTCCCTTCTCCCCTTATCGATTTCCCTTCTCCCCTTATCGATTTCCCTTCTCCCCTTATCGATTTCCCTTCTCCCCTTATCGATTTCCCTTCTCCCCTTATCAATTTCCCGTCTTCTCCTAATCGATTTCCCTTCTCCCCTTATTGATTTCCCTTCTCCCCTTATCGATTTCCCTTCTCCTCTATTGATTTCCCTTCTCCCCTTATCGATATTCTGTCCCTCCTTATCAATTTCCCTTCTTCCTAATCGCTAGACACGCCTAAAGTCGCGAGTTCGCGTCCTAGCCGTCGACCGCTGCCCGGCAGCCATGTCCGCTCTGGAGGCTAACTGCGAATTGAACGGCGTCTCCTGGCGCCGGGTGCGACCGCACGAAATCGTTGAACAATTCAATGCCGACAGCTGCGATCCCGGCAAACTGAGAATTCTGGTGCGATAGATTTTTTTGCTTTCGTAAAGATATTTGCTACTTGCTACTTACAGTAGACTAAAAATATTTTTAATTTAAGTATTGAAATAAAAAACTCTCCGTCTACTTAAAGTAGAGAAATTTGATTTTTACTCGTAATTTAAAAATTTCAGACAGCACTGGAGCAGGTGAACGCCGTCACGGAGACCTGCCCGTTCGACTTTGTCCATTTGGATCCGTTTGGGTCGCCAGCCGGCAATGTTGAGTCGGCGCTGCGACATTTGCGCAACGGCGGCCTGCTTTCCGTCACCTGCACCGACCTGGCCTCCCTGCTTGGCCAGCAGCCGCAGGTGCTTTTGGCTTTGGGGATTTTTGTGCTTTAGAATGAGATTTCTTGGATTTTTTAGTTTATAATGAAAATTTGTAGCGAAAGTTCAAGCGTTTCAATTTAATCAATTTTTAATTTTTGGAGCGTTGAAGCTTGGTATTAATCCGTTGGGATTTTGCAGCTTGGGATTAATTCTTTAGGATTTTGAAGCTTGGGATTAATCCGTTGGGATTTTGCAGCTTGGGATTAATCCGTTAGTATTTTGCAGCTTGGTATTAATCCGTTGGGATTTTGCAGCTTGGTATTAATCCGTTGGGATTTTGCAGCTTGGTATTAATCCGTTGGGATTTTGCAGCTTGGTATTAATCCGTTGGGATTTTGCAGCTTGGTATTAATCCGTTGGGATTTTGCAGCTTGGTATTAATCCGTTGGGATTTTGAAGCTTGGGATCTATCTGTTGGGATTTCGCAGCTGGGATTAATTCGGTGGCATTTTGCAGCTTGGGATTAATCCGTGGGGATTTTTAAGCTTGGCGTTGGATCGTAATCCGTTAGGACTTTAAAGCTTGGGATAAATCCGTTTAGATTTTGCCGCTTGGGATTAATTATTTTCTGAGGTGGAATAAATGCGCTCTCGCTCTACTGTCAGTAGCAGCGCTAGTCCACCAGCCGCTCAAGGTTAATTCAACACAGCACCAATCAATCAATCAATCAATCAGGTTGCCATGCGCAACTACGGCGCCACTTTGATGCGCGTCCGCTGCGCCCCGGAGCTCGGCGCCCGCGCGCTGCTCGCCTTCGTGGCCACCTGCGCCGCCCGCTGCAACAAAGCCGTCCGGCCGGTCTACTGCCTGAACGGGCAGCGCTTTCTGCTCGTTTGCGTCCGCGTTGACCGAGGCGCCAAACGCGCCGACGACTGTTTGACGCGTTTTGTCGGCCGACTGGCGCACTGCCGAGTCTGCCAGCAGCAGCGCGCGCTGCCTGGCCGAATTCTCGACGCTGGCGTCGGCGACAGCGGCCTGATCGGGTGCGGCTGCGGCGACGGCAACGATGGTGGCAGCGCCGTGGCTGTCCTCGGTCCCGTCTGGTGAGTCTGCCGGCCATTGGTTGAGTCTGAAGTTTAAAATTTGTGGGTGAAATTTAAGAGAAAAGATTCCGAGTAGATAAAAAAAGATTCTAAAGGATTCAAAATCTCATGGGTGAGATTCAGAGGGATTCAAAATCTCATAGACATAGGTGAGATTCAGAGGGATTCAAAATCTCATAGACATAGGTGAGATTCAGAGGGATTCAAAATCACATAGACATAGGTGAGATTCAGAGGGATTCAAAATCTCATAGACATAGGTGAGATTCAGAGGGATTCAAAATCTCATAGACATAGGTGAGATTCAGAGGGATTCAAAATCTCATAGACATAGGTGAGATTCAGAGGGATTCAAAATCTCATAGACATAGGTGAGATTCAGAGGGATTCAAAATCTCATAGACATAGGTGAGATTCAGAGGGATTCAAAATCTCATAGACATAGGTGAGATTCAGAGGGATTCAAAATCTCATAGACATAGGTGAGATTCAGAGGGATTCAAAATCTCATAGACATAGGTGAGATTCAGAGGGATTCAAAATCTCATAGTCATAGGTGAGATTCAGAAGGATTCAAAATCTCATGGATGAGATTCAGAAGGATTCAAAATCTCATGGATGAGATTCAGAAGGATTCAAAATCTCATCGGTGAGATTTAGAAGGATTCAAAATCTCATCGGTGAGATTTAGAAGGATTTAAGGTCTCGCGGGTGAGATTTAGACGGATTTAAGATCTCGTGAGTGAGATTTAGACGGATTTAAGATCTCGTGGGTGAGATTTAGACGGATTTAAGATCTCGTGGGTGAGATTTAGACGGATTTAAGATCTCGTGGGTGAGATTTAGACGGATTTAAGATCTCGTGAGTGAGATTTAGACGGATTTAAGATCTCATGGGTGAGAGTTAGTAAGATTTAAGATCTCATGGGTGAGATTTAGAAAGATTTAAGATCTCATTTTGTAGCATTAAGCTTCTAATGGTCGTCAAAATTCAATCCACCAATCCAAGGCTTGGCGACCTGTTCGAGGCGGACCTTGTCCAGCGAATGTCCCGCCACCTGCTGTCCTCTTGCGACCAATCGGTGGACGGCAGCAGCTCCGAGCTGCCCGGTTCGCTGCTTCTTGCCGAGGAAAAAATTCTGCTCAAAATGCTGTTGGATGAGGCGCAATGCCGAATGCCGATAGTTGAGTCGGAGAATGCGGAGAAATCTCCCGCGGCTGCTCAGCCCATGTTCTACATCAGTCCGAAGTGGCTCAAACTGTCCGGCGTGGATTTGCCCAGGTGATTATTTTTAGATAAAATGCAGATTGGGAAATAGATGTGAGCAGATAGACGGCAGATGTAGAAGTAGATGTGATCAGATAGACGGCAGATTGGGAAGTAGATGTGAGCAGATAGACGGCAGATATAGAAGTAGATGTGAGCAGATAGACGGCAGACATAAAATTAGATGTGAGCAGATAGACGGCAGATTGGGAAGTAGATGTGAACAGATAGACGGCAGATATAGAAGTAGATGTGAGCAGATAGAAGGTAGATTGGGAAGTAGATGTGAGCAGATAGACGGCGGTTATAGAAATAGATGAGCAGATAGACGGCAGATTGGGAAATAGATGTGAGCAGATAGACCGCAGATTGGGAAGTAGATGTGAGCAGATAGACGGCAGATTGGGAAGTAGATGTGAGTAGATAGACGGCAGATTGGGAAGTAGATGTGAGCAGGTAGACGGCAGTTTGGGAAGTACATGTGAACAGATAGATGGCAGATTGGGAAGTACATGTGAGTAGATAGATCGCAGATATAGAAGTAGAAGTGAGCAAATATGGAAGTAGATGTGGGCAGATAGACCACAGATATAGAAGTAGATGTTAAAGTGGAATGGCAGTTAAAAATGTGTAAGTATAAATGGAGGTAGAGAAGTTTGATTGTCAAAAATAAAATGTAACGCGAGTAGGCAGATATGGAATTAAGATGTGGATTAAGCAACGGCTTTTTACTCATCGCCAACTCGCAGGCTGGACCAGCTTATCAAAATTCTACGCAGCCACGGATTCGCCGCCTCCAGAACTCACTTCGACCTCACCGCGGTTCGCACCAACGCCACCGTCAGAGATTGCAGAGATTTGATTGTGCGACATACTACTAGTACCGCCAAAATCACCGCGCCTGACAGTAGTATGAATAGCGCATCATCTGGTTAATGCTTTTCAAATGAACTCATAATAATTGCAGCATTTTTAGCAGTGCAATCAACATCAGCTGAATAATGCGAATAAAAAATTTACAACCAAGAAAAACACAGTGCGAAGCATCAATTTGCTGTTGTTTTAAATCGCTGAAAATTTCATTTCTAAGAAAAAGTAAACAAAAAATGTATTTATAATATCGATTTATTATTATTATTATTATTATTTTGGATATATTTGTCAGTATTTACACGGAAAGCTAAGTCTGGAATAGGCAGTGAGAGGCGCGCCGAGGCAAAGTAGCCAATTGCGACTGATTTTGTTTGAATGGCAAACTTAAAACAGAAGCTTAGAAGCTAACAAGAAAAAAAGATAAATAAATAAACGCTAGAAACCAGTAGTTTTCTCCTCTTTTATAACGATGTCTTGCGATGCAGCAGTAATAAAAATTAGCTTCTAAAAACTGATGAGCAGGATGATGAGAGCGCCAAAAAAATCAAAGAAATGCAAAACTGTTTGAATTGATCAGAAATAAAAAACTAAACAAATACATGTCTGAATAGGCACGACGTAACTTTATGGATGAAGTATATCGATAAGTGTATTATTGAATAGTCAGTTATCTGCAAGTTGACACTACGTGCTAATTAAGTAGTAACGCCGTTCACTGGACGGCACCGTTTGCTGCTGCTCGGCCCGCCGCCGCCGCCGCCGACGCTATCGCGACCGGCACTTGGCAGCAGTCGCCGACAATAGGCGTCGCCCTCCCTGCGCAGCCTGTCCAGACGGTCCATGTACGCCTGCTTATCTAATCGTTCGCCGTCCTCGCCGTACAGCCAAGCCTCCGTAGCGTCGAGCGCGTCGACAAAGCCAACTCGTTCGGCGTCGGTAAGCAGGTCGGCAAGTCCGTTGGCCAGCTTGTCGCGCATGTCGTACACGTACTCTTCTACTGAGTTGCGCGCGTTCATTCGTTCCCGTTCCAGCGTGTCCTGCTGCTGCATCCGCTGTTCGACAGTCTGGGGGGGGTTTGATTTCAGTGAATGCGATTTACAGACTTAGCGAAATCTTTCTATTTAAAATCCGTTAAATCTATTGACTCAAATATATTTCAAGAATTGTCAAGAAACTAACTGTCCTGAGACTCGCCCCTAATCCTTTACTCAAATCTTTAAAATCACCCCTGTTCTATTTTTAGAATCGCCCCTAATCTATCCTAAGAATTGCCCCCAATCTATCGTAAGAATCGTCCCTAATCTATCCTAAAAAGCGACCCTAATCTATCCTAAGAATCGCCCTTAATCTATCGTAAGAATCGCCCCGAATCTATCCTAAGAATCGCTCTTAATCTATCGTAAGAATCGCCCCTAATCTATCCTAAGAACCGCCCATAATCTACGCTAAGAATCGCCCCGAATCTATCCTAAGAATCGCCCCTAATCTATCCTAAGAGTCGCTCTTAATCTATCGTAAGAATCGCCCCTAATCTATCCTAAGAACCGCCCCTAATCTATGCTAAGAATCGCCCCGAATCTATCCTAAGAATCGCCCCTAATCTATCCTAAGAATCGCTCTTAATCTATCGTAAGAATCGCCCCTAATCTATCCTAAGAACCGCCCCTAATCTATGCTAAGAATCGCCCCGAATCTATCCTAAGAATCGCACCTAATCTATCGTAAGAAGCGCCCCTAATCTATCCCAAGAATCTCCCCTAATCTATCCTTAGAATCGCCCTTAATCTAAGCCTAAGTGATATCCCTCACTGTCCTAAAAATCGCCAGTTAATTATGTAAGAATAAGTTGTCAGAAGAATCAGCCTACTAGTGTCCTTTCTATTTAAGATTTAATACACTTAACAACCTGTAAGCATGTGTAGCGTCCCTAGCAACCAACCGCACCTTGTACTGAGCCAGCAGTTTATCTGGCAGCCTAGCCGATCCAAAGGTCTCCTGAACATTTAACGGCAAAGTCCATCGATGTAGGGCGACTTGCTTTTGCTTCGATTCGTCGTCATTACCTGCAGCCTCTTGATCGGCTTCATCAACAGAATCAGGCTGATCCGGATCGCCTGGTAGAATTTCCTCTAGCCAGGCTTCAATCAGGCGGAATATTCCGTGACCATCAAGTTGCAGTCGGAGTTTCAGTTGGATGGCGGACTGTGGTGACAGTTGCTGGCGTCTAGGCGTGCCGCCGCCGTTGGCAGGAGGCGCCGTCAGACGGTACTGAGCGATGAGACGGTCGGCTACGGCCACGTCGTGTCTTGAGGTGGCAGTTGTTGGCAAGGTTAATTTGCAAGGTTAGTTTGCTTTTATTTGGTTTTTGTATAATTAATGAGCCTCTCGTAACCATAGCAACCTAGTAGCGTCTAGTGTCCTTAGTAAAAATATACATTCGAAAGTACCCATAATATCCTAATAGACCTCAGCAACCGTAAAATCCCCAATAACCGTCAAGCTATTAGCTTCTAGCTTCCTTAGCAACACATACTCGTAGTAACTCATAATGTCTAAATAGAAAGAATATCCCGAATATCCCTAGCAACCACTAAATTGCTGTAGAATAAAACACATTACTGTTCAAATGGCAACTTAATTTAATACCCGAAAGCCTAACCCAGCCCGTAAAATGCTTCCCTAGCAACACGCGTGCGCTCGCTCACCTATTAGTGTAGCCGACGCCCAATTCAAAGACAAACTCGCCAGCCAGCGCCGATTCAATGGGAGCCGGCAGGCGAATCCGACGAATTGACGGGAACTGGCGACAGCCGGCTGGAAAAGCGACAAGGCTGGGCGGCTGGCGCCAGGGCGCCATTAGCGAGATTGAGTAGGGCTGCTGGTCGACCAGGTCAAACCGGCGAGCAGCCCGACGGCCGGGGCTCAGCAAGGCGCACATCAGGGCGCAGCCTCTGGCCACGGCTTCGTCAGCGTTCAGCGTCGTTTGACAAGGCGGCGGCGGCTGCGACAACGACGACGAGGAGGACGGAGAAGCGGATTTGCAGTGCTCAGCCACGGTCTCGGCGATGACGGATTTGACGGCCGGCACCCGGGTGGAGCCGCCGACGAGTTCGACAACGTCCACGGGCCCGGCCGCCTTAGCCAGGCACTGACGAAGGCAGTCGCGCAGTCGGCGAAGCAGCCCGGCGGACTCGAGCAGGCGAGCGAACTCGGCGCGGTTGATGCTGCCTGAAGCGTCACGTTCGTCTATTAAGCATTCAACGCTGACGGGCAGGTCGGCTGAATTGGTGGACATCAGCTTCTTCAGTCTGGCGCATTCGTCTAACAGTTTTAACTGCGCTCGAAGACTCGAACGAACATCGAGGCTCAGCCGGTTGGCGAAGTCTTCCACAAAGTGGTTGAACAAGGCGCGGTCGAAGTCGCGCCCGCCCAGATTGGCGTCCGATGCGGTTGACAAAATTCTGGCGCTGTCTGAGTTGAATGCCACCAGGCCGACCTGCGTTGCAAGGATGGGGAGCTGCTCAGCTGGTCAGGCACTCAGCTTGGGGAGGTGCTCAGCTGGTCAGGCACTCAGCTTGGGGAGCTGCTCAGCTGGTCAGGCACTCAGCTTGGGGAGGTGCTCAGCTGGTCAGGCACTCAGCTTGGGGAGGTGCTCAGCTGGTCAGGCACTCAGCTTGGGGAGGTGCTCAGCTGGTCAGGCACTCAGCTTGGGGAGGTGCTCAGCTGGTCAGGCACTCAGCTTGGGGAGCTGCTCAGCTGGTCAGGCACTCAGCTTGGGGAGGTGCTCAGCTGGTCAGGCACTCAGCTTGGGGAGCTGCTCAGCTGGTCAGGTACTCAGCTTGGGGAGGTGCTCAGCTGGTCAGGCACTCAGCTTGGGGAGGTGCTCAGCTGGTCAGGCACTCAGCTTGGGGAGCTGCTCAGCTGGTCAGGTACTCAGTCAGCTTGGGGAGCTGCTCAGCTGGTCAGGTACTCAGCTTGGGGAGGTGCTCAGCTGGTCAGGCACTCAGCTTGGGGAGCTGCTCAGCTGGTCAGGCACTCAGCTTGGGGAGGTGCTGGACCAGAATCATATCAGACTGTTTACTCACTCAAAGCGAACAAGCATAACTAACGTACCTGAAGATGGCAGTGACCCATGTCCACGAATAGCACAGTCCTTGGCGGCTGTCCAGCAGGCGGCAGATCCTTCCTATAGAAGCCATAGCTCAGCGCAATCGCAGCAATGTCGTTGAGCAAGTTCAGGCAATTCAGGCCAGCGATACTGGCGGCGTTCAGCAGCGCTCGACGCTCTCGATCGTCATAATAGATCGGCACATTCAGCACGCAGTCAGTGACTGTGGCGTCAACATTGGATTCGGCAATGGTGCGAAGCTTGCCGAGCATCATAGCGACGGCTTGCTCGGCTGAGAATACGCATTCCTCGCCAAGGTAGTTGACCCGAAATCCAACGCTGCGAGTTTCTGGCACTTTAACTAACCGATAGGGCAGGTAGGGCAGCTCGGCTTGCACGGCAGAATCATCGTAGTCCTTTCCAAGGAATTTTGTGAATGAATTCAATGTGTTCTGCATGTTGGTGATGCTGCGCTGTCTGGCTGAGTTGCCAAGGAATCGCATTTTTTCCATGAAAGAGATGCATGACCTGGGTTTGTGCAAATTTCGGGAAATATTCATTAGCAAATTTCTATTATTGCTTACATAGAATATTTTTTAATTCCAAGCAAAGCATATTTAGAAATATATACTTTTAACCATTTGCATCTTGAATGAAAACATTTGTTACTTTATTCAATAACAAATAAGCTTGTAAAGTTACTATAAAATGTATTTATTATTAATTTTAAAAAATTTCTCTAATATCCACATATTAAGTAGCAAAAAAAGTTTAATATATATAGTGCTAGTTACTTTCTAAGATTTTTTCCTCACTAGCAATAATCATATTAGAGTACATCCCTAATGTTTTCATAATTATAAACCGTATTTTTTATATTCTTTCAATTGTGAAACAAATTAAGAAAGGATAGTTTTTGAGGCCTAAGCAAGAACTTATCTGAAACTTTTAATTGTGAATCTATATTTAGGATTTTTAGGTTTTTCAAGTTTTCAGCTAGGCCTACATTAAAACCTGAAAAAACTCAAGGATTCATTCATACAAAAAATTGGCACAAAAGAAGCTGTGCTATTTTTAATTAATTTATTGTATTTAAATATGCACACAGAAAATTTCAAATCCTTAATAAGAATTTCTACATCTAGAGCAGATAAACTAAATTCTAACTTTCAATTTTAACACAAAATATACTTACGCTGTACATCGATCGCTGTATTCGTTTGCTACTGTTTCAATTCCACCGGAACGAGCAATAGCTACATAAGAATTCTGAAAACCTAAATCGAATCCAACAACAGCGAACGTCATGACAATCGATTTGATTAATAAAGGCTCTAGACAGTAAATATTTATCGAAACTTCAGCCTTATCCAATACTGGAGCTGCTTCGAATTCATAATTTAAATAGACAATTCGAAGAAAAGAAATTTCTCGAAAATTCTAAAAATTCCCGTGCGTAATTAACGACAAAATGTCACATTATATGCACATTTTCAGTCTATAGCAAACTGTTACCTTGTGAAGAAACGTGGTTATATATCTGGTACGAATTATTAAGAATCCCCATCTTATCCTTACCTAAATGAATCTCTTTGTTTTCTAGCTCATTTGCTTTTTTGTGCCGATATTATGCTGGTAGATTACATACTGGCGCGGATCCAGGGTGGGGGGCAAGGGGGCCATATATGGCCCCCCTAAGCTGTGTCGAAAAAAATATTGGAGTGGGGGGCAGAGGGCCCGAGTTCAGTTCAGTCCCGAACTCTTAGTTATATTATACGAGTTGGCCAAACCAAATACATTATATTTTTGCTAGATACCTACTTAAAATACTCCTATCCACAGTATCATACGAGCCTAAACTGAGTTTTTCAGGGCCGCAGTTGGTCTGCTTGCTATTCTTTGTTTGGTCCCTTGGTCGAGTGCAAGGTCTCTGCAGAGCTTGTTGGGCCCTTGGCCCAGGCTTGTTTACTCACTACAACAACTGGACTGGAGGGGGTAGACGCGGGCGGGGGGTATCACTATCCCGAAATTTCATTTCCTCGAAAAGTACCCGTCTTTTACTATCTCGAAACTTCACTTCCTAGAAAACTCGAATATCCGCGAAATTGCTAGATTTTCGAGGAAGTGAAATGTCGAGATATTGAAAGCGACCTGTGAGGGAGACAGACAGGATTTAGTATTTTTACTAGCTCTTCGGTGCCCC
Source organism: Macrostomum cliftonense (assembly GCA_950096795.1). NCBI lineage: Eukaryota > Metazoa > Platyhelminthes > Macrostomidae > Macrostomum > Macrostomum cliftonense. The sequence continues at coordinate 1,532,552 of CATNEM010000090.1, read as the reverse complement.
CCCAGGGGGGCGCAGACAGGCATTTTAAATCACTCATTTACTCAACAGAAATCTCCCTAAGCTGCTAGAAAATCTCTGCAGCAAAATTAAAGTCTCCCTAAGAGCATAATATCCTTCTGTGTATTCAGAAAATCTACTGAAAGTCTCCCCGAGCAATTTGCCAATTGCCCCGAGCACTTGAAAAATCTCCCAACCAGCTAAATAATCTTTCCGAGCAACAGGAAAATTTTTTAGAGCAGTCAAAATATCTTCCCCCAGCAGTAAAGTGAAAAACTCCGCCAGCAGTCCGTTTTCTTCTTTTTGAAGAAAATCCCCCAAACAAATAGAAACTTTCCCGGGCAGTTGAAAATCCCCTAAGCAGCCGAAAAGCCCCCAGAGAAGAAAAATCTTCGGGTAAAAAATACCCCCCACAGACAGAGAATTCCCCAACCAGACAAAAAATCCCAAGCAGAAAAAAAGTCTCATGAGCAGTTGGAAATTCTACCCGAGGCAGTTGAAAAATATTCCGGAGCATTTAAGAAACCCTTTTTAAGCAGTTGGAAAATCTACCTGAAGCATTTAAAAAACTCCTGGAGCATTTAGAAAACCCCCCTCGAGCAGTCCGAAATCACCCAAGCATTTAGAAATCCCCCGATAAGATAGAAAATTTGTCCTAACAGTAAGAAAGCAGACAGAAAATTTCCATGAGCAGCAAGAATATCCCCATCAAGCAGTTAGAAATCTACCCGAGGCAGTTAGAAAAACTCCTCATGCAGTTAAAAATCTCCCGGACCAACCAATCCCCCTCAAGCAGTCCGAAAACACCCAAGCAGTTAGAAATCCCCTAATCAGACAGAAAAGTTCCTCGAGCAGTTAGAAAATCCCCAAGCAGACTGAAAATCCCCCTGAGCAGTTAGAAAATCTCCTTCAAGCAGTTCAAAATCACCCAAGCAGCTAAAAATTTTTTCGAGCAGCTAGAAGATTTTTCGAGAGCAGCCGAAAAATCTTCCTCCAGGATAAGGTCACGAGCAGAAAAAATCCCCAGCAGTTAGAAAATCCCTTTTGAGAAGTCGGAAATTCCAATCAAATAGAAACTTTCCCCGAGCAGTCAGAAATCTCCTAAACATAGAAAAAACTTTTGCGTACAGTCGGAAAATCTTTCCCCAGCAGTCAGGTAGAAAGCCCCTCAAGCAGACGGAAAAATCCCCCCAGCAGTTAGAAAATCCCCTTCTAGGAGTCAGAAATCCCCCAATCAGAGAGAACATTCCCTGAGCAGACAGAAAACCTCCCTGAGCAATTAGAAAATCTTCCCGAACAGACAGAAAATACCGTTCGAGCAGTCAGACACTACCCAAGTAGTTAAAAAGTCCTCTTCGAGCAGTTAGAAAATCTTCCCGGAGCATTTACAAAGACCCTTCGAGCAGTCAAAAATCCAAAAATCCCCTAAGAAGTAAAAAAGTCCCGTTCAGGCAGTCAGAAATCCCCAAATCAGGTAGAAAATATTCCGGAGCTGTTAGAAATCCCCAAGCAGACAAAAATGTTCCCAGGCAGTAAAAAATCTCCCAGAGCAGTTAGAAAAAATTCCCAAGCAGTTAAGAAATCCCCCTGCAGCATTAAAAATTTCCAAGTCAACCAAAAAATTCCCCGAGCAGAAAAAATTCGCCCAAACAGTTGGGAAATTCCCCTGCGGCATTCTCAGAAATCCACCAATCCCATAGAAAATTACACCGAACAATTATAAAATCTCCTTGAGCAGACAGAAAATCCCCGAAGCAGACAGAAAATCTCACTGAGCAATTAGAGAATCTTCCCAAAAAGTTTGACAATACCTTTAAAGCAGTCAGGAATCTCCTAAGCAGTTAGAAAGCCCTTTTTAAACTGTTAGAAATCCCCCACTCACATAGAAAATTTCCCCGAGCAGTAAGAAATCAAAGAGGTAGAAAATCTCCCGGGTAGACGAAAAATGTCCCCCCCCCCCGAGAATTTAGAAAATTTTCTTCGAGCAGTTAGAAATTCCCAAGTAGACAGAAAAGTTCCCTAGCAGTTAGAAAATCTCCCAAGCAGTTTGAAAGTGCCGTTCGAGCTGTTAAAAATCCCCAGTCACAAAGATTATTTCCCCAGACAGCAAGAAATCCCTAAGCAAATAGAAAAATCTCAATAGGAGGTACAAAATCTCCCAAGCCGAAAAATCTCCCCCGAGTAAGGTCGAAAATCCCCTAAGCTGACAGAAAAACCTCTACGAGCATTTAGAAAATCCTCTTTGATAAGTTACTCGTAGAAATTCTCCAAGCTGTTTCCTTCGAACAGCTCGAAGTCCCCTTCGAGCAGCTCAAAGTCCCCTTCGAGCAGTAAATCTCCCAATCAGATAAAAAAAATTCTCAGAACAGTTGGAAATCTCCCCGAGCAGTAAGAATATCTCCTTAAACAGTTGGAAACTTCCAAACAGTAAGAAAATAGCTTCGAGCAGTTAGAAATCCCCTGATTAGATAGAAAATTACCCCGAGCAGTTACAAATCCACAAAGCCGACAGAAAAGTTCCCCAAGCAGTTAAAAAATCTTACGAGCAGTGAGAAAATCTCCCCCAACGGTTGGAAACCTCCCAGAAGTCAGAAATCACCGCAATCAGATAGAAATCTCCCTAAACAGATAAAAAATCCTCAAAGATGACAGAAAATCCCCCAGGCCATTTAGAAAATCCCCCTCGAGCAGTCCGAAACAACTAAGCAGTTAGAAATCAAATCAAATAGAAAATCAAACCTAATCAAATAGAAAAGTTCATCCAGCAGTTAGAAGGTCTCTTTCAAGCAGTGAGAAAGTCTCCCTGAGCAGTTAGGAAAATCCCCAAGCAGACAAAAAATCTCCCTGAGCAATTAGAAAATCTCATTCAAGCAGTTGGAAACATCCCAGCAGTCAGAAATCCCCGGAATCAGATAAAAATCTCCCTAAACAGATAAAAAATCCTCAAAGCAGACAGAAAATCTCCCGAGCATTTAGAAACTCCCCTCGGGCAGTTAGAAATCCCCAAGCTGACAGAAAATATCCCCGAGAAGCCTGAAATCCCGCAAGCAGACAGAAAGTATCCCCAAGCAGACTAAAATCCCCCAAGCAGTTTGAAAATCCCTTTTGAAAAGTCACAAATTCCGCAATCAAATAGAAACTTCCCCCGAGCAGTCTGAAATCCCCCAAGCAGACAGAAAGTATCCCCAAGCAGTCTGAAATCTCCCCAGCGGGAAAAAAGTTCCCCAAGCAGTTAGAAAGTCCCCTTCGAGTAGTTTAGAAAATCTCCCTGAGCAGTTAAAACGTCTCCCATAGCATTTAAAAAGTCCCCTTCGGGCAGTTAAAAATCCCCCAAGCATACAGCGAATTTCCCCGAGCAGTCTGAAACCCCCAAGCAGACAAAAAATCTCTTTCGAGCAGTTAGAAATCCCCTAGCAGTTGGAAATTCCCCTTCGGGCCGTTAGAAATCCACAATCAGACAGAAAATGCCCCCAAACAGTTATAAATCTCCCAAGCAGACAGAAAAGCTCCCAGAGCATGTAGAAAATCCCCATAAGAAGGCAGAAAATACCAATCGAGCAGTCGAGAAATCCCCTAGCAGTAAAAAACTTCCCTTCAACAACAACAACAGCAAAATACGCTGTCAGGTGGAAAAAACAGCGTCACAGGGCGTGCCTCAGGGCCTTCCCTTCCCTTCGAAGCACTTAGAAATTTTCAAATCAGATAGAAAATTTTCCCGAGCAGTTAGACATCCCCTAATCAGTTAGAAAATTTCCCTGAGAAGTTTGAAATCCCCCAATCAGACAGACAATCTCCCAGAACATTCAGAAAATCCCCTTCTAATGGTTGGAAAAGCTTCCCGATGCAGTAAGAAAACCCCCTTAAGCAGTAAAAAAGTCTCCCAGAACATTTAGAAAATCCCATTGGAGCAGTCAGAAATCCAAAAGCAGTTAGAAAGTCTCCCAGCACCCTAACAGTCAGAAAATTTATAAGAGTCGTCAGAAAATCTCCCAAGCAGTTTGAAACCCCCTGAGCATCTAGGAAATCCCTAAAAGTGTAGAAAATTGTTCCCGAGCTTGTAGGAAAATCACTACAGCAGATAAAAAATCCTGCGAGCAGGTAGGAAGTCGCTATTATAACGCCTTATCAAAGACACATGCGGTTTAAGAAAATTAAGCTAATCACAATTTAAGAATTGGGAGGCTATCAGACTTACCGATCAGTATCGTGCTCGACGAAGACCTCTTAAATAGCTTTTGCTTCTTTGAAAAGTTTTCTCAATCTAACAGGGCTACAAAAACTAACATTCTTAACTTACTGACTCGAGAAATGATTGGCAAATTCACTGCAGAACGGCCCAGTGAAAATAAAAATATTTCGCTCAAGCATCCACACTTTTAAGCCAATTTATTCAATGTTGGCACTCCAGCTGGGCGAGAAATGATCAATCGCTAATAAAATGTACACAGATCGCTTGAGCAGTTTTTCTATTGCCCTTGTGCACAACCATTAAGCTAGGGCTGGGGCAGTGTACTCTAGCTAGGTGAGAAAATTTATATTCTCTTCTTACCGGCGCGACAATTTAGGTAAACTTGGAGCAGTGTACTCTAGCTTTATGACGCAGCCTTTTCAAATAAAAATTAGACAGTGCAGAGTTAGAGAATTATTGGCCCGCGAATTTTAACTGAGCACAAAACTTTATGACGCAATCTAAAATAAAATCAACATTCTGACAGTGCCGAGTTTGACCTTTGTTGGCCTCGCATTGAAAGCATAGGAAAAACTCGTTTTTCGAATATTTAATCCCCTTACACTTGGAGAAGAGCTTGCAAACTTTCACGGTCTCATCCTCGAAGAATTTGCAATCTTTTGGCACAAATTTGATCAAAATCGGTTGAGCCGTTCGAGCTCTACATCGTTCCATACATACATACATTAGACATTTAGTATAGTAGATAGAAGACTTACTCTTAGGTGCCCCCCCAAGAGGGGCGCAGACAGACATTTTAAATCACCCATGCACTCAACAGAAATGTCCCTAAGCAGCTAGAAAATCTCTGCAGCAAAATTAAAGTCTCCCGAGAAGCACAAAATACTTGCGTACATTTAGAAAATCTTTTAAATAGAAAGAAATAGAAAGAACCGCCCATTCTATACCTTACCCCGTCGATTTTGCGACGTACCTTGGTCCGGCCACCAAATTAGTCCGCCGATTTTTACATTTAAAAACTTTAACATTTTCGGGGGCCGCAGTGAAATCCAGTGATAGACTCGGCGGGCTGCATGTAATGCAAACTACTGGAAGGTGCCGCGGGCACACAAAAAGGGCTTGCGGGCTGCAGGTTGGGGACCCCGGCCTGCCCTAAACCGACCGAAAAGTCCCCATAGAAGGAAAATCTTTAGGTTAAAAAATCTCCCCCCGCAGACAGAGAATCCCCCAAGCAGAAAAAGAATCACCTAAGCAGAAAGAAAATCTCCCGAGCACTTAGAAAATCTACCTGAGGCAGTTGGAAAATCTTCTGGAGCATTTGGAAAATCTCTTTCGAGCAGTCCGACATCACCCAAGCAGTTAGAAAATCTCCTTCGAGCAGTTAGAAACCCCCAAGCATACAGAGAATTCCCCCAAGGTAGTTATAAAAAATCCTCATGCAGTTAAAAATTTCCAGGAGCATTTAGAAAATCCCCCTCGAGCACTCCGAAATCAACAAAGCAGTAAGAAAATCTTTCCGAGCAGCTGGAAAATTTTTGCGAGAAGTCGAAAAATCTTCCCCCAGCAGTAAAGTAGAAAACCCCCGAACAGACAGAAAATTCCCCAGCAGTTATATAATACCTTTTGAGAAGTCAGAAATTCCCCAATCAAATAGAAACTTTGCCCGAGCAGTCAGAAATCCCCTAAACTTACCGTAAAGTTCTCAGAGAAGAAAATCTTCGGATTAAAAATTTTTGCGAGCAGGTAAACCCCCCCGCAGCCAGAGAATTCCCCAAGCAGACAAAGAACCCCCCAAGGAGACAGAAAATTTCCCGAGCATTTAGAAACTTCCCTTCGGGCAGTTAGAAATCCCCCAAGCTGAAAGACTTCCCCCAACCGAAACTTCACAACATCGAAACTTCATAGCACTGAAACCTAATGACACCGAAACTTCACAACGCCAAAGAGCTATATAAAGCTAAGCTCTGGCTATACTTTTCGGCGTTGTAAAGTTTCGGTGTTATGAAAAGTGGTTTCGGCATTGTGAAATTTTGGTGTTGTGATAGCGACCCAAGTCAAATGCTAGTGGATAACTAAACTTAAATGCAGAACCTCTTTTCTCACTTTAAATTCAAAATTTTGTTTCCACAAAATCCACAAAAATCCGCAAATCAGAAAGCATTCTTGGTTACTTAAAGTTGGCTTGGCCCCCCCCCCTCAAGAAATTCCTGGATCCGCGCCTAATTACATTAGTATGTCTTTTAGCTTTGAAAAATGATCGCAGACACGAGTGCCGAAGCATTCGTAGACGATCATTATTCGCTACGATATCCGAAGCAAGCGCGTTGTTCTATGGCCCAACCAGAGTCCCTAGAGCATAGCTGAAATATAGCTTTTGCCATTCAATCTAAGTTTTTTGTCATTCAAACTCAGTCCCCATAAAATTAATCCAGCCAGTGGGCGCGGTTTGGCCCATAGACTATCGCTCTGTGCCATTCAATCTCGGGTTTTGCCATTCAAACTCAGGCCTTAATCTGGAGAAGGACAGCCGTCTCCTGTCCAGATTGGAAGTTGCTCGCAGTTGGGCCATGTCAGCAAATGCTATGAAAGAAATTTACAATTTAGCTGTCTGTGGGAGGACTGTGTTTGAGAGTCGAGGCTTACTTATAAAGCCTGAGTTTGAATGACAAAACCCGAGATTGAATGGCACAGAGCGATAGTCTATGGGCCAAACTGCGCCCACTGGCTGGATTATTCTATGGAAACTGAGTTTGAATGACAAAAAACTGAGATTGAATGGCAAAAGCTATAGAAGCGTGACGCAATGATTGTCATTGCGTCACGATTATTTGTCATTATTACGACTCAGATTAGTCACAGAACAATGATCTGCTTGGCGTAATGAGAACTTTGACCTCTGGATAATGTTGTCTATGGTCCATATCCTGTCTAGAGACAATAGCGCACTCGCGCGTGAGTCGGCCCATTATCCTAAAGACTTTTTTAAGTCTTCTTTAAAGTCTTTTAATTTCAAACTTTAAATTAATTAAACCAGTGAGGAAAAGACGAGCGACTGACAGGAGAAAGCGGGCACGAAGCCGCTCTTAAAACTGTGCGCGATGAGGCAATGTTGGGCACCGAAGTGTATTTGCAAATTAAACGACAGACGAGTGAATTAAAAGCAAATGATGGGGACGCACTTTGTCGCTCACTCCGCAGATTCCCCCACAGCAGATTCTTTTCCTCTACTATCCAGGAGTAGTATGACGCTCCTGCAGGGAATTTTTCTCATCTTAGCTGGCTTCTAAAGTTCCCCCCGTACGCGCGTACCTAGGTATTTTTAGGCTATAAATCTTCTGCGCCAGACTGTCTGACCTTTGCCACTGACAGTTTTCGGCACCAGATGGCGCCCGTGAGTCACGTGTCTGCCACTTTTTTTTATGCCTCTTTTTATGACATCTGGAGGGGTTCAGGAAGCCCGCCTATTGTTCTATTTTTGCTTTTTTCCTGTCAACTCTTGACAGCTCAGCTTCCGACCCCTAAAAGTACCTTGGGATTTAGGATTATCTTTTCCTCTTCACTTTCTTCACTTTCTGCTCTTCATGCTGATTTGCGCGCATATTTTTATTAAGTCATAGGACCTCCTGCTGCGAAAACCCATAAATCATTTTGCTCGTAAATTCTCCCCATCTGCGCTGATTTACGACCCCACCTGTCATCTTTTTTATGATCCCGGGTAGACTGGTGAGACCACCTGGTGGGGTTGGGTCACGTGACTAGCTTGCCAGCCAATCAGAAAAATGCACGATCGTTTTAACAAATGCGGCTGGACCAATCGCAAAATTCGGCGATCATTCTAACAAATCGGCGCCTCTCGCGCCTATTTAAAGGCGCCGTCGAGCGCGCTCCATCTTCAGACCGCTTTGCTGTCTCGGACACGTTTTGTCGTCCCGGAACCTCAGTGAGACTGAGCAAACGGCCCCTAGTTCTACAAGTATCTTCCCCTTTAGATTGCGAACCTCCCCCTAAGTCATCGGCGAATAACATCAGCCTTAGTGTCAGCATCAGCTAAGAGTCATCGAGAAGCGACAGGTCATCAGAGGCCCTTGCCTGCGAGATCGACAAGTACTAACGGTCGAGTACGAGATCTACCTCGGCCACTGTGGAGTTCGAAGGCATCGAAAGTGCATTAATCTGATTGGTTTTGGTGAGAGATCGCGTGACTTTGCCTTATTGGGAATAGTCTCTATCGGTCCCCATCTTAGCGTCTTAATAGGGATTTGCGTATTTGCTTATTGCTTACTTTGTGCTAACTTGAGGCAGTAAGAGTTTAAATCATAATATATTGCCAATAGTAGTTAAAGTGCTCCAATATCATAGGCAGTCAAGTGATTAGGTGTGAAAGCTAAATCATTCAGTTAATCGCTTTTTGATCTCCTTATTTATTCGCCATGCTGGCTCGGATGAGCAGCTAAATTAGCTGGCGCCGGCCATGGTGGACCAAAGGCGGACCAGTCATGCAGCCAGTCAGTCAGTAATTCATGCGATCAGAGTCCAGATTGAGGACTCAGCTTCGGCTGTACTTTAGTGCAGTTCGGGGCGCAGCGGCAGCCAAATTAGTAATGTAACTTAATGTAATCTTTAGAGTAGTTAGGGCGCGCTTTCGGAAGAGGCTAATTAGGTCATTTCATCGCTTTGCGGCAGTTAGTTGAAGCATCGAGGCTAAAAGCTGGGATATTCCCTATCCACTCCTCTTAGTAATATAACAGTGCATTTCCGAGTCCACATAATCCGATCCATGCAAGAACCCCCTGCAAAAGTCCTCTCTGAGCCTGCCTTGGTCATGCGATCTAGTCCCTGCAGTGTCCCTTAGTCGGCTATGACTTCGAGATTGACAGCTAAAAGACACTAGTTGTAGGTGGAAATCAGGCCTCAATTAGTCGGGAACTTGGTTTCGACAGGGCTGTTTGGTGATGCAGTCCACACAAGTTGGTGGCGGCGGGGCTGTCAGCTTCCCTTTGGGGCTGGCGGCTCTCTACCTTTCTTTATCTCCGTGTCTGTCTCTCGCTGTCTTCTCCTAGCATAGGACCTAGCCGCTCGCCACATCCATCATGCTACCCCTGGGGCTGACCTCGAGATCGGGAATGGGAGGCCAGAGTTGTCGATATAGGCAATAAGATCGGCGCTCTGAGGCCGCGTCGGTAAAACGACAAAGCCGAAACCCAACACAAAGAAAAAAAATCAATCGATAAGCCAAGTGGAATAAAGGTGCGCTCCGCGCAAAATCAATATAGCTTTAAAAAGGGTGTAGGCGCGAAGCCTAGGGACAGAACGTACACAAAGTAAGCAGCACGCAGGGCTGGGGCAACCGCCCCACTGGTTTAAAAACCAACCAGGCTAGGCCCGGTCGGAACAAGTAAGCCAGCTAAAATAAAAAGTTGAAAAAAATGGCATAATAATGCATTAAAAGCAAATTAAAATATGCTTCATTATGCAATTCGTCATCAATTATCCAGCGGAAAAAACCTTGCCGAGTGAACTTTTCAGTGTAAAAATGAGTGTAATTTTTACCAAATTTATTCGTTCAGTTTAAACTAACTACTGATTTCACCTCCCCGATTTCACCTCCCAAAATTTATGAAAAAATTCTGTTAGTCAGTTACTAATCCTTACTAATTTTTTAATAGGCCTTAATCAAAAGTGCAAAAAACAGGGCTTGATGCAAGAATATTTTTGATCTGCTTCTTTTTTGTTTTTATTTGCATAAAGCAATCAGATGATAAAAATTCTTAAGTTTAGTTTATGAAGAAACTTAATGCGCATTTTTACAAACTTTTTGCTTTACTTTTTATTTTTGGGAAAATTTAAACGTAAATTCTGAGGGATTTTTCGGGGTGTCCAGAGTGCGTGTATTTGAAGCATTGCCTGAAGGAATTTTTAGATAAAGTTTTTCTATTCTACTTATTACCATTTTACTAGTAAAATGAAAAAGATATACGTTGGCAATCTCCCACCTTCTATTCGCTCCCAAGAAGTCAAAGATATCTTTAAAAAATATGGACACATCGCTTCCATCGATCTTAAAAATAGCCGTGGTCCTCCATTCGCATTTATTGAGTACGAAGATGATCGGTAAGTTTTTTAAGCTAATGTTTAAGCCTATATTGTCTAAGTTTTTAGCTGACAGTTGTGGAAGCAAATTATTTTTCTGTAATTGTTTAAGACTATTCGTCTAGGCCTATTGACAAAATTAGGCCTAGACCTAGTACTAAAAAACTAGCACCAGTAGTTTAATACACTAAACGCCAAAAACGAATACCCCTTTTGGAAAACAGCAGTGCTAACATTTTTAACCACATTTTCACGTGACTAACAAAGTAATTAACCAGTCACCCACCACCCACCCACCCCAGGATGGAATTCTTGCAGAAAAATTGCAACACGTTTTTGGGTTTCAGCAGAAAAATGCGATAATGCAACAAAAGTTCAGAAAAAATGCGCATAATAAAAAGGGTCTTTGTGCATTTTGGCACACAATAGTGGCACACACAAAGGTTTTCAGGGCAAAATTGTCTGCAGGACCTTTTTTTGGTCCTTCCAACCCAGGATGGAATTCTTGCAGAAAAATCGCAATGCGTTTTTGCACTTTAGCAGAAAAATGCAATAATGTGTCAAAAGTTCAGAAAAAATGCGCATAATACAAAGGGTCTTAGTGCATTTTGGCACACAAGCGTGGCACACACAAAGTTTTTTGGAGCAAAATTGTCTGCAGGACCTTTTTTTGGTCCTTCCAACCCAGGATGGAATTCTTGTAGAAAAATCGCAACGCGTTTTTGGGTTTCAGCAGAAAAATGCGATAATGCAACAAAAGTTCAGAAAAAATGCACATAATACTAAGGGTCTTTGCGCATTTTGGCACACAATAGTGGCACACACAAAGGTTTTCAGGGCAAAATTGTCTGCGGGACCTTTTTTTGGTCCTTCCAACTTTTGGCCCCAGTAAGCACACAACTGTCCCATCTTCCTGAGTATGGATTGCAACAAATGAACTTATTTTGCACTTTATTTGAAAGTCACATTTTTCTGTTTTGCATGCCTAATGCAAGAATTCCATCCTGGTTTCCAATTTTCGCCCCTAGTAAGTGCACAACTGTGCCACCTTCCTGACCTGAGTATGGATTGCAACAAATGAAATTATTTTGTGCATTATTTGAAAGTTGCATTTTTCTATTTTGCTTGCCAAATGCAAGAATTCCATCCTGGCACCTATCCCATCCACCAAAACCCAGCCTACCACTTGAATTGAAGTTCAACTTGAGACAGGGCAAGAGGGTATCCATTTTTTGGTGCATAGTATAAATAAAAAATTCTTAGTGTGTAGCTAGTATATCTAATTTCAAAGGAAAAAATTCTAATCTTTGAATAACAGATTAACAGTAGTTAAATATAAAATTTATTTATATAAATTATTTATCACATTCAATTTTCTGTACAATATACATAAATTAATTGCTATTGTGCAGATTTAGTTGAAGTGCTTTATTATTGACATTACAGAAAGATAAAAATGATATTTTTTAGGAATATTTTTAGGCAAAAAGCATAATTTTGATAGATTTTATAAATAGCTATATTACTAGGTAATTTTTATATTAAAAGAACAAAAATTAGATATTATCATACAAACTATTACCCATTTTTAGTCACATTTGTGAGTGCAACAAATCACATCATTTTGTGAGTAATTGGTACAAAATACTTTAAAATAATATAATATAAGAAAAATTCTATAAATTAGGAACTATCTATAATAGATATTCCTTCAAGAAATTAGTAATGCAAATAAATCAAAATATCAAATTAGCTCTTTGCCTCCAAATCTAAAAAACAAGAATTCTATTACTTCATATACCTAGAAGTATAATATATTTCTGATTTAGATTCATATGTTTGGTTAAAATCATAATATTTTCCCCATATTCTAGGGCTTAGTGAGCATGCTCAATACTATGGCCTTATATTTATACATTTAAATGATATGGTTACTTGCTATTTAAATAGTTACAGTCAATTGGCCTTGTGCAGTTGTGCTACAATGGCCTCTTTGTACTAACTGAAAGTAATCCATTAAAAATCAGAATTAGAATCAAGCTATTGATACATTTTTCTAATAACTTCTAAAATCCAACTAATCACTCAAACAAAAGCAAAACATATCTCATATGTGTGCAACAGTCAGCCAAGTTGACCAATCCGGTTGACTTATTTGGTGGCTGACCAAGGTAAGTTGCAAAATTGCTGATGTAAGTCGCAAAATCAGTAAAACAGGAGGGGGTAAGTTGCAAGATGGAGGGGGTAAGTTATACAATGGGTGGTAGAAGTGTCAAATTTGGAGGAGAATAGTAAAACAATGTAGCAAGTAGGTAAGTTATAGGTGAGATGTGGTTTGCAGGACCTTTTTTGGTGCTTCAAACTTTGAGCCCAAGTAAGTTGCAAATTTTTTTAAGTAAGTCACACCAGCTTACCAAATTTTTTGAGTTGCGCACATATGACATATCTGCTTGTTGTTGCCCCACTTCTGTTGCTTATCCTCAACCCATCTTTTAGCCATGCTCCAATCATGGTCTAAAATATTGTATTTGTGATGAGTCTTGAAATGAAGCCAGTTAGTTTTCTTTATTTATTTATTTTGTGCCAAAGAGCAGAAAAAAGACTAATTAGATAGTGGCTGCATATTTAGCTAAATAGCAATTGAGCCATATTGTCTTCTTAATTTATCGTGTCAAACTAAAGATGAAGTCTTGTTTTGCAAATGGTATTTATAGTAACTATTTACTTGTACAGTAATTTTTTATCCTTAAACTTAGTTAACTTGGGTTGGTACCCCTCCTAATTGTTATTTGTGTACTTTACCTGCAAATAAATATTTACGAATTAAGTACTAAACAAACGTTTTTACTCACATAGGAACAATTTATGCCTTTGATACTTGTAGAACTAGTTAATAGGGAGACTATTTTTATTTTTTATATTTATTGATAGCAAAGAATCCATTATTTTAAAAAATCGTCTCTCTCTTTAAAACAAACTAACTAAAAAATAGCGACGCCGAAGACGCCGTCCGAGGCCGAGACGGCTACAACCTAGACGGCTACAGCATCCGCGTTGAATTCCCTCGCTCTGGCGACGGTTTCAAACCGCGCGGCGGCGGCGGCGCCGGAGCTGGCGGCGGCCGCGGCAGGCCGCAGTCCAGGCGGGGGGAGTTCCGCGTGACGGTGTCAGGTCTGCCGGCCGGCGCCTCCTGGCAGGATCTCAAGGATCACATGCGCTCGGCTGGCGACGTTGGCTTCGCCGACGTGCGCAACGGCGTCGGTTTTGTTGAATTTTTTCGCTACGAGGACATGAAAACCGCCATTCGCAAGCTGGACGATTCAAAGCTGCGCTCGCATCAGGTTAGCAGCGGTGTTTTGCTATGCTTTAGCCACTCAGGACACAGTCTGCGTGGCACCCTGAAAACACACTGCATTACAGACTGCATTACACACTGAAAACACACTGCATAACACCCTGAAAACACACTGCATTACATCCTGAAAACACACTGTATAACACGCTGAAAACACACTGCATAACACCGTGAACACACACTGCATAACACCCTGAAAACACACTGCATTACACCCTGAAAACACAATGCATAACACCCTGAAAACACAATGCATTACACCCTAAACACACTGCATAACACCCTGAACACACACTGCATAACACCCTGAAAACACACTGCATTACACCCTGCAAACACACTGCATAACACACTGAAAACACACTGCATAACACCCTGAAAACACACTGCATTACACCCTGAAAACACACTGCATAACACACTGAAAACACACTACATTACACCCTGAAAACACACTGCATTACACCCTGAAAACAAACTGCATAACACCCTGAAAACACACTGCATTACACACTGAAAACACACTGCATTACACCCTGAAAACACACTGCATTACACACTGAAAACACACTGCATTACACCCTGCAAACACACTGCATTACACCCTGAAAACACACTGCATAACATCCTGAAAACACACTGCATAACACCCTGAAAACACACTGCATTACACACTGAAAACACACTGCATTACACCCTGCAAACACACTGCATTACACCCTGAAAACACACTGCATAACATCCTGAAAACACACTGCATAACACCCTGAAAACACAATGCATTACACCCTGAACACACACTGCATAACACCCTGAAAACACACTGCATAACACCCTGAAAACACACTGCATTACACACTGAAAACACACTGCATTACACCCTGAAAACACACTGCATTACACCCTGAAAACACACTGCATTACACCCTGCAAACACACTGCATAACACACTGAAAACACACTGCATAACACCCTGAAAACACACTGCATTACACCCTGAAAACACACTGCATAACATCCTGAAAACACACTACATTACACCCTGAAAACACACTGCATTACACCCTGAAAACACACTGCATTACACCCTGAAAACACACTGCATTACATCCTGAAAACACACTGTATAACACGCTGAAAACACACTGCATAACACCGTGAACACACACTGCATAACACCCTGAAAACACAATGCATTACACCCTGAACACACACTGCATAACACCGTGAACACACACTGCATAACACCCTGAAAACACAATGCATTACACCCTGAACACACACTGCATAACACCCTGCAAACACACTGCATAACACCCTGAAAACACACTGCATTACACACTGAAAACACACTGCATTACACCCTGAAAACACACTGCATTACACACTGAAAACACACTGCATTACACCCTGCAAACACACTGCATTACACCCTGAAAACACACTGCATAACATCCTGAAAACACACTGCATAACACCCTGAAAACACAATGCATTACACCCTGAACACACACTGCATAACACCCTGAAAACACAATGCATAACACACTGAAAACACACTGCATAACACCCTGAAAACACACTGCATTACACCCTGAAAACACACTGCATTACACCCTGAAAACACACTGCATTACACCCTGAAAACACACTGTATAACACGCTGAAAACACACTGCATTACACCCTGAAAACACACTGCATTACACCCTGAAAACACACTGCATAACACCCTGAAAACACACTGCATAACACACTGAAAACACACTGCATAACACCCTGAAAACACACTGCATTACACCCTGAAAACACACTGCATAACATCCTGAAAACACACTACATAAACCTGAACACATTACCTAATCCCTGGGATAAAAGCTCACCTATTATCTCTTCCAATTTACGCCACCCCCTCCTCAGGGCGAGTCGGCCTACATCCGCGTCAAAGAGGATCGCCCTGGCGGCGGCGGCGGCGGCGGCGGAGCCGGAGCTGGTCGCTCGCCGTCCCGCTCCCGTTCCCGCTCTCGCTCGCGCACGCCGTCCCGTTCGCGCTCCCGTTCGCCGCCGCCGCGGCGTCGGGCTTCGCCGACTTACTCGCCGATGCGCAACGAATCGCGCTCTCGGTCCCGGTCGCGCAGCCGGTCTTAAATTGACTAGCTAAGCTAAATAAAGCGGAACTTGCAGTGAGAAGAAGGCACTGCTGGCGCTCCGGCCAGCGCACAAAGGACGGGGTTGATTTTTCTTGGATGGTCTCACAGTCTGTCTGCTTAGCTAATTCTTTTTTTCCAACAGGTAGGTTTTTTCAATTTTGTTTTTATAAGTGTGGTCGGGTTGTGTCTGTAAGCTGTTATTCATTAATTTAGAACCCGTAGTTACTCTAGTGCTTGTCTATTTAGTTTTCTTGCTGTTGTTGTTCCTTCATTTGTGTCTGTTGGTAATTATTGTTGTTGTATTTGTTGTGAAAAAATACTAATGTGTATTAGTGAAGGTCGCATAATTCATGCTTTTTTAAAAGGAATTCAAATAGTGGGGAAGAACTTTTTTGCTAGGGAACTTGGATAAGCTCAAATTGGAAAGGCTTCAAACTGAACTAATAAATATGTAATAAGGTTTTCGCGCTATTATTATTGCCTTTGTTGTATCGATTTTGTGCGTCTCGGCGTGACCCTGCTTACTTGATTATTTACAGTAGTACAATATTAGTCTTTTATTTGTTATAATTTATTCGATTTGAAATTCCAGTTAAAGTTTTTTCGTTTTTAACGATCACAGTAGTGTCGCCATGGGAACTAAACTGTTTAATTATCCCCTTTTTCTCCCACCGTTCGAATGGTGAAGACGGCCCGGCCTTTTGTTGGGATGTTGGATGGACACAAAGAGAGACACACACAAGGCACTCATTGGAAACTGCACCCGGATGTGGCATTGGATCCTTGTTGACAGACCAATACTTAAAGGAGGACATTGAGGACGGGATTGCAGGACAAACAGGATTACTCTGGAGGAGGAGGAGGGAACCGAATCATGGAGGATCTTGGGACTTGTCACTGTTGATCGTTTCTCTGTGTGTTGAGTTTGATCGGTGAGTTTAAATAAAAACAAAGCATAATTTGTGCCAATTGATGATTTTTGTTAATAACAACCTGAGATCAAAGACTTGCACGCCGTATTGTATGGATATTTAGGTTATATACCACGAAGGGAAGTAATGTATCTTGGTTTTTTTGTATCGCTCCATACATCTGCAGCTTTTCATGTCTCCCCAAAAAACTTAAAAAATCAAAAAATAAACAAGGAACTCAAAGTTCCATTAATTAACTAAAATCAAGTTTTATTCGCCAGAAAGTACAGTTTTCGTACGCCCTGTTCTATAGTTTATTATTTATTTCCGCGAAAAAACAACAACAGTTCTTAAACAGAAGGCGATGAATTGACGAGACTTATACAGTGCTAATTTATTGTTGATTTGATTTGGCTTAGTGAGTAGCTAATTCCTGTTATTGAAAATAACGGTTGACGCTTCGCTGTTTCGCAGTATGCAAGTCTGCCTAGGACATGACTAAGCACATAATGTCTGGCGATAAAATTCTGGCCGATACGCATAACAAGCTGATCATTTTCTCCAACTTGTTAGTTAATAGTTGCGGCCTCTCGTACAGGCTGTAGAGCTTCTGAAAATTCAGAGTGCGGAGAAAGGTCAGGCGATTAGAACGTGGCAGTTTTTGTAAAAGGGAAGTATAATAATAAGCGATCGCCTTACTATGAGTAGACTGGAAAGAGAATATTGCTATTAAATTTTGTGTGTACACTGTATAAAATTTGTAGCTTCAGGGTGTCAGGCGTCGTGTAGCTACCAAGGTCACCTTAAAAGTAGAAGGACAGGACACTTCGTTTCTTGGAAGCTTTTAGAGTCCAATTTTTTGAAAAAAAATACACTACGGAGATGGGAAATTTGCAGATTTTCGACATAAAATTAAAGATTGCGCTCAATTGGAAGCAGTTGCAAATCTCTTTTGATATGTGGTTTCCGCCTTGTTACTATATCGAGCTATGTATGTCCTTCTTTGTGTAACATTGATCTTTAAATTATAAGAGTATCTCAATTGTATAAAAATTTTCGAAAATTATAATTTCAATAAAGTGGTATTTTAGCAGCTACTAATAGGAAGATCAATTATTCACAAATCAAGACGTACGTAGTTCGATAGAGTAGAAAGGCAAGACGCACATATCAAAAGATGATATTTTCATCTGCTTCCAATCGAGCGCAATCTTTAATTTTATGTCGAAAATCTGCAAATTTCCTATCTCCGTAGTGTATTTTTTCGCGAAAATTGGACTCCAAAAACTTTCCAAGAAACGAAGTGTCCCGTCCTACTTAAGGTGTACTTGGTAGCTACATGTAGCTTGCTAATAGCTGTATCGTGGACTCGCGGCCTATATTGCAACCTCCAATTTCCGGTAGAAAGGTTACTGCTGGTTATGAATTTCTCAAAGCGCTAATTTTTTAAAATACGCTTGCGCATTGCCACACTTTCGCCGTACGACGCAAGTGTGCAGGGTTAAAAACAGCTTGCATGACATAGAAAGCGGCTACGATGAAAAAGTTAAAGAAACCAGTGGCCCTGTATTATCGGGCCTTTGAATCTTACTTACACAAACTACCAAATGTAGGAGGCGGGTGGAACAGTGAGGCGCGGCTAAAGTGCAAACTGTATAGATGAATGCCAAAATTCGCTAACTAAATTTACAAAAACTCACCGCCGGCCCGAAGCTCAAATCGGTTTCGCGTTCGGTGACCCGAAATGTCTGCACGATGCCCGCGTCGTCCCGAACTAGCAGCAGCGCGTGCTCGACGGCCGGTCCGGTCAGTGCCGAATCGAATTCCAACGGGTCTTTTTCCGAGTATTTGCGCTGTCTATTCGCTGACTGCGCGGTTGCTTCTGCGGATTTTTCTTGTAACGAGTTTTTTCGCTGCTTTTGCGCCGGCTGTTGCTGCTGCTGCTGCGCTGATGGCGATGAGTCCTTGCGGCGCAGTAGCAACAAGAAGTTGCCGCCCTGCATGCGCAGCACTCTGTCGGCGGCTTCGGCCTCGGCAGCGTCGAGAGCCGCCTGGCTTGAATTGGCCGGTGCCGGCAGCAGCACGCTGTCAATTGGTCTGCACCGACTGCTCAGCTCCTGCTGGCACCGCCTGTGAATTGACCAAGTTTTCATCTTTGGCATATTTTTTCTGCAGGTTTAATCTACGTTAATGGTGAAAATAAAATGAAAAGCGAAAAAATCACGCCTTCGGAAAATTTTTTGCCTTTAGCCATCTACATGTACATTAAAATATGTACGTTAAATGTACATTGATCTTACTACGTTTTGCCTGCCAATGCGCTGAGTGTACACTGATGCTTACTCACCACTCTCAATAATTCTAAAAATAGCATCTTGCCCTAGACAAAGCTAGGCAATGCATGTACAAATGTACATTGCAAGATAAAATTTTCTGAGAAACTTCTTTAACTTTAAATCGTCCCTAAACGGTTTAAACTATATAAGTCTGCTCACGGGACCAGCTGAAACGGTACGCGCAGGATGACCTGTTGCGACTGCGGACCCTCGCAAATAGGATTTTTATGATGATAGACAATCAGCTCTTCTATGCTGGAAAATTTTCTATGGTCCGCCTCGTTTTGAAAGGCGTACTGCTTCTGAAAAAATGAATATGATAAAACAGTCACAGCAGTAGCAGATCATAAGCTCCCCATACACTGTACAAGCTGAGATCTTTGTAATACCCCGCACAAAGACTCGTGCTCACCCGTTCTGAGTCTGTACTCGACCCGTACGAATTGATGCGCAGTTTGAGCAGCTGGTAGCGGTGAGTGACGCACAGGACGGCAACTGCCTGGCCTTCAGTATCGTTGCGCAAGGCGTACGTGCCCTCCTCTGGCGAGCTCTTGAGGATTCTGTCAGTTGATTACGTCAGGTTTGTCGTTATATTTACACATGCCGTGCCCCCAGATCCCGGTATTCTACATTTATAGTGTTCCCACATCCTGGTATCCCACATTCCAGTGTCCAAAATAACTACACATCTTTATTAAATAAATTAGTTAAATTTGGACACCCGACCTTTCAACCAAATGTACGGCCTACGGCGCATCCCAGGACTGTGTACAGGCTCTGTTCAGTCCTGACGGACTGAAGAGGCCGCAGCAACTAACTCAAATTTTTCCCAGCTCAAACTGGTACCCGATCTCAGGGTTTGTATCTTATAGCCGGGGCTCGAACCCACGACCTTCCGGCCTTTAGGCAGGTGCCCTAGCCACCTCCATTATTAGGCCGCAACTCCATTATACCGGTATCTTTATTATTTTAGTCCCGAATGTTATTACTGTATTCCCTAATTTTCGGGTATTGACCTGGTCCCCGTCATTATATATCCCATACATGCAGATTCTGATCAAGAAATCTAAAGAAGAAAATTCTGATGATGAATAAAACTCCTCAGGCCCAATTTCAAAGAGCTAAAATGAGCTTACTCTGCGCAATGCTCCTTAGAGCCGTGGTACCAAAGCGACGCTCTCAGCAGATTAGTCAAATGGTTTCGGTTTTCCCATTGCCCTCTGAAAATTTTTTATTAGTGCTATAAAATGACCAGATAAAACCTGAATACATACGGCTTAATCAACTTCTAGGAGAAGAAATAGCGGCACAGCTGGCAAACTTTACGTGATGTCGTAGGGCCGTCTAAGCAGAATCTCGTGCTCCTGGGGCTTGGCCACGCGGATTGGGAAAATGTGATGATAAAAGAGCAGCGCCTCCATGCTGAAATGTAGCCGCTCGTTATAGTCGTTCCACACCTGGTAGCCCTTCGGGGTGAGTCGGATTCGAAATTTGGACACGATGGAGTCGTGACGGACGCACAGCTCGCGCTCCTGCCCGGATTTGGACTGCTTCGAGCAGAAGCCGCGCAGCATGTAGGCGCCGCTGTCGCGTGCGCGCTTCATCAGCCTGCGCTCGGAGTCGGGAGGGGGTGGCAACGCTTTGAGCAGCCTTCCGCATGCTCGGCTGGGACCACCCAGCGTCCTGATTTGATCCATATTTGGCTCACAACCACCCCCCGTCTGAATATATATACTCGTAGTTAACACACTTCTCCTGCTTGTCTAAATTCAATCCATAATAAGTTCACACCCTCCCCTCACTGTCTAAATTCAATCCATAATTAGTTCACACCCTCCCCTCACTGTCTGAATTCAATCTATAGTTAGTTCACACCCTCCTCTCACTGTCTCCGCCTCCAGGCTCACACCTGCTCCAAAAAGCCGGAGCAAGGTGTGAACTAATTAACTTTCAATTCCCTGCCCCCAGGCGCCTCACTTCTTCCCCAGCTCCACGTCCGTCTGGGTGAAGTAGCCGCCGCACAGGTAGCCGCACACGGGGTCTCCGGGCAGCCCGGCGGCCAGCGACTCGCGCAGGTCCCACTCGTCCGGCGAACGGACGCTCGCATTCTGCCACAACGGCGACAGCGGAGTCCACGAGTTCGGCTTCGGCGGCAATGGCGGCGGAGCGTCGCCGCTGTCGGCACCGTCGGTTGAACTGATCGACGAATAGCCAGTCGATGGTCTGTGCGGCTGCCCCGGGGTTGTCGGCGGCGTCGGCGTGGTCCTGCTTAGGGCGAGGCCGATGTTGGCTGGAGTAGCCGCTTCAGGCTCTGCTGCCGGATCTGCTTTCGTGTTAATTAATTGCGGCTTCTGCCTCTGCAGCAGCTGCGCGTCCCTGGTACTCTGCGAGGCCCTGGGAAATTTTTACAAATAGGATTTATGTTCGTTTAATAGTAGCTTTCGCTAACTTTCTGCTTCTAATAACAAAGGAAAGTCTTTCAAATCTTTTAAAATATACTCACCGTCTGGTGGGCAACTTTGGCTTTTGCTTTTCCAGTTCAGAAGTTGGCTTCAGCTCCGCCTTCTGCGTGTGCTCCACTGTCATCTCAGCCTCATTGTTTGCCTCCTTGGTTTCACATTCGGATGGCTGCGTCTGTGTTTGCTTCTGTTCTGGAGGCGGTTTTGGTGGATCCAAGGGCGGTTTTAGCGGATCCGAGGGCGGTTTTGGCGGATCTGAGGGCGGCTTTGGCGGATCCGAGGGCGGTTTTAGTGGATCCAAGGGTGGTTTTGGCGGATCCGAGGGCGGTTTTAGCCAATCCGAGGGCGGTTTTGGCGGATCCGAGGGCGGTTTTGGCGGATCCGAGGGCGGTTTTGGCGGATCTGAGGGCGGTTTTGGCGGATCCGAGGGCGGTTTTAGTGGATCCAAGGGTGGTTTTGGCGGATCCGAGGGCGGTTTTGGTGGATCCAAGGGTGGTTTTGGCGGATCCGAGGGCGGTTTTAGCCAATCCGAGGGCGGTTTTGGCGGATCCGAGGGCGGTTTTGGCGGATCCGAGGGCGGTTTTGCCAGATCCAAGGGCGGTTTTGGCGGATCCGAGGGCGGTTTTGGCGGATCCGAGGGCGGTTTTGGCGGATCCGAGAATGGTTTTGGTGGGTCCAAGGGCGATTTCGGCGGATCCGAGGGCGGTTTTGGCGGATCCGAGAACGGTTTTGGTGGGTCCAAGGGCGATTTCGGCGGATCCGAGAACGGTTTTGCCGAATCCAAGGGCGGTTTTAGCGGATCCGAGGGCGGTTTAGCCAGATCCAAGGGCGGTTTTGGCGGATCCGAGGGCGGTTTTAACGTATCCGAGGGCGGTTTTTCCAGATCCAATGGTGGTTTTAGCGGGTCCGAGGGCGGTTTTAGCGGATTCGAGGGCGGTTTTGTCGGATCCGAGGGCGGTTTTAGCGAATCCGAGGGCGGGGTTGTGTGCTGTGGCGGGTCAGTCCCTGTCCCCGGTTTCGGCGGTTTCAGCGGCTTCCGGAACTGCGGCGAGAGGGCGGCCGCGGC